>LZPO01116987.1:378510-406608 GCA_001675575.1 Neotoma lepida | reverse complement strand
GGGACAGGAGTCGTCCTTGGGATAGTGGTTTCTGGGGTAGATTTTGTCGGTGAAGTTTTTGGAGTTGTCGTTGGTGGTCGGGTGGAGGTCTCAGGGACAACAGTAGTGGTCACTGGCGGAGGTTTCTGTGGGAAAGAAAGATCACCATCCTTAGCAGACAGCCTCACTTTAATGTGGAGCACTCCAGAGCATCCTTCCTGGATGCCCAGTGCTTGCCATCCCTCTGCCTCTTCTCCACACTCCCAGGTTACCTAGCTTCAAGGTACCACAGTAGGGCTGGAGGATAGGTCTCCTGCCTAGCTCTGGCCTTGCTCCAAAGCTCTGCTCTGAAGCCAGGTGAGGACAGCTCCGGCTCCTCTGAACTCTCTGGATCTCAGTTCCCACTGTGGTCTCAGCTGACAATATGCTGGACTACAGGTGACCAGATCTCTGAGAAAAGGGGCCAAGCTGCTGCTTGCCCGTGCCCCCCAACCCCCCCAGTCCGAAAGATATAGGACCCTGTCTTGCCTCCTACCTCTAGAGTGTGGAACTTGCCCCTCCTCCTCCTGGGCCATAGCTTGCTATCTATGGGGAAGGAACACCTTTCCTTGTGGACACTTGCAAGCTTAGAGCTCAGACACCAGCCTGGCTGCTCTCTGGGTTGTCACCCACAATGAGCTCAGCCTCTCTGACCCTTTCCCAAGGGGTCAGAGTCTCACTTTGAGCAAGGAATGCAGCTAGCACTGATGTGAGGTTCCTGGGACTTAGAAACAGCTTGACTGAAAACATGGGCCACATGGAGGGTGACAGTGATGATGATGGCTGCTGCTAGGGCTGGCACCTGCCCACCCCTTNACAAACCCTATCTTTCTAGAAACTAGGATGGGCCACCCGAAGTGCTTGTGTACCATGAGCTGCCACTGGGTCTCACCTAGCACCCTCCCCATCCTTGACATCCCAGGAGAATCTGTTTTCTCACGGGGCCTCTGCCTAGCCAGGGTCAATGAACCCACTTGGGATACTCACACAATCAGAAGTATTCACAGGGATGGCGTGGGCAAGGAAGCCTCTCCCGTTGTTCAGGCTAACTTCAACTAAGATGGTTCTAATGCACAGAAAGGCAGACCTCAGGAAGCAGCCTAGAGGTCAGGGGCTTTCTTCATGGCAACGACTCTGGACTTCCAGCACTTGGGCCTCTCAGAGAGGACAGTTGAGTCATGAGAGATTATTACTCAAAGCACAAAGTGTCAACTTGTGCAATTATGGCCACGTGTATGGCTCTGGACATGGGGGGCCTCATGGCATTTGCTGTCATCATAGCAATGGGCTATGAACAAGGAAGTGTTGTTTCATGCCTTGTACAATTCTCTGGGCTCACAAAGGTTTTGGTCTTAGCGTTGGAAGGTTGCCTGGAACCCCAGGTATTGATGCTTGGGCTTATCATCCCTTGTTCCCAGCTCTGAGCAGAGCCTGGGCACCGGGCAANCCCTGCCTATCATGGGGATCACCGACAAGGTCAAGTGACAGAGTCTCCAGAGCCCACCTGCAGACAGATAGATGCTCTACAACAGAGGGGAAACCAAATTCTGAACACTATGATGATGACATTGTCTCTGGGTTTATAGGGCTAAGAATTATGGGCACTTACTGTCCAGATTGCTGTACATCTGGTCTAGGACAAATAATGACAGTGAAGTTCTTATCAATTGGACTTTTATCTAAAGAAAGAGACATGAGAGGAATGTCACTAGTCATGCTCATCTACCTACGTCACCCCAAGCTCTGCATGACAAGCAGAGCTGACATCTTAGCACTTTGGTAGTGACTGAAAGTCTATGGTTGGTGCTTCAAATCCACTCACATAAAATTCTTGGGACTTTTGCTTACTGTGGACCATGACCATCCTCTGTGTGCTGATATTTAAAGCTAAGACCAACCAATAAGGGGGAGCCAGGGAATGAAGAGAAAGAATCTCAGCACACCTGAGATTGTTGAGGAGACAAAGGAACAACAAAGGGTAGGTGGGCTGAGCTGTGGGGGAGGTCTGGGTTTCCTTTCAGGTTTGCTGATTCTTTTGGAGTTGCGGAGACATTGGACATAGAGGATGTAGAACTTGCTGGTGGGCATGGGATTGGATTAAGAGGAAATAAGGATGACACTGGGATTTACGACCAATAAGATTGNATGGATGTCATTTACTAAGCTAGGGAAGCCAGAAGAGAGGTTTTGGATGATTATTTTGGTGGGAATCTGAGAAGGGAACCATAATTGTGATATTCTCTTCTCACCTCCTAAGCTTGGTCCAGAGGAGAAAGCTGAGCAGAATCTCTGCTGGCAAGGATTCCAATTTTCCTGCCCGTCCATCCCCACCTTGCTAGGCACTTGTGTAGACTGCACTGCCTGGCCTCAGAAAGCCCTGGTGGTCCTGCCATCCATGCTTGATAGAGGACAACCACTTCCCTGTCATGACCTCCATTTTCCTGAAACCCTTTGGGTTTCTCCTTCCCAAAAATCAGAAACACAGCCCTGTACCTGCTGACTTCTGGCCACCAGTGAGAGGGACAGGAAAGTTCCTTGCTGATCTCTGTCCTGGGACTAGGTCAGAGGGTAGGAGGGAGACTGCTCTGCCATCTCTGGTAATGGTCATACCCANCCTCCAGTGGCATTCAGGAGACATTTCCCTATTGTTAGTACTAAGTTTCTAGGTCACTCAAATATTTGCATAGACTCCTTGCTTATTTGGAATGTTCTATGTTTCTATAACAGAGTTGTAGTTGTGGCCACCTGGACCCTTCAATCGTGAAGCCTACATACAGATCGGTAATCTAACAGAAAGACCACTAGTCATGTCCCTGACCTCTCTGTCTCAATGGGTGTCCTTTACATTTGGGGGCANTGCTGGGAACATACCTGTCACAACCAGCAGTTTCTCCATCCCACCTGAGTTATTTGTTTTAACCACATTTTAGTAGAATTAAACTTCTTATTGCATATTTGAGAGTGTTAACACTTACCACTAATAAGTGCTAAAATGTTCAAATGCCATTCACTTCTATTTTGCAGTTTTGCTGTGTGGATCATTTTTATTAGAGAAACCACAATGAGCAAAGTTAAAAGAATCACTAAGCCCTTGTAACAAATACAAAATTAAAATTCCGTCTTATACACGCAGTACTGTCCCTTTATTTNCTATCTTGAGTAAGGGATGCTATGTATGAAATGATTTATTGTTACCTGGACAAGTTTGCTGGACCTAAGTCCAGGTAAGTAACCTGTGGATTCTTGAACCATTTCTGCCTTAACTGGGTCTGGTCATGCACATCACAACGAAAATCTGGTTGGAGGGAAGGGTATGCTCCCATAGATGGAGGTTGGGATTCAGGATGGGAGAGAAGTCCCCACAAAAGGGGCACTGACTACATCCAGCATTCTATCTGGTGCAGAGAGATGGAGGGAAGCAGGTACACCTGGCCCACTGAGGCAGTCGCTCTGGGTCAGGGTGGGCTGAGGCCCAGTATAGCCTGGCAGAGGGAAGAGAGACTGTAAGGTGCAGACAGATGAAACCCAACACTCTGGGTGCCATAGAAAATTCCATCTTANGTTGTGAAAACATGGCTGTGTAAAGGTACTCACACTGGGGGAGGGGGTCTGTGTACNCCTGCTAGGCTCTGAGTCTAGCAGCTATTGTCTGGTCCCATTCACAGACTCAGGGGAGGGAGGAGAGTGAGAACAAGCTGGGTAGATTCTGTGATGAGCACGTGTCAGTGTTAGCCCAGTCTCACTTAGGAATGAAGCCTACTCCAGATGCCCACAGAGGCAGGGGATTTATTATTTTCTCAAGTTCATAAAAAGAAAGGTGGCTGCTTATGCCATGTGGACGCTCTTTGTACTGCCTTGTAGTATCCACTGGGATATGAGCAAGGGTGGGATGCTTGCCTGGTTGAGAGGAAGGACTTGTGTGGAAGATACGTGAGTCTGAGGCACCGTGGGGGGGTTTACTTACCGATGACCTTGGAGTTACTGAACTTGTATCTGCAAATAATTTGGCTGAGATTCTGTGCATAATGAAAGCCGTATCCTCTTAAGANGACTGGGTGGTTTTCTGTGAGGGCAACACAAGGAAGCGGTGGTATGGCCCTGGTTGCATTGTTTATGGTGGTCCCAGACAGCATTTCCAGGGCCCCATGAAAAGCAACAGCTATGTCTGTGCTAACATCTGTGGGATCTGTAGGCCAAATCCGTCTATGTCACCAAGGGTCTGTGCCAATGTAGCTTAGTGGCGCCTTCCACATGCTGGCTATCTCTCTCCATCACTCCTCCAAAACCCACCAAGCATTCAGGGGCCAATCCTAAACTCCCATGCCTCCAGGTTGGAGACCCCAGAAATAAGGCTAGAATGTGGGGGTCAAGGGAGGCTCCCGACCCACTCGAGGATGTCTCTTCACAGGAGACATTTTTGTTTCAGCTGTAAATCCAGAGGCCAACATATCCCTTCCTCATCTTCTCCTTCCGTCTTACCAACTGAAGACCACAGCTCATTAGTAAGCTTTTTCTAACAGTAGTGGCGTTGTTCTCTGCCTTTGAGTCCAATATACAGGGAACACAAAGAGGGAATCTTGTTAGCTATTCCCACAGGACGAAGGCATGGTCCTCTCACTATCATTTATCTAGATAGATACCTTGGGGATGGTCCTGGCTCATTCCTGGCCCCTATGAGCTTGAGATACCCCATATAGTGGACCCCTCCTTCAATCTCCATGGCACACAGGTTGACTCTGAAACAGCTCAAGCCCATTCTTCATCATTTGGGGTACTGGCCTTGGGATTTCCCCCAAGTGACAAGTACCCTGTATATACCAGCTTTGCAACAAGATCAACAACAGTTGAACAGGTCAGTGGCTAAGCTGGTGTCTGGAGGCACTTGTCATTATGATTAAGCTGCAGTGAAGAGAACCACAACTTGTATTTTTACCTGGACTTTGTCACAGCTACCCAGACACCAAGGCCTGTGTGTCTAGGGACAGTCCGAGAGACATGCAGCACTCAGGCAGGCTGCAAGGCTGGGCTCCTATACTCAGAAGCAGGAGAGCCTGTAGAAGGGTCCTCCAGCTCTTCTCAGTCACCAAACTCCACACTTGTGCATAGTATGGGGAAGATAAGTGGCAGCCAGAGCCGAGGACTAAAATGTCCTTGGCACTTATCAGCCTCTAGATGCTACATCTGTCACCACACTACTGTTTCTTATCTCCCAACAGTCCTGGCACAATATTCCTAGCCATTGGAGGCGATACTACAGCCTTTCCCGCATGTGGTACTTCACCCCAGCCTGGTTCTGTGGGTAGCAGAGCTTAGATGGGAGTACAGCCCTGTCTCCTCAAACCTGGAACCAGGGCTCCCACAGAAGAACACAAAAGGCAGGACCCAGCCGTCTGGGCTGGAAGCAATCGGATAGCTGACTCTCNTCACAGGAAGACTCGGGGTTTCCTCTCTTCCTCTTTATCAGGGTGCAAATGCCATCCTCATGAGGACCAAGCCTGTTGTATACTTCCTGAACAAAGAGAGACAGTCTTTCCCTAAGACCACACAGCGTGTTCTTGACACACTAACAGGGAAATCCTAGGCTGTAGAGAGGGTACCCTTGTCAGGTTCTGTGAGTTTGGCTGCCTTTGTGGATATTTCTGTCAAGCACATAGACTTCCCCCTGTTCCCTGTAGCACAATGGGTGTTCACTGGGTCTGATTCTTCATTTTCGTCCATTGACATGCTCATATNGTTGCTGTTCCTGTGTTATGGATGTGGAAACCCCACAATGTTCAATCCTAGCTTCACCTGAACCTTTTTGGAGGANTCGAATTATTCTTGGCATACAGTTTGNGCATCCTTCATCCAAACAGGTGGAGTCTGAANTGCTCCAGAATCTAGAACTTTTTTGAGGTTAAAATTCACATTTAACCTCAGGGTAAGTCAGAGAAATGCAGTTGCACCAGAAATAATGTCTGATACCACCTTCGGGCTGTATATATGCAGTGTATGATGAGACTTGAGTCCCACCCCCAAGGTATCTTATTATGTCTATGTAAATCCTATAAAACCGGAACTAGTACACTATCCACAAATGATTCTAACAGCGAGGCTGTGAATAAGGGTGCTTAGCATGTGANGGCTTTCTGTCTGTGTGCTTTTCCTCCTTTATAACTACAANTTTTGCTTTGAGACAAAAAAGATGACAATCGCATCCACATCCACATTGTCGTCATTGTTGCATACCCCTTGACAAATGTACAGTGCATTATAACTAACAAGTCATGGAGATAACACATCTACTCACCCCCTCTAAACCACAAAGTCCATCATACATTCCAGTTCACCTAAGTACATAACACTCACACACTGCACGTCCCATGTGTAGTTGCTTCAACACTATTTAGAAACACACCACATATCACACTTCTTAAAGATACACATCAAACACACCACACACTCACATATAACACACACCCATATCCCATACACTCACCATATACATCCACCACACGTACCATACACAAGTTACACAGAACCCACACAAGCCACATGTGATATTTAGGTACCACGTAGAGCTTATGCATCTAGAATAACACAGCTCACATCCCACAACACAGCACACACATAATGTACATATACACATGCATATAACAGAAACATCAAATGTATACCACCATGTGCTATGCAGACACACGTGCCGTATAGACAAGTTGCACAAAATACACATCACATATACTATATATCACATATACATGTGTTCATACCACCACTAGGGACATAGAAAACAAATACAATACAAGCACATTCTGCCACCCACACAGTATGTCATGTAGGCCACCTACACCATATCCACCTACACCTGCACTAGCACATATGTCACACAGCACTTGCACAAACCTGCCACACTCATACCATGCATCTTACACACCTATATCCATGCACGCAGATGGCCTATACCCAAGCTGCTGCTCCTCAAATCTCACCTCCTATGCACAGAGGGGAAGGCTCAACATATCTGAGTTCAAGGCAGGTCAGTGTTCCAATCTGATGGAGAAAGGGAAGAATTGGTAGGCAATGAGAACCTTGGGGGCCCAGTGAGATGTTATTATCCACACTGCTTATATCTACCCTACTCACCGAGTCTACTAACTCATGAAACATCTTATATGAATCCACAATAAATATCGTATCTTCGCTGTCTGCAATTTCACTCAACTACAAAAGAGAGGAGGTATCTTGAGACCCAAGCCAGGAGACAGAGGACAAAGGGGGTCTCTAGATGTGAGACGCAACCACTTGCCCTCAAGTGATGATGACTATGAGATGTGAAGNTCTGAGGGCAACTTATTCAACCATTAGGTATGTTTCTNCAATGGAACCTGTTGTTTGTGTCTCCTGGGACAGATAGAGACCATCCTCTAGGAGGTCTGGGTGACTATCTTTGAAAACTTTCCCCAGTAGGCTTCAGAGGGCATCTGCTTACCTGGGCCAAGTTACCTTTTTTCTGTCATAGGAGTCTATACCAACACAGTAAACGTATGCCCCCATGCTCCGAGCAATATCAGCCTGAGAGAAAGGGACGTATTGATGAAATAGTCAAAATACACAAAATGCCTGGCCTGGGAGGATGGGTCAGACTCACCTCCGTCTTCGACTCCGCCAATGCTTGTGGTGACAGTTTCCCCCAAATCACAATGATGATCAAGCTAGTTCTCCAAGGGGCTGACAAAGAAGCAAAGAGCAGCATATTGGATAGGCCTGCAGGCCCAGTGCTTTTCACACCAGGCAGATCTGGTGGTCCCCTCTTCTTGGCCTCCTGAGACAGGAGCCCAGACACAGTGCATTAACCACTAACTAAAACCCCTGGAGAGTTAGGGCCCTGCCTATCAGGCGACTGGGACTCCCAATGTTCTTGAACTACAGAATCTGTGCCCTGAGGACATACCATAAGTCCAGCCTATCCCTGGACAGCAGGAGAAAAGGGCAGCCCNTATGCCAGTGAGGTTTGGGNCAACTCTAGGCATGTTCCCAGGGCTGCCCTTCTGGCAATGGTGGGCACAGTAAGTCAGAATCACAAATCGAAGCGTCTTAGACAAAAGACTCCCAATTCCCTTAACATTTTTTCCTACATGGTCCACCCTATTCCAGACAAAGGCCACAGACCTCCACTCTGGAGGGACACAGGCTCTTGCTTTGCATGGGAAGTTGTGCTGACTGATACATGGGCCTAGGAGGCAGGCCAAACAAAGGGAGAGGGGAAAGTAGCCTAATAGCCTAGGAGATAATTAAGCCTTGGCTTCCAGCACAGGGTCCCCAGTCTGCTTGGGTCCTGTGTTTTCTTCTTTCTGTTTCCCAAACATCTGTAGGCCAAGACCAGTGAGAACAAAGTCAACACATGGCCACACGCAGCTTCCAGTCCTCTCAGAAGCCTCCTGAGTGGGGTGNTGTGTTCAGAGGGGCCAGCTGCGCAGATAGGGGAGCAAGGGCTTCAAGAGTCAGACTTGAAGAGATCCAGGATCTGCACACAGACTCTGTAGGGAGCCCAGCTCTGTGGGTCCCACTCTGTGGAAGGTACAGGCAGCTCACCTTTCCATTCAACCATTCGGATCTGTTGATTTGCCTGCCAGGAAATGAAGAAAACATGGGGACAATGGGGTAAGATGGCCCCGGTGGTAGTCTACACTGTGCCAGCACCCATATGTGGTTCTAGCCCTCCGAACCTGTTCCAGTCCTCTCTGTAGTAACGTTGATCCTTCCATACGAAGGTTGTAAACTTTGTCGAGCCCGTAGCGGAGAGTCCCTCTGAAGTTGAACAAGGGTGAGGTGAGGCGCTCTGACAGTGCTAAGCTAGCTCCAAGCTCTTGTACAGATTAGTTCATGGTGCAGACTGTGAGTGTGGGGCGGGCACCTGGTCCTGTTACCCCTATTCTGTCCTGAGTCTTTCTCTGGCCCATTAGCACTGAGGAAGTTCAGAAGGTATCANTGTTGCTTAGTGGGTCCCATAGGACAGTCTGGTTTTCTCTGAGGTCATTACTGCCTCTGAGCATTCAGACTTTGGGTACCTTGACAGAGACCCTGCTTGTACCACTCTTGAGGCACANGGCCACATCCTTGGGGATGTATGGCTGAGCCACAGGGGCACCACATTCCTAATGGGAACCTAATGCCACCGTCACTCTCTTTTTCTTCAGTGAATGGGGCTGAGGAGGACCATGCCACTCTGCTGAACCACTGCCTGGCTCCTATCTCACGGCCACAGAACCCTGGCCTGCCTTTCTTCCTTCTGCTCTACTGAAGACAGAAGCCAATCTGCTTAGGCCTGGGCCCTTCTGCAGACTCCAAGTCCAGAAGACCTGAAGTTGGGAGTCAGACCTAAGGGCTGTCCATGAGGCTTGTGCTCCCAAGGTTGGACAGGAACATGACCTGTTGGGTGCTATTAGAGCAGACAGGATACACTGGGGTAGGCAGAGCTAGCTTTTTGTGACTGTTCTAGGGCAGGAAGGATATTCGTGTGGGATTTAGGATAATCNAATATGACAAGGATGAGCAGGCTCAGCAAGTGACCTAGAATGAACTTTGAGTAGCTTTCTGTTGGGACAGTGAGACCCCGCTATGGACTAAGCTTCAAGGGTCCCATGCCTGACCCAGCTAAACCCTGCCTAGAAGCTGAGGACAGCATGCTCACAATCCTCAGTGAGGGCCTAACCAGGGCTTGCCCACCTTACCTCAGCCCTTCTCTGTCTAGCCCAGCCCCTTCTCTCTTATGGAGAGCCTAGCTCCATTCCCCCAGCCTAGCCCAGCCCTCTATCTTCTGCCTAGGTCAATTGCCTCATTTCTGCTCAGGTTAACCTTTTTCTCTCTCTGACTTTTACTGCTGGCTCTCTGGGTTCTCTGTAAGTCTCCTTACCATAGATGTCCTCTCTGCTACCTCAAACTCAGTCAAGTCTCTCCAAATGCAAGCCACAGGCAAATCCACCAGGCCTTCCTTGCACCCTTAAGAAAGTCCTTCCCTGCTCCTTCTGGAATGCTATCTCCATAAGTTTGGGGCTTGTCCCACTTCCCTTCCTGCTTCTAGCTTTCCTCCAGGGCCCTGCACAGAAGGTCCCCACAACTCTGTACATCTCCAGTCCTAAATACCTTTGCCTCCTTCACTGCCCCCACCCCTCGTTCTGAAGGAATCCCAGACAGGGCATCCAAAGTTCTCTATTTCAGACAGACAGAGGTCTCCAGTTTTTAGCCTCTGAGACTGTGGGCACAGAAGGGCCACCCTCCCCTAGTGGTTGCCTGTCCCTCATACCTCCACATATCAGGCTCTGGGGATTCACAGTCCCATGCTGAGGTTTCTCTTCCTATAGTCAAGGGGGTACTAGATGCCCTCCCCATGCCCCAGCACTGTCCTTTGGGTCCCATATATCTCCCTGCTCACCCTACTGGTCTAGGTAGACAGTGAGCTGCTCAGAACAGGACACACACAGGAAAAACTTTGAGGGGACATACCTATCTGCCCTGACAACTCCCTAGAGCCTATGTGTCTTCACAGCCAGGGCTAAGGGAAGATTCTGAAGTGACAGAGGGAAAGAGAGTGGANAATTTCTGGAATTTCAGGGTCTGTGGGTACCAGTGAAGCAGGGACTTAAGGGGACTGGTGATCTGGGGCTGGAAATCAGTGTGGGTACTGGCCAGCCACATGGGGGGACATGGGAGCTTCCACTGGGGACAATGGAAGCCACATGGGGGTCTTTCAGAAGCTGGAAACTCCTTGTTGTCCAGCCCACCAGGCAAGCCTTGGAGTTCAGACAGTCCCTACCTGTCTGAGGTGAGGTCCGTACTGACTGAGGCTTGGTTCGCAAAGAGGATGAAGGACATCCGCAATTTGGGGCTGAGGACAAAATACAGCCCATGAGAAGCTGATGTAACAGGCCAGTAGCCTGATAGGAAGCAACCAGGGAGGGGGCAGATACCAAATCTCTGCTCCCCCCATCTCTTCTGCACTGGGGACATTCCATAGATGGGGAGTCCAGATAAATTTGGTGAAGGATTCTGATGCCTATGGAGATGTAGGGCTCCTGGGAAGAAAGATTGCTAAGATGACCTCCTGCTCCCATCCTGTGCTCCAAACCCAACACACATAGACACGCAGACACATACAAACGTGTGTACACATAGACACATACATAAGTGGGATTCTGATTTCTGTTCTTTGCTGTGACAGAAAATCCTGACCAAAAGAAACTCAGGGGGAGGAAAGGGAGTCTTTAGATTACACTTCCAGGTAATAGGTCATAATTTCAGGGAAATCACAGTGACAGGAGCTTGAGACAGCTGCTCAAATTACATCCACGGTCAAGATCAGAGAGAAACCAATACACCCATGCTTGTCTGCTTCACTGTCCTCTATATTTCAGGACACTGTGGGCTGGGTCTTCCAAAACCTGCAGTTAACGATCAAGGCAAGCCCCCAAAGACGTGAGCACAGATCAATCTGATAATTCCTCAGTTGAGATTCTCTTCCCAAGCCCACAGAGACAGCTGACCCGAGCTCGTGGGAGCTCATGGACTCTGGACTGACAGCTGGGGAACCTGCATGGGACTGAACTAGGCCCTCTGAATGGGTGTGCCAGTTGTGTGACTTAGGCAGTTTGTGAGGCCCCTCGCAGTGGGACCAGGATTTATCCCTGGTGCATGAACTGGCTTTTTGGAGTCCATTCCCAGTGGAGGGATACCTTGTTCAGCCTCGATGCAGGGGGAGGGCCTTGGTCCTGTCTCAACTTAATATGCCAAACTTCGTTGACTCNCCATGGGAGGCCTTACCCTCTCTGAAGAGTGGATGGGGGCTGGGATGGGGGAAGGTTGGAGGGAAGTGGGAGGAGGGGAGGGGGAACTGTGGTTGGTATAAAATGAAAAAAATTTTTTTAAATAAAAAAAAAAGAGAGATTCTCTTCCTGGGTGATTCTAGCTGATGGGAGCTGACCTCTAAAACTATATCCATCACACATGCTGACTAGTCCAATGACAATAGCATTCCTCCATGGGGCCCCCCCTCTTACCCGGCACTTCACCTGTCATGTCCATCACTTGTCCAATCACCCTTTTTCTCACCCTTGTTCCCATTTCTGAGGCAGGATTAGCTAGTTCTGAAGAGGTCCATGGGACCAGTCTGCTCTGTCCCCTGGCCTGCCTAGCCTGCTAGCTTTGATCTGGGCTCTCTCCACAGGGGATTCCCGTGCCTCCCAAACCTAATCTGCCTGCCAGTGGACCCCTCCTGACAGGAGTCTGCAGGGTGCAGGCGTACTTCAAGTATTTCTCCACCATGTCTTCCCAGGACGTGTGCACCCGAACCCAGTCTTGCACAGCAATGGACCTGCAAGAAGATGAGACTCAAGTCATCAGAGCTAAGTGGATCATGGGAGAGAAAAGTGGCTCATGGGAGAAGGAATGCTTTCTGCCTTGCCCTTCCTCCAGCAGACTTCTGAAAGGGGATGCTCCCTCCTGCTACATTCTGACCACAGCTACCATCCTAGGAGGCTGCCACCTGCCCCCCAGGTAGAGATTCTTTCTGGAGGCCTGTGTCACCCCTTTCTTGTGACACCTCAAATTCCTCTCACCCCTCTAAATTTCCCAGCACTCAAAGGACAGGTGAAGACAATTTCTCCAGAAGGCTTGGGCCTCAGCCATGGAAAGTGAGTGCTTGAGACTAATTTTAAAAAATTAGTATTTTTTTTTAGCAAATACACAAAATTATGGGTTTCTTTACAATGTCTTCATATGCATACATCATTCTACTTTTCTCATATTGCCTTCTACTAACTTCCCTCTCCTCTTTCATTGGTCATCCTTTTCTTCCTCCTCCTCCTCCTCAAAAGTCTCCCTTTTATATCATCCTCTTCCTCATCATCAACACACACACACACACACACACACACACACACACACACACACGCACACACACACGTTATCCACATGTTGAAGTTGCTTGCATCCAGGCTTTCTTAGCAGCCTGCAGAACCTAGTCATCCTGGTTGGGAAGGCTGCTTCCCAGGCACCTCCAGGTGAAGGTGGGCACAGGCCTGGTCACTGCTACCCTGGCACCACAGATCCCAACAGGTGACATGAGCATAGGCCCTTTCAAGTCTGCCTGCTAGATCTCTTCATGGCCTTCTGTTTAATGGGGCAATAGTATGAGGGTCTAGGGCTGATTTTATATATATATCATGGTCCTGGAGACAGGATGAGGTGAACTGACACCTAGCCTGTGGCTCTTTTCTGGTACTGTGTTAGATTAGACCTTTTATGCTATATGAACTAGAGGCATTATGCTCTATTTCTCCTTCTGGTGATGATGAATGTGACCTTCCAGAAGAGGATGCTCATATGTGTGATTGTCACACCCCATAAGCAACCTCATCCTCTCCACAATAGTCAGGCTGTATCTCAAACTTGGTACTAGATGATCTGACACCAACAGCATCATTACTCATGGTACACGTGTGTACTAGGCACACATGCATCATGCTTTCCATCCAGGTCAATCTCATGATATCAGCTAATTCTCTTTCAATAGCAGAAAAAAGTGAAGTTCCAAGAAAAAGCAGCTTTTATTTTTATTTTTTGAGAATATTCATACCCAGCATGGATCTGAACTCAGATTTCTCCAAACCCCACGCACTGTTCATGCACTTGACTGACAACTGCTGGGTAGCTAAGCCCTAGACTGGACACTCATCCACAACACCACTTTCCTAGCTCTCAGGCTGATGTGTAAGATAGCTCTTTTTTTTTAAATCAACATAAAAAAATTGACTATGGAGTACAGCACATACATAGTATGAGTCACAGCATAAAGATGGTGTTTGTCGAGAATTACAGACTGACACTCAGGTAACTGCCACCCATGGAAGAGGCAGAACATCTACACAGGAGACGTTCCTTCCTCCTCACATGCTTCCTCATGCTGAAGCTTAAGTGGAAAGTCCACAACTGTAGGCAGAGTTTTTGTTGGGACTTCCAACTCCCAAATAACCACATAGAGACTTACTAATTATAAATGATCAGCCGACGCTCAGGCTTATTACAGCTAGTAGTGGCAAGGACACAAAGCATAGGGTAACCCAAATACTGTTTGTGATACCAACAGTTTGTCCTGAACTGAAGAAAGCAGACTGTCCTCTCCTACTTAGTTTGACGATGCTCTTACCTCAGCACTGAGACAGAGGTATAAAAGGACACTCACTGGAGAAACTTGTGTCCTGTGATAGACCCCTCAGCACCCAACTGGATTCATAGAATGGAAAGCCACATACCAATAAAATGAGCCCACTACAGGCACACAAAGCCAGGAGCAGCACTAAGCAAAGATGAGGAAGCTCTGCTGAGTGGCCTCATTTATACAAAAATTAGCAGTTGAAACCAAGCTGCCATGCTGGGGGAAATACACGGAGCTGGTGGTAAAAACTAAGTTAAGCAAGCCTCATGATATGTGGGGTTGTGTATGGAATATTCCTTTACACTCTGTGGGTATATGTCACTGTGATTGGTCTAATAAAGAAGCTGACTGGCCTGTAGCTAGGCAGGATGAAGTTAGGTGGGAGAACCAGACTAAGAGAATGCTGGGAAGAAGAAGGAAGAGTCAGCAGTCAAGAGGAGACAGGAGAGAAGCAAGATGAACTTGCCGTGTTGAAAAAAAGTACCACCACATGGCAGAGCAGAGGTAAGAAACATGGATTAATTTAAATGTAAGATAGCTCTTTTACCAATCAATGGTAACACTTCCCTTCTTTCTCATTACTCTTTTGTTGTCTCCCCACTCCTGCCAAGTGAGTATTTTCCCATGAAGGCTCCTGGGTAGCCGGAGTCTGCACTCCATTACTATATGCTGGGGGAGTTTTCAACTTAAGAGGCTATTGAAGGAGAATCTAGATTCTAGAACACAAGAAAAAGACAAGGTTCAAAGTGAAAGGAAAGGGCTGCAGGGGTGGACAGGTGTCTCAGAAGCAGGCAGTATGGAGTAGAGCTTGATCTTCAGGCATATACCACCACATTCGTGTGTGAGAACAGAGATCAGTAGACACTTGAGTGTGTGTCCCGTGTCAACATTTGAGATCAAAACATCAGAATGATGTTGCCATGTTGGGAGGGTGGTAGGAAGTGGACAGAATAATGCAGAGGAGTAGAAATTGAGGAAACAAAATTCTAGTTCGCCTTTAATAAAAGTTGAGAGAGTGTGTACAAACCACACAGCAGGAGAAGGTAGCCAGGAGATGCCTGGTACCAGAAATGAGTGCATACTAGCTGAAGAGAAAGCCAGGTCACAGTGGTATCTGGAGTGGGGAAGTAGATTTGGGGAGGAGGTAGGAAGGGGTTTCTCAGTGGTTTCTGAGGCTCTTGCTAGTGTTTAATATGAAAACCTTACATTACTGTCAGAAAAAATTGAATTGAAATAAAAAACTGATAGAAGAGTCAAAGGAGGATATCACGGATCTATAATAGTGTTAATTCATCAAGAGGATGAAACAATTATAAACAAATTTGCACCAACAATCAAGACAACCACTAGTAGAATGTTTCAAGGCAACTGACAGAGCTACGTATCAGTTCAGTCTCCAGTGTGATACTGGGAATCCTAGGAAGAACCAGACAGAGTATGTGGAACTAGAGAAATAAAAACAAACAAACAAACAAAACCCCAGACAAATCAACAAGTACACAGGCTCAGAGCAAATGAGGAACAAAGTTCTTTCCCAGATGGGTCACATTAGACACATAAAAAGTTGCAAAGTTTTCAATCATTTAAAATATCCTCTTTAACCACAGGCACATCTTGCCTGTCAGGTCAGTATTGCAACTGGATTTAGATTTTATCAAAACTAAAAGACATGAAGTTGGGAAGGAGGAGAGTTTGCGGGGACATGGGGAAGTTAGAGGGGAGAAATGAGGGGAGGTATGATTATATTTCATTGTGTCTTAGTTAGAGTTTCAATTGCTATGAAGAGACACTATGACCACAGCAACTTCTATAAAGAAAAAACATTTAATTTAGGTGGCTTACAGTTTTAATGATTTAGTCCATTATCATCATGGTGGAAAACATGGTGGCATGTAGGCAGGCATGGTGCTGGAGAAGGAGCTGAGAGTTCTACATCTTGATCCACAGGCAACAGGAAGTGAACTGTGACACTACGTGGAGCTTGAACATAGGAGAGCTCAAAGTCCACCCCTACAGTGACTCTTTCCCTCCAACAAGGTCACACCTACTCCAACAAGATCACATCTACTCCAACAAGGTCATACCTCCTATTAGTGCCATTCCTTTTGGGGGCCATTTTCTTTCAAAGCACCACATTCTACTCCCTGGCCCCCAAAGGCTTGTAGCCGTATCATAATGCAAAACTGCGTTCAGTCCAACTTCAAAAGTCCCCATAGTCTATAACAGCCTCAAACTTATTTAAAAGTCTAAAGTTCAAAGTTTCTTCTGAGATTCATGCAATCTCTTAACTGTAATTCTCTGTATAATCAAAATAAAAAAGCAGATCACATACTTACAATACATAATGGCACAGGATATACATTACCATTCCAAAACATAGGGAAGGGAGCAGAGTAAGGAAATACTAGACCAAAGCAAGACTTAAAATCAGCTGGGCAAACTCCAAAGTCTGCATCTCCATATCTGAT
Organism: Neotoma lepida; assembly: GCA_001675575.1. Classification (NCBI taxonomy): domain Eukaryota; kingdom Metazoa; phylum Chordata; class Mammalia; order Rodentia; family Cricetidae; genus Neotoma; species Neotoma lepida. The sequence goes on along the minus strand of LZPO01116987.1, from coordinate 389,934 downwards.
GTCAAAAACATTCTTCAGATCTCCAAATCCTTTCAGCTTTGTTGACTGCAACATACTTCTTTCTCTTGGGCTGGTTCCATTCTCCAATAGCAGCTTTCCTCAGCAGGTATCTCATGGCTCTGGCATCTCCAACATCTTGGGGTCTCCAAGACAACACGAGCTTCATGAAATGGCTTCTCTGGGCCTCTGGACAGGGACACCCTGGCATATGCCCGACCTCTGCAGCTTTCCTTAGTAACAGAGGAAGATTCCATAACCCCTTTATTCTATCCTTGACTATAATCCAGAATCATGTGGCTGAAGCTACCAAGTTCTGCTGCTTGCTGGGGCTGGAACATGGCCCCCTTGTTCAATTACATCTTTACCAGCTTTCTGTTTTGGTTTTTTTTTTCTGATTTCCTTCACTGCCTAAGCTTGGCTGTCCTGAAACTGAATCTGTAGACCAAACTGGCCTCAGATTCAGAGATCTGCCAGCCTCTGCCTCTGAGTGCTGGGATTGAAGTTGTGGACCACAACACCCAGCTCTAAGCTTTTTTTAAAATCCCTTTTCACAAGTTGTAAACTTAGTTGGCGGGATCTTGCCCTGAGGTCACCACATCCTTTATCCCACTATCTGTTTATCTCCTTGAACACAGGACTTAGCTTCATTCCACTTCCTGTTGCTCCTTTTCTTCTCAAATTGTACATTTTGTATTTTTCCTTGATCAGTTTGCATCTTTTTATTATAAATTTTNATTAGNGTTAACACTAGTAACCAAGCAACNGAGTCTATGCTACNATATTTTGAGATTTCCTCNGGCAACAGAATGAATCCAAAGCTCTTCACTTTAGCCTCAGGCAGACTTCTCAGACAAGGGCAAAAAGCAGCCACATTCTTGATCAAAATATGACAAGAAAGATCTATGGGCAACATACTAAAATTCTTCTCCTCTGAAACCTCTTGAGCCAGACCCCACAGTTCATCAAATCACACTCAACACCNCTGTCTTCCATGCTCCTACTAGTATGGCCCATTAAGCATCACTTAACGCATTCCACTGTTTTTCTAATCCACAGTCCCACAGTCTATATTCCTTCAGACAAAATCATGGTCAGGCCTATTACAGCAATATCCCAGTCCCTGGTACCAACTTCTGTCTTAGAGTTTCCATTGCTGTGAAGAGACACCAAGACCACAGCAACTCTTATAAAGGAAAGCATTTAATTGGGCTGGCTTTCAGTTTCAGAGGTTTAGTCCATTAGCATTATGGTGGATCATGGTGGCATTCAGGCAGACATGGTGCTGGAAAAGGAGCTGAGAGTAGAGAAGGAGGTATATCTTGGTCAGCAGGCAATAGGAAGTGGTCTGAGACACTGGGCATGGATCGAGCATATATGAGACCTCAAAGCCCGCCTCCACAGTGACAGACTTCCTCCAACAAGGCCATATCTCCTAATAGTGCCACTCCCTTTGGGGGCCATTTTCTTTTAAACCACCACACCAAGCATGGAATTCTCAAAGACAAAGAAAAATAATTTAAAAAATTTGGATAAGTGGTGGTGGTGGGGCAGATGTGCAGTTAACAAATGGATTTTATACCACAGAGAACTAGAAAATGAAAGCAAAAATAAGCGTTATGCTATTAGAGGAAATAAATAAAAACAACTAGAGCAGAGTCAAATAAAATTAATAGAAAAATTGAGAGCTGTGAATGACTCATGATGCAATTCTTCGACCAGATGATCAAAATCAACAAACTTTCATCTTGGATGATCGAGATTGAAAAAAGCAAGACTCGAATGACTAAAATCATCAAAGGGAGGTAAAATATGACTGCAAATCTATTAGGAGTAAGAGAAGAAAGTGGGAATACTTACACTCAGACAGCAGGAATAACCTAAATCTCAAATGGAACAGGATAATTGCTAAAANNATGCAGTCTACCCAAACTGAATGCTGAGGAGAGAATATGAATAGATTTGGAAGTAGTAAGTAGACAAAATCGGTATGGAAAACCTCTCACCAAAGAAAAATCCAAGACCAATGGCTTTGTGTGTGTGTGTGCGTGTGTGTGTGTGCGCGTGTGCTTGTATTTGTGTAAAATGTATGCTTTTTTTTCTAGAAAAACAATAAAAAGCAAAACTAAAAGCCATATCATGCATAGACTGGGAAGTTGGAAGACACAAGTTATATGTTTACAGAGTGTTTCATGCAGCTCTGTAACTTTTGTGAGACCATCGCCTTTTCTGCTTAGCTAGGGTCATGCAAGACAGACACCTCATATGCAGTGCAGCGTGATCATGGAAGTCCCAGGTGGAGGGAGCCCAGCTACCAGAAGGCTGAAGCAGGAGTTATCCCCTGGCTAGACAGCAGCACGAAGAAGCAAAGCAAAACAGCACAGAAACTTCAGATGTCATCAAAGGGATGACAGAGCCCATTTTTTCCACNATCTCTGCAAAAAAATATTATTTAAAATTCAAAGCCTTGCAACCCCACCATCCCACCATTGCACTGACTCTGTTCAGGCTGTAAGAACTCTTGGGGGCCAACGTGCAGCAAGGGGAGTTGGGTGAATGTCTGGACCCGAGTAGTTTGGGGAGACATTCTCTGGGTAGGAGCCATCACCTGCTGCCCACTGTGGGAGACCATGAGTGACAGTGATGAGAGGATGGCAGGACTCAGCACGAGCTAGGTTCTAGCCCTGACCCTGTGTGAAGACTTCAAACTCAGCCTTCTACCTGGATTATAAACCACTGCTCGAGGGCGTATGAGAAGTTCTAAGACAAGGAAACACAATAAACTAAACAAGCGCCCCAAACGGGAAACAAACCCTCTGCTTTTGCTTGCCCAATCTGGGAGTATTTGTTGGGCTCCAAGCACTAGAGATTAGGAATCCTTCCAATTGTGTTCCCTTCTGCACCCCCATGGCTGCAGAATTCCTGTGCCCATTCATTACAAGTGACATTAAATTCCACAATGCAGGTAGGCAGCTACCCCTGTGGCTCAAGGAGGAACAGACCTGGGGATGCCTTTCAGCTCCCAAACTCCCACAAGTCAGTTGAGGCCACCATGCCTGTGTACAAGCCCCCTCAACTCTATCTCTATTCACGCTCACTTTTTGGCGCGGGTTTTACTCCTGTGGTAGGCCCACNGACTTGTGTCNCAGTTCACCAGGAGAAGCCTGCCTGCACTGGCTCTGCCCTCCCTATGGCCTAGTGCNTGCACATAGGACATATCCTCTAGATGAAGTANNAGGTGGGAGCAGGCAGCTTNCTTGCAGGACATTGGGACAGCCAGTCTTGTTACCCTGGTGATACCCTAGTCAACTAAGAATGTGGAATAAAGACAGCTCTTCCCATACAGGGAAGTCAGACTCAGGGGTGACAGACCTTGGGACTATGTGACTATGGGTCAGGGTTGCATCTCCCTCAGTCAGCTATGAAGTTTCCAAGGAAAGTATGAAGGGTGATTTGCAGGCCAAAGGCGACTGAGGGGAGCTGACAGGTGCCCTGAGGGGAGCCAGAAGGAAGNCCCTTCCTCTTTTTCCACAGGAAGCAGTGGGCTTTTCTCAAGTAGCTGCTCAACCATCTGTCCCGAAGCCAACAAGGGGAGGGATGACACTCTCAGGTGCTGAAGCTCCTTCACCAGGAGGAGCTTGCCCAAAGGATGCTGGCTGCTGAGGGAAACAGCAGGCAGATGAAAGCCAGGCCAGAGGAGGAGGGGTCAAGCAGAGGATCAGGGAGCCTCTGCCTCCGCACAACTCAGAAGCCTTGCCTCCACACAACTGAGTCCTAAGAACAAAGGCTGGCAGTCCCTCACAGAGCCAGGCTGACACTTTGTCCCTTGTGCATAGCTGCCACAGAAGCANAGCCTTGACAGAGAGAAGCCTGGGTAAGAACTGTGGGCTATGGAGGGATTGGGGTTGAGGGGTCCATCTGCACTGTTGAGGCAGACAGTAGAGGACAGGGAACACAGACCCAGGGAAGCCTCGTGCCCTGGGCCGCACCCATCCCACCTTAGCCTTTTCTCTTCCTTTTCAGCCAGTCTAAAGCAGATTCACTCTCTTCTCACTTAGACTCCCTGGTGACCTGCCGCAGAGAAGGAAGGANCCTGGAGCCTCCGATTCTGGAGCTCAGGGACTCCGATTTGCTTTATCCAGCAGCTCCCACAGTCACCATACCCAAAGGAGGCAGGGGAAAGTGGAGCCCAAGAAGGCAGGGACTGGCTTTGGAGTCTTAGTTTGCTTTCCGTCGCTGTGACAAATACCATAACCACAAGCCTCTTGGGGAAGAAAGGGCTTATTTCATTTTGGAGCTTACAGTCCTTCATGAAGGGAAGTCAAGANAAGAATTCAAGCAGGAACCTCAAGGCAGACACTGAGTTAGAGACNGTGGTGAACACTGCTAACTGGCTTGCTNCCCGCAGCTTCCTCAGTCTGCTTTCTTGTACAACCCAGGACCAACTCTGTAGAAGCGGCACTGCCCATAGTGGCTTGAGCCTTCCCACATCAATCATCAATCAAGAAAAAGGCATCACAGGCTCACCCACACAGGCCATCTGATGGAGGCGTCTTCTCAACTAAAGTCTCCCTTTTCCCAAATGCCTTTATTTTGTGACAAGATGACAAAACCCGACCTGCACGGCAGCAGTGAACCCCTCTTTTCCTCAGCGTTACTGGAGCTGCGCTGCTCGGAACCTGGTTCTCAGAGTAGGNAGCCATCAGCTCTACCTCTCTCCTCTCCACCCACTTTTGTTCTCTGTCCACTTCAGGCTTGTGGGAGCTGTCTCGGCTTCTCCTCCCTGCTGCCTTCACTACGCACAGCCACCACAGGGCTTGTAATCTGCGTTCTCCCAGCCACTCCTCTGCGGCCCCAGACCCACCCTTCATGCTTCCAGGCAGACAAAGCGCTCCTTAGGAAACACCTATTGGAGCTGCCCTCCTCTGCCAAGAACCTTTTTCTTAGCGACACCNAGGTAGATCTGCCCTCCCTCTCAACTTCCTTCCTCACACCTCCTTATGCTGTGATCTTCCCGCAACCATTAGAAGTTTGAACTCAGAGTCTTTGTCCAGGTGGCTCCCTCCCTTGGTCCACAAAAGCTACTTGAACTAGAAAGCAGGTGCATACTCATTTTCTTCAAATTCAACAAAGAAACCAATGAAAGTGACTAATGAAAAGCCNGACAAAANTGCCTAAAGGACCTCCTNATGTTTTCCCTATCTAGGCATAAAGGAAATCAGAGAGATCCAATTTTCTGGTCTTTGGTTTTTTTGAGACAGNNTTTCTCTGTGTAACACCCCTGGCTGTCCTGGAACTTGCTCTGTAGACCAGGCTGGCCCTGAACTCACAGAGATCCACCTGCCCCTGTCTCCTGTGTGCTGGGATTAAAGGCGTGTGCCACCACCGCCTGGTTAACTCTCTGGTCTCACTCACAGACTTTTCCTGCTTCTCTCCTGGCAGAAGCTATCATGCTACCGGCCTTGTTCTGCCAGGGGATAGAAGCACATGGAGATTATCTAGGGCCAGGGCAGCAAGGGCTACTCACTTGTCAATGATGAAGTAAACATCAAAGTCACCATCACAGTACTGCAGGACATCTTCCTCCTCTTCCTCCATTTCCTCCACNGTCTGCTTTGACTTCCACTCTTCATCGCTATGGGTAGAAGAGTCCTCATGATAGGATTTTTGGCCAGAGTGGGGGTACAGGAAACTCTGGACTGCAACAAGTTGGATAGACGACAGTAGGAACAACAGCAGGTGCACTGAATGGGAGACCTGGAGACTATAGTCTTGCATTTGCTGATCAAGTGAGTCCACTACAAATGGGGACTCTGTGCCAAAGTCTATGCAGGCTGAGTTCTAGCCACCTCTGACTTCCTTCTCTGCTGCCTCTGCCTGCATTTAGGGACAATAGCCCTTGTGTCCTCTCACCAATGCTCGCGGCTGCTCTCCACTTGGTGGCCTTAGAGCATAGAGACTGGGGACATAGCTGCCCTAGGGCATNCTGCCTCTCTCTGCCTGTACAACCCTTCCCCCAACCCTGGGGTTATGATGGACAGGGAGGTTGACGTGGTGACTTTGTGACCTGCCCCTTTGCTCAATGCCTTCGTGTTGACAGTGCCAAGTGGCAGTCATAGGACCTTTGCAGAGGTTTCAGATAAGGCCTCCTTGTCCCTCATCACAGCTCCTCACAGAGGTCCTCAGGGGCCACCTCAAGGAATCCAGGCATTTTTTTCACTAAGAAGGAGGCAGAGAAAGTGAGGTTACCAGGTCATTGAAGGGGAGAAGGCCAAAGAGCTGGGAAGCCTGTGTGTGGAAAGCAGGAGGCCAGTTGTGTGCCCTCAAGTAAGCCAGGCAATAGTGGGGTCTAGAAAGGGATGGAGATGCTGCCAGCATCCTCTGTGAATGGAAATAGTCCAGTCATCCACTGCTGTGTGACAAACTGCCTGATCTTGGTGACTTGACACGAACCATTTTATTTTGCCCACAAATTCCATGGGTGAGACCCTTGGGGAGTGTGGAGTGACAGATGAGGGTGCTTGTGACAGGGCTCCTGGAAAGACCAGCACTGAGGCAGGACTTGTGTGNTGGAGACTGAAAGTATTTGGAAGCTTCTTCACTGTTGCCTGTGCTACCTGGTCTGGAGGACTCCAAAGACTCATCTGCAACTGTTCACGGAACTCTTGTATCTATAGATATGGNTGAGTTGGGCCTCCTCACAGTGTGGTAGCTTCGGGAGGAGTCAACTTTCCTGATGGAGGCTCAGAGCTTCAGAAGTATCTACAGGGAGCAGTGTTGAGCCCTTTATGACATCACCTACATCTGCATGTCAGAGCTCCTGCAGCAGAGAAGGCTTAGAAACAGGGACACAGTCCCCAGCTCTCAGAGGATTGTGGGGGGGGGGTTGGCCCATGACTACACCGCAGCATCCCAGCACTTGCAGTGGCAGAAGGGATGTGCTAAGGGGAGGCACATGCATTCAGAAAGGTTTCAGAGCCTTCCAACTGAGGGCAAACAAGCTTAGAAATACCCTGATCAATTTTTATTTTTTTATATGCATGAAAGCAGATCTGATAAAATTGTTAATAAGTTTAAAATAGATCTTTTAATTCANATAATGTACAAATGCCTTGCAGCACACTACATTGGACTGGTGGGCTTTTGTTTGTCTTGTTTCAGGAATTATTTGAAATGAGAGAATATCTTGAATATTGGGTGCTTTAGAAATCATGAATTCCCATCAGCACATTACGGTTCTCTTGATTCTCAATGGAGAAATGCAGCAGGGTTCAAGCAGGAGATGAATTTTAGCCCAGGTGCCACTGAAGAAGCCTCCAGGCGATTCTGAGTCCTACCTCTCAAGTCTTCCCAAGGAGCCCCATCCTGAAATACACTCTATCCTTCCCGAGGGTCCCACCCTGCAAATATAGTAAAATGGTTGTTAAGTCCCCAAGGTTGGGCAGCTTGTCACACGGCAGTGAATGACTGGACTGTCCCTGTTCACAGAAGATTGTGGCAGGAGCATATCATCTCCACCCCCTTCTAGACTTTGTCAGCACCTGGCTGACTTAGGGACCCACAAACACTTTTCCATTCCCCACCTGGACTTCTTCACTAATGATGACCCATGATCTTGGCCACTTTGAAACATTGTCTCAGTTAATAAAATGTCTGGATTCCTTGGCTAGATGAGGGACAAGGAGGCCTTATCTGACACCAAAGGTCCTGTGACTGCCACTTGGTACTGTCAGCATGCAGGACATAGAGCAGAGGGGCAGGTCACAAAGTCACCATGTCAACCCTCCTGTCCATCATAACCCTAGAGTATGGGGGAAGGGCTATGCAGGCAGTGAGAGGCAGAATACCCCCAGAGCAGCTATGTCCCCAGTCCCTATGCTCTGAGGCCACCAAGTGGAGAGCAGCAGTGAGCATTGGTGAGAGGACACAAGGGCTATTGTCCCTAAGTGCAGGCAGTGGCAGCAGAGAAGGAAGTCAGAGGTGGCCTGTCGTCGGCCTATCTGGGACCTTACAAAGACCACCATGAAAACATTGGGATGCCCCCCGGTACCTCACTCTGTGCTCATCTTGCTGATGCTACTTCCATCACTGCTCAGCACAGGGAATATCCTGTACCAGTACCATGATTGGGAAAACTACCCTGGACTGGGCTTGGGCTCCAGAAATTTCCACCACCATGAAGACCAGAGCCCAAGGCATATGTGGCATCGAAGGAATTCGAAGCACAAACCTTGTCAGGCCACCCCTGACATCTACTTTGTCCTGGATAAGTGAGTGGCTTTTCCTTACAGGGGACACTGAAGGATCAGCCTCTCCAGGGGCCATGNTGGTCAGAACCCAGCTTCTGTGACTGACTTATTTCCTGAAGACAGGAAGGCCACCACAGTGCTTCCTGGTGGCTCTATCCGTAGCATCTTGCCCCTATCTGGGTTTTCACTGCCCTCCAGCCCACTGGCTGTTAGGAGCTTGTTCTCAGCCATGTGACCAGCCCACTCAAGGGCTTTGCAGAGATAGTTGCTGCCACCAAGTGGCCTTTGCTTAGCTAGCCTAAGCAGTCAGCTTTCTCCTACACAAAGAGCCAGAGATAGACCCTATCTGTTTGCCTTAGTGTGGTTCTGGGTAGGCTGGGCTAGTCCTTAGCTCCCCCCGCCCTTGGCTGTCAGGGGAAGGAAGGGGTTGTGGGGCTGGGCTGGGAGAACTAGCAGGTACTCATTTCTCTGAACTTCCTGGTAGGCTAGGGCTGGACTTTGTGCCCATTCAACCAGAGTAGGGTTGGGGAGGCCCTGTCTGGATTCTCTTGAATGCTTGCATCTTCAAACATCCTGGGNTGCAGAGGAGATTGGGACTTCTATTTTGGAGTGCACTCTTGGGTTGGCAAGGTGACCAAGTCACTTGGTGGTGACAAGACCAGGCTTTCTGGGCTCTGATGATAAGACTGGGCTCTGCCCATCATTTCAGGCTTGGATNTTCTCATTTCTCTTCTTCTCCTTGGACACTGGTGGGTGAGGGGACATGGGTCTAGCCCCTTGTTTCTAAGCTAGGCCAGTAACTTAGGGAGCCTCCCTAGCCACTCAGAGAGAGGCCTTTTCTCTGTACAGCCCAGGGTCTCTGAAAACAATGGGCACATCTTGTCCCTGTGATAGTTAGCACTGCCGAGGTTGGCATTTTGCCTTGGGTATCAGGGGCAGATTAGGATGTGTCCTATAGGGCTGTGGGGCTGACAGCCTGTTTGAGCCAGTCCTTCTGTACAGTGGTCCTCTCAGCTGCCATCCTGTTGTATTNGTCCCGCCTACTCCCTAGGGCCCCACCGTGGGGTATAAAAGGGAATGAACCTTTCTCTATGATGGATGGAAAGGGCTATGGGCACAGATGAGGGTGTGAAATACCGTTAATTATGCAGCCTATTAATGTGCCATGTTCACTTGCACAGCCTGCTTTACAAGTGAGTGAGGATAAATTTAACGCCTGNTACTGTATAACAAGTATCACAACTTAAGGCACCTGCCAAATTCTCCACTTCTATCCCATTCCCTTGAGGCAGCTACATGCAAGTCTAGATTCTCCCTCCTTGTTTGCACTAACAGGATTGTGCGGAGTACCTTCNGTTTCTGTTTGAGGTTTATAAATCCTCTGTAGACCGATAGATAAAGTGCATTTAGTTTTGTCACAGCTTGGTTTTCCTGGAAGATTCTGTCATCCTCCNTTCCCTCCTTCATGCTTATAGGACTACGACGTTTAGGTCTCAGGTTTTAGCACAAAAGACCCCCTCAGATGCCAGGAGATCCACTGTTTCATTTAAGAATCAGCATTAATACACAAATGGGTCAATGTTCTGAAGTTCNAGGCCCCTGTATNTCATATGNTCTTTCTTCTTGTTGTCCTTGAACCCTCAATTTGTCTTGAGTTCTGGAATCCAGATCCTCCTTTAATATAATCTCAAATTGAAAACTTAATTATAATTTAAACTATAATTTAACTTAAACTAAACTATAATTAAAAAAACCCTCAAACTTAAACTATAATTTCAAATTGAAAACTTCCAGAGTTTGTGAGCAGGATAGATAGTCTGGGTCCTTGTGAGCCTTTGTGGGAAGACACTCCTCACAGAGAGACAAAACCAGAAAGCCATGCCACCTCCTGTTAGGGAAAAGGAGCTGTCTTGCACATTAGTCTGGGAGTTTACCAGAGAAAAGTCTGCAATGTGTTTAGTTTCCAGAGTCAAAGCATAGTTATTTACAGCTGAAATGAGGTATGCCAGAAGCAATGAACAGTGTACAGGATTTTGGAGAAAGTTCTAGATTCACCCCATAGCTGGTTAGAATACTGTCAAAACTGCCTCTACCTTTCAGAGCTTTATTTTTCCTCTGTTGTAGAGATTAGCTGATATCATGGGATTTATCTGTAGGTGCCTGGGTGCTGCAAGAATGATAGTCTTGCTAGTGTTAGGCTCATCTAACAGTGAGTTTGCCCATCATCTCTACACAGAGCTCAGCTGGGCAGAGGCAGCAGGAGAGTGCAAAGTGGGAGGTTTCTATTTGATGTGGAACTATGATAGTTAATATTGACTGTTAACTTGACAAGACCCAACATCACCCAGGAGACATAGCNCAGGGCATGTTTATGGGGGAAATTTCTAGATTGGGCTAACTGAGGTGGGAAGAGTCTCCTTGAAAATTGGCAGCACTGTGCCAAGGGTCCCAGACTGAATAAAGAAGGAGAAAGCAAGTTGTTAACTAGCATCAGTTTCTCTCTGCTTCTGGACTATGGATACAGTGTGAGCAGCTGCTCCATGCTTCTGCATCCAGGACTTTCCTACCTCCATGAGGGACTAGACCCTCAAACGTGAGGCAAAATAAACCCCTAAACTGCTATTGTCACAACTACTGAGATGTGGGATAGTTGCTGTGATAAACTGGGCCNTATGATTTTTTTAACGCTTTTAGAACTGATTTGCAATAGAAAATGTGAAAGAATTCAGAAATTTAGGCCAGAAAATCCCTATGATGCTGTAACCAGAGCATCATGGGTCATTCCAGTGGCTGTTGGGAAGACCAGAATGCCAAGATGCATGCCGGAAAGTGACTGATTTGCTCCTGAGGTTTAAGAGAGGGATGAGGATTCTGGGATTTGGGCTAGAGATCATTCACAAAATATTCTGGATAAGAATATGACTTCATCATGCTTGTGTTCTGAGGACTTGAGTGAGAAAAAGTGTTTAACTGACCTGGGAATGTAGCTCAGTCAGTAGAGCACTTGACTAAAATGCCCAAAGCTCTTGGTTCCATGCCCAGAACTGCATCAAGGGGGCTTGGAGGTACATCACTATAATCCCAGCACGTAGGAAACAGAGGCAAGAAGATTTCAAGTTTGAGGTCATTCTACATAACAAGTTTGAGGAGAGCCTAGGATAGCTGAGACTCTGGTTTT
>LZPO01116987.1:355198-367197 GCA_001675575.1 Neotoma lepida | reverse complement strand
TGGCTATCATGGAACTCACTCTGTAGATCAGACTGACCTCGAACTCAGAGATCCTCCTGCCTCTGCCGCCTGAGTGCTAGGATTAAAGACATGCACCATCACCACCAGCATGACATATTTTTCATGATTTAATTTTTATTTTCCTCCTTACATTTAATTGTAATTTTGTTTTCATGTTTTCTCATTACTGGGAAATTTGCTTGTTTTTTCTCTTCTTACTGATCTCACATTATTTTCTGCTCCCTTGTCCACAGTTTTCTTCTCCACACATCTATTTATTTATCTTTTCACTTATTTGAAAACTCCCTTTCTCCCCTTGCCCTGTCTGAGTCCTTTATCTTGTTTACTATCCCCGTACCTATCCTAAATAAACATAAACACAATGGGTTTTTTTCAACTATAAATAAAATGAAATCATGTCATTTTTCAGAGAATGGATAGATCATTTAAGCAAAATAAGCCAGATCCAGAAAGACAAATGCTACATGTTTTCTCTCACAAGCAGAACATTCCCTACCCACCCCGTGTCTCTCTCTCTCTCTCTCTCTCTGTGTGTGTGTGTGTGTGTGTGTGTGTGTATGTGTGTGTGTGTGCACTTAGCTTATGAAAGGGGAAGATGATCTCAGTCCCCAGTAGGTGAGCCCTGAGGTGCAGGGGTCTTGCTGCCTGCTTCTACTGGGCACCAGAGTGCTCTTTGGTGCTGGGGTGCTGGGCAGAGTTGGGGTCCACCAGCAGTCTTTGGATTGAAGAAGGTAGAGAGGAGATTGCTGCTTATTGGTCAGCTCTGCAGGTAGAGGGCAACAACGGTGGAAGGACACATCCAGTGAGGACACATCCAGTGACAATTTTTGTCATTTTCTTTTAGATATAAAAGCCTTCAATCTAACTGAGACTACTGTTACTTGTCCTGGACCGATCGTAGAGCAACCAGGAGAGTAAGTGCCCCTTGTTGGAGGCCTCTAGGGAAGAGAACAGTGGTCAGTGTTTGCCAGCATACATTGGAATCTAAGATGTCCCCTCCGCTGTAGAGCACCCATCTGCCTGCAGGTGGGCTCCAGTACCCTCCCACCTGGCCCTGTGAGTGGCCCCCATGGTGCTGAGTGGTGCACAGCACTCAGGCTCTACTGAAGGCAGGCTTCAGGAGATGATGGGACTGAGGGCCGGAACATCTTCTCTGACCATCTCTCTGGTACAAGCCAGTATGGTGATTCCATGCCCATCTCCCTAATGCCTTAGCTCAAAGGCCATGGGATGTAGGTGCCTCTCATGGTCTATCTGCAGCCCTTCCCTATCATTGCAGAGGTTCACTCATAGATCCTCTGGAAATGAGCTCTCTTCATCCACAAGTTCACTCTGCAGCAGTTCAGAGTGCCTGAGATTTAGTGTCACCAGGAGAAGAACTGAGCCAAGCCCAAGGTCCTTGCCACNAGGCTGTTTCTCAGTGTCTGTCTCTGTGTTAGAGTGATCCATGTTCTACTCAGCCTGGACGATGGAAGAAACTTCCTGAATGAAAATTTATCCATTTCCAGCAAGCAATGTGTGAGTACCAGGGTGGATCTGGGACCCCATCTGTGCAGATCCTCTGGTGAATGCAGATCTACCCAGTAGGTCAAAGGGGCAGAGAGGTCTCAGGCAGGCCCCAAGGGCAGCTTATACACCCAAGCAACTTAGGTTACCCAGCCCAATTTCCAGAAGGGCCAGTGAGGCATGCACCAAGCTGTCTGCCAGGGCCTCTCCATGATGTCTAGAGCATGTGGCCCTTCCACATGAGTGTCCCAGGTCCAGGAATACAGAAGTTCACTATTGCATTCAGAGTGTGTGTGACAAAGAATTGGAGCCCTGGCCACTAATGTTGCCCCAAACATACTCTAGGCCCCCTGCCCTCAAGACTGTTTGGTGACACCAGAGCGCAGTGCAGTGTGACAGAAGATGGTGTCCAGGAAAAGGAGGTTTCTCTCAGCTTATAAGAACCCCACAGAGTTGAGTGACATCTTTGGGTTTGCCTGGCTCATTCCTCATCTCCACACATAAGTTGGGAGGATGAACTCAGATTTCTGCCCCTTAGGTACTCACCAACTAACGTTCCCAGACACAAGCACTGAAGCAGAGATGTCTTCAGCCCCTGGCAGCAGCTACCGATACATCTTCCAAATGGTCTCAGCTTTTGGNCAAGCAGTCACAGGGTCCCAGGCACCTCCTCCCAGTGATTTCTACAGCCCTTGCTCTTATTAAACCTCTGACAGGCTGCAGCCTACTCTAGGAGGCAACTGGGAGAGTAGTCCTGATCCTGAAGTTCTGTGGCCTGAGCCTGAGCCAGGACTGTAAACTCTGACCTTGCTAAGTGCCCATGAAGGTGGGCCCTGCTTAGGTCATAAGATGGGGCTCAGAGGGAGAAGGGGTGAGCACCAGGCTGTGGAGTTGGGAGGTGGGAAGAGGGGTCTTGTAGCCCTGCACATATGTCTCAGAGTTGCAGCCTCTCCCGGAGATTTGGTCACCCATAGCCTGGTACACTGTGAGCTGATGCCATAGGGAAGGCCATGATCCTCAGACCACAGAGAATCTTGGGCCATTCTTACCTTGGCAAAAGCCTTGGAGCAGGGCCAGAGGGAGGATCTCCTGGCAATCCATCAGTTCTGAGAAGCCCAGGAATAAGAGAGAGAATGAGAAGCCAAGCCAAAGATACCTAGGAGGGCTTATGCAGTCGCCCTTGGTCTCTGAGGGATGTGCTTTTGGCAGTGGTGGCATATAATCTTTCTCTATCACAGGACAAAAGATACTCTACAGATGAAACCACCACAACAACTACAANCACTAGGAGACCTACAACTACAACACATACAATAACTACCACTGCAACTACTACAACTCCATCTACTAAACCTCCCAGGACCACGACCACTAAAAGTCCCACCACCATTCCCACCACCCCGTTCATCACATGGGAAATGAAGCCAAACATTGATAAATACATATTTGCCCCTATACTTCTGGCCCTGTTGCTGACTCTGTTGCTGATTGGTTGTTTCTGGCAGCTGTGCTGTCTTCCGGTGAGTGCCCCTACCTGCTCAGGCTGGGGCCCAGGAANATGCCCTCCATCCAAGAGGCATAGACACAAGGCAGTACCATGACCCTGGGGATGACAGAGCAGAGACANAACTGTCAGGTCCCTTCTCTATCCAGGGGAGCTGACAGTAGAGAAAGTCAATACCAGCCTGGAGGTCAGGGGAGACTGCAGGACACTGGGCTTCTCTCAGGGGAGTGGAAGGGGTATGGGCTCTGATGCAGGGATGCAGCCCTTAGCTGCTAGGCTTCTCCAGGATCGCCACCTTGACCTGACTCATCACTCCCACCTGCAGAGAACGGTGGGGCCTCCAGTAGATCAGGTGGGGCAAGCTGTGAACAGCNGCACAGGCATGAACACCCACAGGGATTCTAGGATATGTTCATCCCTGCTGCAGACCAGCTTACCCTGTCTGCAGAGCTGAGGCAGAGCCCATTTTATACACACCAGCTTCTTTTGTCTGCTTTACTCCCCAGGCTGTGGAGGAGCTGCCCCCACCTAAGCCCCAACCACAGGTAAGTCATGCTTTGGATGCTGACACTGTCACATGCCCAAGGACAATGAACTTCGAAAGAGGCATCAAAGACCTGGCTGTACTCAGGAAGGGAGAAGGGTAGAGGATCTCAGAGGGTCTAGGAAGGGGCTCACGGTGACATCACTCAAGGACTCTTAGGATCTCCTGTCCTGGCCACAATCAGCACCATGCGGAGCTGTTTCAGTGTGAGCAGCTGTTATCTACTGACTCCGTGGTTTTCAGGGGGCCTTGAAGGACTCTGTTTGATGCTGAGGTTGCAGCTGGGCTCCTGAGAACAGGCTTCTCTGTCTAGCCCTGGTCTCCATCCCCATGTTGGAGGTCTTCTTGCTCCATTAGACCTGTCCTCATCCCCGTCTCCTGGCAGGGTAGAGGTCCCTGGGATCAGCCTAGGGACCTGAGGGATAAGGAGGGTGAAAGAGTCCATCCCAGCTGGCCCTGAGCTGTGAGGCATGTCCCCAGGGAAGCATAGGAACAAGGTGGATGAGCATCTGTGGCTCACATCAGGTGAGGACTAGAAGTCATAGTGAGAGGCTGGGGCAGGTGGAGTCTGGGTTTGGGCTGAAATAGGAACAGCCTCGCTGCCTTGGTGGGACTGTGCTGGTTGCAGAGTGGCCTGGGTGAGGATGGCTGTGCAAAGACCAGAGACAGATGTAAGGGGCAGTTACCTGCTAGTGCTGGCTTACAGTACAGCAACCAGGCCAGGCTTCTGCCATCCAGGCTGGCCTAGGAAGTGGACTGTTATCACTTCAAGAAGCTCTATATCTGAAAACTGTGGGGAGGGAAGCTCCCTGCTTTTCTTTCCATGGAAGACCTCCCCAAGGTGTGGGATACATCCTTCCATTCACCCCAAAACAGTAGCTGAGTGGCACCACAGTGTCAAACACTGTGAAAGCACAGACAAGGATCAGACAGATTTTCCTCTCTCCTATCAGCCCAGAGAGAAGAAACAGGCTCCTCCTCCAGCACCAGCACCACCCGTAAATTCACCTCCCATTGTGATCGTCTACTGCTGCTGCACCTGTGGTAGCCTGTGTGTTAGCAGAGATATGGAGGTGAGAGGCCCCATGGGGGCTGTGACTCAGCCTGCCTGGTTGTGGGAGGATACAACTCTGGGGAACAGGATCTGAACTGATGTGGATATGAGAACAACCAGATATAGTCTCTCCCTTATCTGAGGGAGGAGAGCATGCAGGAGGAGCCTGGACCACTTGCCAAAGTCTTCTTCATCTAGGAGGTCCAGGTCTGAAGGGGGGAAAAGTTCGCCTGGTAGCAGCCTGGGCTTTGGTTTCTTCTTGGATTTGTCTTCTTCCTCCTTGGTCCTGCCTCTGGGATGGTCCCTGNTTCCCTCTGGAAGCTTTTAGTTCCTCTGCAGCCTCCCAGGCTAGCTGAGACCCAGTTCCGCCTATCTCCTGCCTATGGCATGAAGAGAAGTCAACACAAGTTCTCTAGANGAAGAGAAGGCTACTGGCCCTGGGCCTAGCCTGGTATTCAGGGCCTGGCCCCACCCACCACACCAGGCTTATTGAGTCTGAACTTTAGAGCTGAGGTTATGGGGTTCCCAATNTCTGGAGCTAAGGCTCTTCTGCCCCCTATATTTCTGCCTTGGTCTGTGTCACCTACACTGAGCAAGACATAGGCTGCTTAACCTGCCTCTCCTGTGCGTCCCCTCTCCAGGTCTGTGCCCACTTCATGGCTTCCCTAAAGGCCTCTTCTTGCCATCACACACTCCTCCAGACTCTAAACTTCTCCAAAGCCAGGTTCTCTTCCCACACAGACACTACTTTGTCTCATCCCAGATTCTTAAACTGTTTCTCACAGTGACGATTCCAGGCACTCAAGGCTGTAAGCTCCTCTCTCTAGGAGCACACTTGGGCTCCTTCTCAGAATTCCGTGAGCACGGAGTCCTAGACCAAGGATCCTTGTGCTTTCTCAGGCAGAGTCCATGCCCTGCTTCTTCCTCATGATCATGTGTATCTGTTTTTCAGGGCAATGTGGCCGTGTACAACTGCAACCCCCTAAGCTGCCATCAGTTGCCCTTGGTGTGGCCTCAGACTGATGACCAGGTGAGTGGGCCCCACGGCCACTGCCAAGGGGCAGAATGGCAACTGCTTTTGCCTGTAAGGGTTGCCTTCTAGGACTGTGGCTCAGAACCACGTCCTAGCATGAGCTGAGGAAGAATTCCCAAGACATGAGACTTGGTACTCATGAGCCTCCTAGAGCCTCCATGAAGTCAATGGCTGGTCATTTTGGCCATGGTTGACAGTGTTGTCCAAACAATAGTGACCCCANTTATCAAGGAGTAAAGGTCCTTCCTGTGTGTGTGTGTGCGTGCACANGCGTGCTCCAGTGTGNGCATACACATGTATAAGCAGGTATTCTTGCCTATGCATGTGAGTGAATGGAGACCAGAAGTCAACAATGCAGGCCTTCTTCAATTGTTCTCCCCTTGATTTTTGAGACAGGCTCTCATATTAAACCTGTAGCTTGCTGTTTCTACTAGACTGCTTTGCCAGTGATCTCATGGAATCTGCCATGCCTTACTCAGTTTTGNGGTTAAGAACACNTACGACTGTGCCCAGCTTTTATGTGGGTGCAGGGGAGGTGACTAAGGTCACTCTTACAGGGCTACTTCAGGTCTGGCTCATCTTAATGATGCTTTCTGGGCTTTGGCTGCCCAGTTTATGGTCTGCATGGCAGTGGTTGGTAGAGCAGGGTGTGAATTCTGTTCTGAGCCTGGAGGAAAGGTGGAAAAGAGTGCCCTTGACCTTCTCCAGTCCAAGGTCCGTGGCTGCTCGAGCTGGGAATGTGACATATGGCAGAGAGCAAGGTCTGAGGAAGTGAATAGAGGCTCCCGGGTGTGTATGTATAAGGTCGCTAAGCTGTGTTATACAATACATTAAGTATCAAAGAGAGCCAGGCGGTAGCTCACACCTTTAATCCCAGCACTCAGGAGGCAGAGGCAGGAGGATCTCTGTGAGTTCGAGGCCAGCCTGGTCTACAGAGTGAGTTCCAGGACAGCCAAGGCTGCACAGAAAAATGCTGTCTTGAAAAAAAAAAGTACAAAGAGAACGGAATTTTGAAAGAGGCTTCATTCTGGAAGATACTGGCTTGAGAAAGCTTAGTGCTGTAGTCGAACGTTTGTCCCACAGCTACTTGGACCCAAGTAAACACACAGAGACTTATATTATTTGCAAACCATNGCCGTGGCAGGCTTCTNGCTAGCTAGCTCCTACATCTTAAATTAACCCATTTTATAATCTATGTCGCCACGTGTTCCACGTGGCTTTACCTGTGTGCTGTTACATGCTGTTCTCTAGATGGCAAAATGGCGACTGCCCCTGCTCTGCTGCTCCTTTCTCGTTCAAATCTCCCGCCTAACCTTATTCTGCCTCACCATTGGCCAAACAGCTTTATTTATCCACCAATCATAGCAACACATTTTCAGAAAGACATTCCCATCATAGTGCCACCAAGAANTTTCATCTAAACGGCTTCATGTTAGCCCCACAGGCAGGCCTAACAATTCTTCAGTTGATCAGACTCGTGAATTATTTTCACTCTTACAAAGTGTCTGTTCACACTCCAATAAACACAACAGGATCATGGGGAGGAAGAGTGCAAAGGGGCTTTTTGAAAAACACTCCCCAACAATTCCTGTCTGCGTTACACTCGCTGGAGCTCACTCCCATAGCCACCTTGGGACACGTTACTTCCTAGCTGAGCACCCTGTATCCCTTAGCAAAATTCACTTGTTGTTATGAAGAGGGTAAATGGACGTAGGGTTACTTGACAGCATTTGATTTTGCCGACCCCTTTAAGAACTGAATTACACAGACAGCAGGTCAGAGATAGGCTTAGAAGCAGCCCCTCTGGTCTGACTTGGAGTGAGTGCCATGGTAGGCTTTTGTAAAAGGCCTTATTCAAGACTCTTCAGCCTATTATCTGGGCACAAAAAGCTGGCAGAGGGACATATAGGCAAATGCAGAGTGAATCGGGTCTGTGTGGCTCAGGGCTTCCAGGTTAGAGTGTACGGCGGTGGGCAGGGGGCAATCCTAGGACTGTGCACAGTAGGGGTGGGCATAGAGTCAGATAGAGACCTCAGTAGGGGTGGGCATAGAGTGAGATAGAGACCTCAGTGGGGTGGGCATAGAGTCAGTTAGAGACCTCAGTGGGGGTGGGCATTGAGTCAGATAGAGACCTCAGTGGGGGTGGGCATTGAGTCAGATAGAGACCTCAGTGGGGGTGGGCACTGAGTGAGATAGAGACCCCCAGGCTGAGAGACAGGTGTATTGAGAACTACCTGTTTATCCCCCATCTGCCTTCCCTGCATCTGCTATGTGAGAAAACAACGTCCTTCCCTTTGGATGGTTCAATCTACCNGTTAAGAGTCCTGAATTCACCACTATTTCCTGCCCCAGGGCATGTGCGGCCCCTTGTACTTGTCACAGACTTTGCACACGGAAGTGTGGAATGACCTCAGTGAGCTATAATCAAATTGTTTCCAGGAACCCATGCTTGGCTGAGGTTGTGGGAGAATCCATTTCCTTGCCCTTTATGGCCTCTGGAGATGAAGCCTCAGCCTTCCACAGCATCAGGCCCTTTTTCTACCTACAAAGCCAGCAAGGCAGAGCTTTCCAGGAGTCCCCTGCCCATATCCCCTGGCATTGTTTCCTGCTGGGGCTTGCATATGCTCCTGTCCCATCTCCAGCATGGCTCCCCACCCCGCAAATCCTTAATCCCATTCACAGAAATCCTTCTGCTGGGTAAGGCACAAAAGACAAAGGTTCTCAGAACCTGAGGCTCTTTCCTGGTCTTTCCATCACTCAGCCTCCTGCTACCTGCACCAAATCTGGAAGGAGAGTACAAGTGTGTGTGTGTGGGGGGGGGGTAGGATCCTGGGGAGAAGAGGGGTCACCCAAGCTTACCCTGAGGTGCTGTGGTGCTTCCTGCCACCCAACCGAGCAACCGCAGCTTCAAGGGCCTGTTTGCAGTGGTATCTCAGTGTTCTGTCTCTCCTCCTGTCTCTTATACACATCTAGATGTGTATAAGAGACAGGGGGGGGGGTAGGATCCTGGGGAGAAGAGGGGTCACCCAAGCTTACCCTGAGGTGCTGTGGTGCTTCCTGCCACCCAACCGAGCAACCGCAGCTTCAAGGGCCTGTTTGCAGTGGTATCTCAGTGTTCTGTCTCTCCTCTTTCCTGCAGGGGCAGCGCACCAACTTTGTCTTCCTGAAGGCCCTCTGTGCTCCGGACCCCTGTGGCCCCAGGGTCATCCTGCCACCTAGCCAAGAGTATCTGCCTGTAGCCTCCTGCTCTCAGGGCCACTAGTTCCCAGCCAGCTACTCCAGGCTTCTGTCCTGCTTGCAGTTGCTGGCCCCTCTTTCCAGAGCCCCACTGTTACTCCCACCTGTGGAGTGGACCTCCCAGTGCCACAGAGCCAAGGCTGAGAGGTCTTTGCTGCTGTTTCCTGTGTATCAGGGTGAGGGTTTTAATAAAATAAATAATACATTGGAACTTGTTGCTCATTAACAANTCTGTCTCCCAGGGAGATGCTCTACTCCTTGAGACGTGTTTCTGCTGCACCTGCCAAGACAGGGCTCTCTAGCATCATGTGACTAGACAAGGGCCACTGTTATTTCTGACAACTCTATCTTTATCTGTCCCAAAGGGAAACATTTCTGTAAAACTCCCTTTCTCCCCATTTTTGAGTTACAAAGTTTCCTTCAGTTTTCATAAAGGAAAGCATTTGAATTTCTCATCTATTGAATCCTATGACCCTGGTCTCTAGTTTTAGGCTACCCTTGTCTTAGATGTGCCCTAGAGGGAGTCCAGGCCTCTTCAGGACCAAGACTTTTCTTTCCAGATCCACCATGCCATTTCTAAGTCCAGCAGGTCTTAGAGGATTCTCTGGACTTCTCTGGAGGAAACAAATATTTATTGTGTCCTTCGTCAGTATCATGTATGCGCCACAGGAACTGTGCCTTGTGTGACCTGCTCAACCATCCAGCCTGTCCAACTCTGTCCATGTGTCTACCCAGCTGCTAGGCACACCAGAGCCGACAGAAGAGGCTAACAGCTGCTACACTGTGGATCTTGCGTTGCTATACTGTGGGTCCTGCATCTGTGTGCTTAACCTCTTGGAAGACTCAGAACTTCCATCTGGCCCCATTTTCATTTCCAGAGTGCCTGCGAGAACATGTGCTGGTTAGAATGTTTTTTAATCAACTTGATAGAAATAGAATCACCTGGAAAGAGGGGATGTCAGCTGAGGCATTGCCTCCATCAGACTGACCTGTGGCCATGGCTTAGCAGCGCACTTCCTGGCTTTAGAATGCCTCTGCCTGGCAGCATGTCACCTAAGGTGTGCCCAGAGCATGTAGCTTGAAGAGATTTNACATCTTCACTTGGGTCAGCAGGTCCTTCATCCATCCCAGGGCATGGCTTAGCCCCACTGGACCTCACAGCAGGCTTCCATGGGAGAAGGTAAGACACAGACAGCTAACAGGGTGACCATTGACTATAGCCTTTGGCCTNACAGGCGCTCTCTGGAAGAATTGGCCCAATGAGGCTATCATTTCCAAAAGCTCACCCTTGCCCANCCCACCTGTGTTAGCTTAGCCATCAATGAGTTCAGGCTTCTCAGATGTTTGTCGCTGGCCTAAGCAGAGGATGGAATTAATTCTCTTTCAGAGGGAAGATTGCTGGCCTGGCTTGGGAGCTGAAGCCTAGGACCATGATTTCCAAGAAGAAGGAGAAAGGTGAGAGGGGGTACACCAAGGGTAGCAGAAGTCTTGTCACCAACAGATGCCTTCGGCATCCTGCACACACCATGCGCAGGACTCCAACAGCCTGGGATGCTGGGAGGATGCTGACACAGGTGAAGAGAGCTCTTGGAGGCCGGCCAGGACTTCCTTAACCTTCTATTGGCTGCACAACTGCTGTGGTTCAGCTAGCTCAGGAAGGAAGGAACCCAGGCCACTCTTTCAAATCCAGGCTCCATTCCCTCCCTTGACAGCCAGGAAGGGCCTAAAGGTCAGTCCAGTNTACCCAGCTCTACACCTAGACAGATTAGGCTCCTGTTAGGACAGGAAACAATCAAATGCTTAGGGCAGCAAAGGCAAGACGCTCTGAGCAGCAGGGAGAAGCCACAGCAGCAGTAGCAATCTCTGTATAGGCCCTGGTGGGCTACACAGATGGCTGAGAAGGCAGTCTCNGGTAGCCAGTGGGCTGAGCAGTATCAAAGACCCAGATGGGGCCAAGATCCTGGTACAGCACCCAGAAGACCTACAGNGGCCTCCTTGCCTTCAGGAAGTAAGTCAACCACAGAGGGCTATTCTCCTGTAGAAACTGGGGGTCCTTGAGCTTCTATGATGGTACAGTGACAAGGAGAGCAACTGTTGCTCCCCAAGAGTCACTTGGAGGCTGGACTGGGCAGGCATTTGCTTGTCGAGGACAAAATGGGGGTCTTGGTGATCTGACATGANTTCTGCCCTGTGTCTATTGGTGTCAGTTCTGCNTTGGACCTGGGCAGTGATAGAAACTTCTGGAGCCCAGGCTGTAAAGNTCTCCCCTACTTTTGTTTTTATTTAACANATATGTTCCTTTTAAAATCACTTCTTTTCAGTTTCTTGAGATTTATTTTGCTATTTATTTTCTATTATATTTGGTTAGATTTCTAGCTCATTTATTTCCTTTTCAGTTAATAGAATCTTTTTGGGTTACAAACCTCATTTCTTCTTTCATAGAATATTTAAAATTTTGATATGTGTTGTTTTGAGTGATTTTTTCCTAANATACATGATTATATGTATGGATTAAGGCTTTCAACTTTATGTGTGTGTTTAACTTTGCCACTGATCCCCACATTAACTGCATTATCATCAGAGAACCTGACTTGTACCGTGCTTTTGCTTTTAATTATTTTTTTGAAATTTATCTTAGCACATGATTTGGGGAAGCCCCATTGGATAGAGCTTAGTAACTGTCTTGCTGTTTAAATATTCTAAATTTTGGCACGTGNTGTCTTGAAATTCCTCAGTGTAATAGAGAATTTGACAAAATACCCTTTTCTAGGTATCACTTGTTTTATTTATAGATGCATCCATGTTTAGAATGTTTGTTGTTTTCTTGGTTAGTGAAGCCCTTTCACTTGGAGCTTGTTCTCTTTAGCCCTAAGAACAGTTTCCAGTGTTGAAGACNGTTTCTTTCAGTCTGCCCACCATCCCTGCCCTAGGTATCATTTATGACCCATTCTTGTTCTAANTTTGCTTGTTCTTATTAGATATGTCTCTTCTAAATGTATGCAGCTTGACGAAATGAGTTTTACCTGCCATTCTGAGTGTGTCATTTGATGTCACCATTTGGATCTCCCGCATGTGTGTGTGTGTGTGTGTGTGTGTGTGT
>LZPO01116987.1:284475-313838 GCA_001675575.1 Neotoma lepida | reverse complement strand
TGGGTTAACATTGCTATGCCCCAGGGGAGGAGCCAGGCTGTCCATCAGATCCTTCCACGTTGATGTACAAGCCCCATGATTTGCGCTGCCCCCTTAGGGAAGCCATTAGGCANGCACAAAAGTTGAACTGGATATTTGCATTTCACCCCGTTTTACTGTGATTCACTTCAATATAAACTTGAAGATCTGATTGTTTTCAGTGGCCAAGCCACCTCACAGAGTCACTTCATTGTGGGGGCGGGGGTGCCATAGGTCCCACCCCATGGAACCCTCNGGGAAGCACTATACCTTCAACNCTGAAGCTNCGGACGATGTTGGAGGCNGGAGTGGACGACTTGTCGGTAGTGTACCTGTTGTACAGGTCAATCATGTACTGGGGTGGNTCCACTCTGGTTTTGTCCTGGGAGGGAATGCCGCTCAGGTTAAGGCTGCGCAGAAAATCCACCTTCATGTTCTCCAGGAACATCTTCAAGTCAAAGACACCCTCCTCTCCACCTCCAGACAATCCCAGTGAGCTGCGGGCGTTTCCCCCCTGGGGTGCCTGGACCCAACTCTGCAGCGGCTTCTGGTGTGTGGNACAGACCAGCAGGAACAGCAGGAGCAGGGCCACCCAGAAGGCCCCAGGGGACATCTTGGGCCCTGAAGGGGGGCCGCAGGGCTGTTGTGGTGTGTCACTAGGTGCAGCGAGGAACCCCGGAGAAGCGGGCCTACATTGTCTTGCTGACTGCGCAGCAGGGAGCGTGGCTGGCTCAGGTTCTCCCCAACAATCTGAAGGCCTCCCCGCTTCTTATCTGGGTGTGGATGCTATGCTCAGACCTCTTATCTAAGGCAGCTCTCTTTAATGAAGACTGTATAAACATCTGACAAGCACAAGGCTGGTGGGAAGGATGCAGACTACTTACTACTGTAAAGGATCGGCATTTCTCCGGGGGGTCAACCACCCTAATTAGGATCTTTGTCCATTTCCTTACTGGCTTGGTCAGAAGACTCTCTAGGCAGGGGGACACAGATTCCCAGCCTCTGGACCACAGGAATAAAGAATCCAGGAAATGAGGCCAGGAAGTTCCCCAAATATAGAAAGCTCACCACGTACCTAGAAGATGATACAAACTGTGGGGGCCTGGAAGGTGGGGTGAGGTGAGGACTGTATCAGGGTTAGAGAAGGCTGGTCCTTGTGCTCTCAGGACCTGGCAGTGTTAACTAGGCACTGCCCTTTGAGGAAAGGGCTCCTGGGTATTAAGAACGGAGTGTACATGGGCCCAGCACACTCAGCGTGCCGGTGACGTCACAGATGAGGCCTCCAGTCCCAGCTCCCTTGATAATTTTCNAAGCTGTGGCCTCAGCTCTTTGAGCCTCCCTTTNAGGAGTATAGAGGTAAGGACTTAGAGGGTGTGTTTGNATATGTGTAGGCAGCTGCTGCCAGCTTCTGGCAGTGGGTGGTTGTGTTCAAGCAGCCCTCCAGTGCTGGGTCTGACTGAGCTGAAGCTAGAGGAGGAAGCTCCGTGTCTAGGCCAGCAGCTCCTTAGTACCGCACACCTATGCACGCATAGACCCTGAGCTCCTGCCCCGTCCCTGGTCTGTGTGGTGCTGGTGTGTGCAAGTGCACATGTGTAGGGGAGTGTGTGTGTGTGTGTGCACTTATGTATTCAGAGGGTGACTTGGTTCATGTCAGTGGGGAGGCCACCTGGGATATACCTGTCATGCCAGGGCGGACCCACACAACAGTTGGGGTACACAGGAGCCATTGGGCAGTTCTGAGACTGATCCCATGCCCAAAGNTGGTTTCTAGGCTGTGAAAGCTGCTTGTGGCAGCCCAAGGACAGTGTTTATGTTAAGAGTGGTGCCCCCATACTTAGCTTCTGTCTATTTCCACTAGAAGTGGCATTAGTCATAGCAAAGAAAGAGCATAGTTAAAAATATTTGGAATGTGTGATGGCCTACTCNGGGGAAGATGTGCTTTTGGGGCTCCTGGGGACAGGATACAGAGGGCCAAGAACGTTCAGGAGATTGCAGGATGAGCCATGGCAGGCTATGGTCGGAGATCTCAGAGTGGAAAGGTGAACTGCCAGACAGAACTTGTACCCACCCTTTAGGGACACAATCAGGAGAGAAGGGAAGGACACAGCTGAGGAGACACTGCTTGGGGGTAGAAAAGGAAGTGTGCNGGGCACCGATTCNGTGTAAGAAGCATAAAGGCTGAGAGGAGATGAATGGAACAGATGCCAAGCCCAGGAGATGCAGTGCCAGGGCCAGGAGGAGCTGGAGAACGATCTGGACCATAGCCTCTGGGGTGGACAGGTTCCTTCCACACTCGGATGCTGAGCACAAGGGCCTCCAGGTGGACAGTATGAGCTCTGNGCAGAGCAAAGGGCTGCTACCCAATACTTTTTTTAAAAGTTGACAGAATTTTACCCCACTAATGGCAACANCATGTGGTATAGAGAACTGGGGAAAGGCCAAACATAAAGGAGATAAAAAATCATCTATAGCCTCACGATTCAGCAGCANCCAGAGTTAGCAGTCTCAGACATGTACAGCTCTGTGGGTCCCTGCCAAACTCTGGTGGCCTGGACTGCTTTGGGGGACTCAGAAAGCTTCCGGCTGACACCAAGTCATCTCATGGGATTTCTGTGTTGTGGGAGAGACACAGCTGAGTGAACACAAGAGGCATATTTGGTGCGTCCATTTATTTCAGGTGTCACTGAAACCTGTTCTCCCAGGGTGGGAACTTCGATTTCAGTGGTCATTCATGGAGGGGAGAAAGCGTTCACCTGAGTTTCCATAGCACCATTGCCCTAGGCTGTCAGGAACCTCTTCTGTCCCAGAACACACCACTCTGAGGACACAGCTCTCTTCCCTGCAGTTCTTTGTTTGTTTTTGTTTTTTTCGAGACAAGGTTTCCTGTGTAACAGCTCTAGCTGTTCTGGAACTCGCTCTGTAAACCAGGCTGGCCTCACAGAGATCTGCCTGCCTCTGCCTCCCGAGTGCTGGGATTAAAGGTGTGCACCACCACACCTGGCTTCCTGCAGTTCTTCAGAGACACACTACGTGCAATTGTCCAGAGGAATGAAAATACATCCCCATGGAAGCTGCAGGGTGTAGNGNGAGGCAGGCAGAGCTGGGAGGGATTGCTTCCCAGANCTGGGCAGAGCTTCCCTGAGAACCTGTTTCCAGTTGGTCCATGACAAGCACCNATTCATTGAATGCTCCGGNCCTGTGACAGTGCCCAGTCAGCTCACTGTTTAGAACTGTAGTTCTGAAGGTGTGGTNCANGGACCATCCACACCAACACCTAGGAGGTGGCATGAAACACAAAGGCTCAGAATAGATCACAAAAAGTTGTGTGATCCTAGCAGGAGGTTCTGATGCTTGTTCAAACTGAACACCAGATATGGCTTTATCTGGTGAGAGTCATGTGCTATCCTCCACCCCGTGCGTGTATATGTGTGTGTGTGTGTGTGTGTGTGTGTGTGTGTGTGTTTGAGTGTGTGCATGTGGGTGTGTGTGTTGCTAAGCATTTGCTCTAAGCACAGAAGTTTTGATAAAATAGGAGAATTGCATGAGTCTATGAGTTTTTGTACAAAATGAAACATGAAGAAACCGTTGTCCCTCAGAATTGTGGGAGATGAGTTCCAGGGTTCTCCCTACATATACCAAAATCTGAGGATGCTTCAATTTCTGTTATGAAATGGCTTGGAGAGATGGCTCAGCAGACAAAAGCACTTGCTGCTCCTTCAGAGGAACTGAACTCAGTTCCCATCACCCATGTCAGACAGCTCACAATTGCCTATAACTCCAGTTCCAGGGCATCTGATGCCCTCTTCTAGCCTCTGTGGGCACCTGCACTTACGTGGCGTGTGTGTGGGCNAAGCATTTGCTCTAAGCACAGAAGTTTTGATAAAATAGGAGAATTGCATGAGTCTATGAGTTTTTGTACAAAATGAAACATGAAGAAACCGTTGTTCCTCAGAATTGTGGGAGATGAGTTCCAGGGTTCTCCCTACATATACCAAAATCTGAGGATGCTTCAATTTCTGTTATGAAATGGCCTGGAGAGATGGCTCAGCAGACAAAAGCACTTGCTGCTCCTTCAGAGGAACTGAATTCAGTTTCCATCACCCATGTCAGACAGCTCACAATTGCCTATAACTCCAGTTCCAGGGCATCTGGTGCCCTCTTCTAGCCTCTGTGGGCACCTGCACTTACGTGGCGTGTGTGCGGGCAGGCACACACACACACACACACACACACACACACGGGAATGAATCTTTTAAAAAGCGTAAAACAACAAAGAAATGCAGAAATGAAATAATACAAGCTGATAGATAAGGCAATTCCTCTGATCTAATCTTTATAGTGTGTATATAAATTAAAATGCTATGCTGTACCTTAGAGATATGTGCAATTTCTATGTGCCCACTGAGAGTCAAAATATATTTTAAAATAAAGTTACACCAAGTTGTTATAGTGTGCAATTCAGAGAAAAATTCCTACATATACAGTACAGATGCAGGTTTTTTTCCCAAATGTTTCCAATCCCGGGATGATTGAGTCTAAGGATTTGGAATCCACAGATACAGCTTTCCTCCTAGTCTCCCAGCCAGGCCACCTCTTACCCTCCTTGATGCACCATTGTCAAATGCTCAAATGCACCCACAATGCCCTCCTCCAGCCAAAGCCAGCTCTTCCTTCTCTGACCCTACAGTTGCCCTGCCTCTTCTGAAGACCTATTCTCATGCCTTCCTACCCANACCTCAGACATCTGTAGGCTTCTCCACCATATCAGCTCCATCTCCAGTCTAGCTACAGAAGCAGCGTTAGGCGTAGACATCTAGTGGCTCTCATGATATTTTATGAATGACACATACATGCAGAGGTACTTATTGGAATGCCTCAGACCAGCAGAATCACCAAGATTCTGCTCTCACACTCTTATAAAAACAGAGCCAAAACTGAAGCTTCTCAAAGTCTGAATTTGGTCTGATGAACTTACTCTCTAAGATGCTGTAACCTTCCTTTTAGAGGGAGTAAGTTCAAGGAATAGCCCACTAGAGAGCTACCAAAACTTCTCTCTCCAGACCAACACAGGCTCAACTGAGTGACCTCAGGGACCCATACAGCCTTTTGGTTCTTGGGCCAAAGTAATGTTACGTTTTGGTTTTAAGGAGAAAGATGTAATTTTGTACATAAACTCATCTTAGACCTTGCTTTGCAGTGATTGTGTTCACTGTCCTTGAGTCAACCCTACTGCATTCATAGAAGGGACCACTGGCTGGGAAATTCATGGGTAGTGCTGGCCATGTTGCCCTTGACTCAAGCAGCTCTCAGCACCAAACCTGAAGTTGCCTGTGGCCTTCATACAATATTAGT
Source organism: Neotoma lepida (assembly GCA_001675575.1). NCBI lineage: Eukaryota > Metazoa > Chordata > Mammalia > Rodentia > Cricetidae > Neotoma > Neotoma lepida. The sequence goes on along the minus strand of LZPO01116987.1, from coordinate 308,468 downwards.
GAACACTGTGGCCTTCATATACTAGTGAACACATTATATTTTTGTATGGCTTTTTTTCTGAGATATTCATTGGTTGTGCGGCAAAATAGATGCTACATATGAAATAAAGGCTGCTGTACAAGTTAGAGGAGGTCAGCAAGCTTGTTCCATTGCAGTGGGGATATCATCATTCACATGCCCAGTTTACCCCACCTCAAAGTCATTTTGACATGCTTAGAAGACACAGGGCCCCCCGAGTACTGTGCACACTGCACTGGGCCTGTTCCCCTGCCCATGGCTGGAGCCCGGTCAGAGCCTCTCAGGTTGCTCCGACTCATCCCAGAAATCTAGAGACAAAGACTTGGAGGGGTTGCAGGCCTTTGAGAATCTCAGTGGTCTCTCAGAAATTACAGATGCCAGGAGGAACCAAATGAAGCCATCACAGGTATGGAAAGAGCAAACAGTTCANCGGGAAACACGGAGTGGGGAAGGCAACAGCAGGATCTAATATTTGGAAGNAAGGGTGGAGTCATTTCAAGGCCCAGTATTTTATTTTGCTNTTCATATAATTATAGTCTACCATGTTTCAAAAGCATTTGACATGGCAAGCAAAGCACTAAGTCTGCAGGTCAGTTGGAGACATCCACACCGTCTACAACAGCTGAGAAGGACTCATTCAGTTCCATGTGCGTCCCTTCATGAATAAAGGAGTCAGATGGCCTGTGTTGGTGAACATGGCCCTGTCTCTAGTGACTAACCAGCATGGGGAGCTGTGTATGCACGTCCTAGGGTGCATGGGGAGCTGTGTATGCACGTCCTAGGGTGCATGGGGAGCTGTGTATGCACGTCCTAGGGNGCTGTGTATGCACGTCCTAGGGTGCATGGGGAGCTGTGTATGCACGTCCTAGGGTGCATGGGGAGCTGTGTATGCACGTCCTAGGGTGCATGGGGCACCTCTGAGGATAGGGTGTGAGGATGCTGACAGATTCCTTCAGATGCCCGTATCTCTCTCTTACTTACCCATTCTGGATTGCCCTTGCAGCTCACCCAGACCACAAAGCTGTCATCGCAGCCTTCTTCAGAGATTGCCCAGGCTTCTCAAGGCACCGGGGCCACTTGAGCAGAGGGCCATGGAACTGGGAGTTGGCAGTTCACTCCGGGGCAGGCAGCCTGGAAGCAGAAGCTGCTACACATCTAGCTCNACTTCTCCAGGGCTGGACTCACTGGAGGGCTATGCANACATCAGAGCACCCCACAGCCCCAGGGGAATGCGGTGGTTAGGTGGGGGTGCTGTGCACAGTTCCTCGTCTTACCTGTATTCCCCAGAGCATTACCTTACGGAGTACTAAACTCAGCACACATGCCCCCGCTGCTTCTCAGCTCACTCCCCTCTTAGCTTTAGAGTTTACAGCCTATGTAGTGAGGTTTTGGCCACCAGGACACGGCTGGTGGGATTGTGGTGCATCTGCCTCAGGTTGGACCTGGATTCTCCTTTTAAAACATTCCCAGCCCCAGGCTTCAGAAATAACCACTGTAAGGAAGGCAAAGATCATGCCAATGATATTCAGAGTAGAGTCGCTTGGGGTGGCTGTTTGTGACAAGGCTGTGGGAGACAACCTTGTATTTTGCAAACATGCAAAGGAGATTATTTGGCCCTTCCAGTCCCTTTTGAACTGCGGACCTCCTCAGATATCCCCTAACCGCTTATGTCAAATCTCCTGTTTTTATGGCCCTGACTAAAAGACCTGTTCTTGTCACTCAAGACAAGGTGCCACAGACACCTGCCAGATCCACTGGGCTAGGGACATGAGGAAACTCTAGGAAGGTAACTACCATCCTGGAACCACTTCTCATTTTGATGTTAACCCAGGGTGGAATTTACAGACAGAATAAGGGAACACTTGATATTTTGGACTGGGTGACATTCAGTTTTTCCAGACATCACTGTACCTTTAATTTATTAGCTTTCCATAAAAACACAGAACACTCACAATCTACAGTATACAAAGTATAATTTACAAAAATATAAAATCTTGGTTATTTTTTAGTATTCCAACATATTACTGTACGTGTTATTTCCATATGCATGTTCAAACAGCCCACATCTAACCTGCATTATTACTTCTGTGGGGGATGGGGTCAACTCTCTCCTTTTTGTTTTAAAATAGAGAATACATATATTAAAGGAAGAGACCAATCTTGATTTCATGTGCATATTACATATATAAAAGCATGGATAGTGAAGTGTAAGAGAAAATGCCCATCCATGCCAAGATTTAGGCCCTGTTTCTAGTATGTAGCCTGAGGGTTTTAAGATGAGCGCTTCAACGGCTATAGGGGTGAGTACCCCAAGATTTGCATAGTCTTTCCAGGTTTTGAGATGATGAACACATGGAGTCGACATTGTGGGCACATGCTATTTCCAGGCCTTGAAAAACGTGGGTAGGGCTGATGGGCAAACTTCAGACCATAGTTAATTCCAGATTCCTTCCAGGAACTCAAAATGTCTTTACAGAGCCACCCCTAGCAAGGAAAAACTGAAGAACGATGGCACTGTGTCCAGATCTTTCTAGGTCCCACCAGGGTTGCCTACAAGCTCTGTCTAGCACCTGGAACTGCCCAGAGTCAAGTCCTGGCTCCGAGAATGCCACTCTGCAGGGCAGGGATGAAGCCAGGACGTCTTCCACTTCCATCTTACCGACAGGCACAGGTCTCTACAGACATGTTGGGGTACACTTTCAGAACCACATTCCGGTTCTCATCCAGGAAAAGGACTCCAAGGGAGTTCATCTTATCTGGAACACAACAGGGCTCTGGGATGCCAGGGACGATGCCCACAGCTCTGACAATGCTCTGGATGGTGGCATGATTGGACGGGCGGACAATCTGCAAAATGAGAAAAGACAGCTCAGAACAAAGAGCTTACCACTGTTTCTCAAATAAAACCGTACAAGGGGTGGCCTGGAAAAAAAAGAGTCCAGAGCTGGACATGTTTCCTCTAAAATCAGCTACAGGCTCAGTCCTGGTACTTAGATGCTCACTTACTCTAAACGGGATGTCACATCTGCTACTTGAAACTGGCCACTTGGGGGCGCCTGCATGTCACCTTCCTAGGAGCACCTGGCGCTGAGCTGGAAGGAAGCTTGCCACGCTTCAGCCATCAACCATGCNTCCAGAGCAACCCTGGCTAAAAAACTAAAATGACATGCTTAGTGTGACACGGGATGCAGACAGGCATTTCAATATGCGCTTGACTTGGGGTGACAGGTACAGCATTAGGGCATCGCCTCATCTTGACATCTCATTAATTTATGTGGACAATATGACCTTCATTTTGCTGACACAGATACCAAGGCTTAAAATGGCTAAGAAACATGATCAAGATGCCTCAGTTAGAAGGGGCCTGGCTTGGAAACTGGCCACTTCTGAAGAGATGAACACAGGACAGCCGGGTCATGGACTTCAGCTCTTGGCTGGCTGATCAGAGCTGCAGCTCACAAGAAGCCTTTATGTTGTTGCCGGGCAGGGGTGGGGGAGGCAGCAAGAGAAGGGCAAGAACACCCGTATGTGTGGGATTTAGCCAGCGTTCTGAAAGTGGGGAGGCAGCAGGCCAGCCTGATAAAGTTAGCCGCTGTGAGCCCGCATCTGTCCTGGGCTCATATGAAGCCCTTCAGCAGTCACCTCCCTGTACTAGCTGATTCCCTTCCTCTCTCATACATGAATGGATTTGAGGAGAAGCCCCTTAATTCCAGACAGATTATATGGCCCACATCTGGGCCTGGAATTTCCCACTTGGTTTATTTATTGAGGTTCAAATTAGATTTATCACGGACTTTCTTATTGGAAGACATCACCAGGAGTCTGCAGAGTTAACCAAGCAGGGGAAACTGCTGTGGGTGCTGAGGGGTGACATGGACAGTCTACTGCANCACAGGCTGCGGGATGATGGATGGAGTTACTCCAGGCTGGGGGAAGGGGAAAACTCAGGGTCAGGAAGATAAAAATAGTCTGGGACTATGTATCTTTTAGNTTGCTGTGCACTGTGAAGGCTGGCTGGGCTGTGGGATGAGCCAAACCAGGGGGAGCCCACTGGGAAAGCTGTTGACACCAAAAGCAGTCTGATCACGGAGTTCAGACTGGAACAGGGTAGGAGAGCCTTGGTCAGGAGGGAACGTTGGATACCTGCCTTGTCCACAGGGAGGCAGCACTGACTCAATCTCTGAAGACATCTGCTCTGTGGGAATGCCCCTTTCCTGCATTTAGGAAGCAATGGCTTGCTTTTAAAAATCCCAATTCAAAGCAAGGTATGGTGGCACATGTCCCCAGTCCCAGTAGNTGGGAGGCTAAACAGGAGGACTGAAGCCAGCCTGAGATACATGCAGATAGACTGTCTCAGGAAAAAAAAAATCGAAGCCAATGTTTAAAAAAAGCNCCACCAAACCAAATAAACCCTAACAGGTTGTGGGGCATCTCTGTCTATTCCTGCCTCTGCAGACGGGAGATGTATCATCTCCATTTTGCAAATGATGAAACAGGTCAGGCAAACAGAGGGATGGCCAACAGGACAGAGCCAAGTTAGGATGAAACAAGATCAGAACACAGAGGNGGTACCTTGGGCATGGGGAACTCGCAGGCCCCAGCACAGTAGTAGGCATCGAAAGATTTCGGTGAGATAATCCATTCATTCCATCCGATGTCTGCAAAGTCCACCTTCAGGTACCTCCTGGAGCAGACCCGGGGCTCATCCCACTGCCTCCTCCTGGCTTTCTGCATCGTCTTCTCATCAAACTCCAGCACCTGTGAGGAGGTGGTCAACGTGTCCTGGTCCTTCTTCTTGCGGTCTTTGCGACCTGTGCGGGCTTTCAATGCCCGGAAAGGGCTGGGCCAGAACTCGTGCTTGTGGTAGTGCTGGGTGTGCAGGGCAGGTNCTGGCCTCTCATCCAGTCCTGGCAGTTCATTGTCCTGCAAGGGTCCAGAGACCTGAGCTGCCCGGCGCACACGGGGGTCCGCTGAGCTGTTGGGGGCAGCGTGAGGCTCAAGGTCTCCAGTTGGAAAGGGGTCGTATCTCTGCAGCGTCACTGCCACACTGTTGGGCTCTGAGATGGCCAGGTCATTGGCATAGACAAGGATATAGGGCATGTGGGGGGTGGGCCTGGATATCCCGGGGTCCTTCTCCCCAGAATCCAGCTGGGCAGAGAGGAGCGGTTCTCCATCTCTTCGGGCAGCCTTGACGATCGGTGAGATGTCCTTGGCCTGCCACAGGCCACGTGGTGGAGGTGCCAGGGCCATGGCCCCTCGGAGCAGCCCCTGAGTGGCTGTGTTCTGTGAGAGGCTTCGAAAGATTAGGTGCAAGCGTGCTGGTGGACCTGGTGTCAGGAGGCGGCAAGATGCATTCTTGGCTCGTGGCTTGCAGAATACCTCACGTGCCCGGGGCCACCGTGGGGGTTCTGAGTAGAAGTGGAAGGTGGCTGTGAGGATCATTTCCGAGTCTTGCATGGAAGTCAAGTTGAAGAAATACACAGGCTTCTGGTCGACCACTTCTGCAAGGGAAAGACAGACNNCAACCTGTTACATTTTCTCTTGAAGTGCATCCTGTTCTTGGGTTTCTGCCCAGAACTGGGGTAGTGGAACAATTCCCATGGATCCGGCACTTCCAAGCAGGGCTCACTTCCCCTTCTTCCTCAACTCCTGCAGCCCTCACACTGAAGGCATGAGGGCCTCCTTTGTCACCCTCAATGAGCTTGCACAGCTGATATCCAAAGGTAGAGAACTGTCACCATTCCATTGAGAGGGATGAAGATGAAACAGGAGGGAAGGAGGAAGAGTTGGAGGCAGAGAGAGAGGAGGGGAGGTGAGACAGAGAGGGTGATGATTAAATCTACCAGACACTGAAGCTCCTGCTGTTTCCTCCTTGCCTCCCACCGGCTTTCAAAGGACAAAGGAGTGTCCCTGACACCTTCCTTAAGGGTTTGTGATGGTTTGGGTTAGATCCAAGACCTGCCTCAAGGGAGCTAGCTGGTCCAGTATTTGCCCACACTCTATACTACGCAGTTTTTACAGGCAACGTTTGTTAAATGTCATCATTCTTGTAGATGAGGTGAAATAAGGAGATCATTAGTTTTTGCTGCAGTCTTAGCACCTTTTAAGGTGATATANGGTTAAGACCACAGTCATTTGGCGTTGTTCTGTCCCAGGACTTGTAAAAAAATTTTTTTATTTTTAAACGGCTGGGCATAGTGGTAGGCAGAAGCAANTGGGTCTCTGGGAGTTCGAGGCCAGCCTGGTCTACAGAGTGAGTTCCAGGGTAGCCAGGGCTACACAGTGAGACCTTGTCTTGAGAAAAACAAACAAAAAATGTCTTTTNGAAGAAATNGCAATATNGGGATTACAGCAGGTNACTTCACTCCAAGGCTCACACTGCCATCTGGAGACNCATGCTCCAACTGAGGAGGGCCAGGCACAATCAGCAGTCACGTGTGTGTGTTTGAAGAAAGCTTCTGCTTCTGCTTCTGCTTTCCAGGAGCAGCTGGAAGCCCTTTCTTTCTCTCCTGGTTCTACATGGGGGTTCCCCAGGGCCACCTGTAGCCCCAGCTTTAACAGCAATGCAAACTCTCCGAAATGAGGAAGTCTAGGATTCAGAAGGAGAAAAGGCCTTTTTGTGGCTGCCACCTTGATATACTGCAGACTAGTAGGAGACCGAAGTGGTTGGGTGAACTTCCTCATTCTTCTCCAGCTGAAGGGGTGTGTACTGGGGGGAGGGGTGGCTTACACTCTCCATGAGACAGGTTGGCTGGTCTATATGACACCTGTATCCAGAGGATGAGCTGGGATCAGTTTTCAAGAACTTAGGCTTAGGACTGGAAAGGNGCTCAGTNGTTAAGAGCACTTGCTGCTCTTGTAGAGGACCCAAGTTTGATTCCCAGCACTTACACGATAGCTCACAACTGTCTGTAACTTTATTTCCAGAGGATTTGACGCCCTCTTCTAGTCTACTTGAACACATATGCACTCGCACATAGACAGGAAGTAATAATAAAAAATAAAATTTTAAAAATTCTCAAAAAATCCACCCACTGGCTTAATATTTTGTTTCTATTGGGAAGGAAGCATAGCTCTATTGGGAATATTCANGCTCTCTTAATGGACCTCACAAGGAATAACGAAAAACAGAAACATCTACAGTAGGCTCAGTGGAGGCTGAAGATGTTCCTTACCTGGTCCCCATGCTCATCACCAGACAGATGCATCAGCCCTTCCATGTGCTTCATATATGAAGTGACACTGGGTCTTGAAGACCTAAACCTGGCCTCCCAGAACTCTGTGGCTTTGAGTGCCATGACTTGGAGGCCCACATCCTAACTGGCACATTTAGGGGTAATGACTATTGGGAAAGTTGGAATAGCACACACCTCAGAGGAGGTATGTGGACATGCAGAACTTTGTAGCTGGAAGCTACAGGGAGGTGTCTTTGCTCTTGGTAACAGCCTGAGGCTCCTGCACGGCATGCATGTAGACATCAAGGGGGTAGCTTGGGCCACCTTCTGCCTCCCACTCACTCATCTGTGTATAGGGAAGCTCACTGTTTGCAGCACACACCTCTAAGCTGGAAAACAAGCTCCAGGCCCTAGAGGAGAAGATTCTATTCTCGGCCTTATTGTTTCATTAGTCTCATAGGAAGACTAGAACCCTCAGCTTGTGTGATCCTTGGAGGATTAAAGAAATGGCACATGCCATATGCTTGGCATAGGAGGTGTCCACAAAGGTGCTTCCCTCACATTTTCATGTAAAGGATCAAGGATGGCAGAGCAAGGGTTTCCTATACAAACTCAAACCTGCTCACTCATCACTTCGTCTCTGTAACATCTGACTCGGCAGCTTTTGTTTACCTTTAATCTAGCTCAGCTATTTCTTCATCAGTTATCCTGATCCTTGGTCCAGAGTGGGGAAGAGACTCCAGAGGCCAAGTGAGAAGGAANGATTCTACGACACTTGTCTTGANTGCATTTAGGTAGAGGGAGCTCACCCCTCACTGNANAGCTTGCTCCAAAAGACGATCCCTAGTGGGAGATGCTGAGGTCCAGATGGGTCACCCCTAACCCAGGAGTGGGAGGTCTATGCATGCATATGCCTGCATTCATGCAATGCAGGAGCTCCNGGCTGTGGCTGAGAGTGGAGGCACCTCTGATGTTCCCAGCTAAGTGGGGCATAGGGCACCAAGGAGGAAACCAGAAGAGAAGTCCCTCTGTCCTAAATACTGTGCTAGAGCACTGTGGCTCCTGTCTCAGCCAATGAGAAGACAGCCTCCCTCCTCCTTTCCTCCGTTTATCTATCCAGTTTCCCAATAAACATTTGCAAAAGGTCTGCGCTGACTAAGTGATGGGCTGCTTGGAGTCCAGGCAACGGCAGTCGAAGGTGCTTGAAAGCCTCTTAGGAACACAGAATGGTNATGATCACAATTATTCTTAGGGTCTGGTCACACTACAGCTTTACAGAACAGTCTGAACAAGCTACCATATTATGGGCACACTCCAATTGCATAGCACTCCTGTTCTGGTCTTTGCCACCTAAACACTCCATTCTTTACTAAGGCCCCACTGGGGCTTCCTGCCAACCTCCCCAACTATATCTGTCCTCCCTANCCCCAGGACCCATTCTTCTGGCTTTCCAATGAGTGGTACATGTCAGGGATGGTACTTCTTCTGCCTCCATGGCTCTCCCAATCACTCAGGCCCCTTCCAGATCTTTGCTCATACAGTGTCCCCTTTTGGATTTGAGGCCGAAGGTCAGATCCACTCAGCACTGTCCACCCTGACTTTGTCTTCAGGAACCCATAGCATCCTGATGTGTACTTGTTCATTGCTGCACATCCCTCCAGAACATATACTCCTGGAGGGCAAGACTTTGCCAGCTATACTTCGTGCTGTATCTCTAGATCCTAGCACAAGGCCTGGTGACAGCTGCTGATCAGAAACAGATGTGAATGATGGGCTCCCGGGGCATACCCTGCACTGTAAGAAGAGAGGAAGGGGCAGGGGCAGAGTGGGCTCTGCTGCTTCAGTTAACAAAGGGAGAGTTCTTAGCACGCCAGAGAGAGCAAGTAACTAGCCTAAAGTCGTGCAGCAGCCAAGAGGCAGATTTAAGGTGTGTCCCTAGGTGGAGCTCATCTGAAACACATGCCCTTTGCTCTCCAGTGTGCTCTAAAGTCATGATGTGCCCAAGAGTTCATAAACAATATCACCTGCTGTAAGAAAAAAAAACATGGGTAATTTTGATTTCTGTATTTCCCAGGAAAAAGGACTGCCTTTACTTAAACAATCCAATCTCTAGGGCTCTTTGGGGTTCTCGGGATCCCAACCTCTTAGCGAAATATTCAGGTTTACCCTGGTGACAGTGGGAATGAGACAGGTACCCTGATGGCCTCAGCCTAAGTGTAGCAACTCACACATATGCGCAGATGGCTTGGCCCAATACGAACAGAAGCCCAGCTAAGCTTTCCTCATTGTCCCTGGACCAGTCATCAGGGACAACAGAGTAGACATACCATGCTGAAGATGCAAACATCTATGCAAGCTGGAGGTAGGAGGTAGAGGGCCAGTCCCTTGTCAGCAGAGAAGAAGGGGGCTGGGCCTGTGGTGAGTATCTATTTCAAGGGTCTTTCCGAGTAGGAGGGCTTACAAGCCATCTAACTCTTCCAACGGGGGTGGAGAATTCTCTGTTCTCCCCACTTCTGGCTTCAAGCAACCCCTCCCCGCCGCCAATCACTGTTGGCTTTGTAGATGCTGCATCCGTCTCCCCATGGCTTCCTTCTTGCCTGGCCTCGACTGTAACAGTTATTCTAGAATTGTCAGCTCTTGATTTCACACACATGCTTCAGAAGCATCTTCTATGAGAAAGGAAGGGTTAACATCCCCACTGTGTAAAGAACCTCAACAAAACCCACAGGAGGAGGTCATTTCCACAGGAGGAAGTGCAGAGGCTGAGGGGAACTGCAGAGACCTCAAGGATAGTTGCAGATAGGAAATACCTGCACACAGAAAACACGGCCCCATTAGGTTAGTGGCTATGTGCATGTGTCTGTAGACATATGCGTATTTTTTTGTGCAGGAATGAAGTGATTCTACAAAATATTATTTTAACTCTAGTTCTATCTGGATGTGTGATTAAGAATAACTTACGTTTTGTTACTGTTTTTTTTTTTTTTAAACAGCTTGTCTTCCCCTCCCTTTTTTCCCGACACACTTTCCCTTTCACTCTATTCCACACCCCCAGGTGTGCATGCAGTATATTGTTCCATTGTCAACAGGCAAAATTAAGGCTCTCTGGGATTGGCTGCATTCTGCTTATCTGCCTCCTTGGTTTCCTCCTAACCAAATGCCCAACAGCTCCAACACACAGTGGACTGTCTCACTTCTGCATCCAACCTGCCTATCAACATGCTAAGGTCTTTTCTGTCTGTAAAGACCTCACTGCCCATCCCTCCCTCGTCAGTACTACCCTTGGGGACCCTGTGAGCATCCTCAGGGTCTTTACCCTACCACACCCATCCAACTGCCCTATCCTGTGGTTCCACCTACCTGCCCTGCCAGTTCAGTTCATGAGCTATTTTGGGTGAGGCCAACATTCTATGTACCTATATGTCCTCCAAATGTAATGCTTAGGAAATGCCTGATGCTATGTTTTGGATTTGGTTTGTCTCCAAATGCGGGGCATTCGGTCTCCAGTGTGGCAGTCTTTAGAGGTGCTCCAACCTTTAAGGGGTGGCATCTAATGGGTAAACGTTAGTCCCTGGAGATTCTTCTCTCATTAGACTTCACTTAGTTCCCAAGGGAGGGGCTGTCACATCTGTTTTCCCTGCTTTNTGTTTCTCTGTCTTGCCTCATGATCAATCTTTCTCACATGTTTTCCAGCCACGATGCATCTGTTACACTATGCTGTAACCCCAGGGTTTACCACCAGAGCCGTTACCATGATGTTTAGCCTCCAGTCTCTGAATGTGAGCTAGATAAACCTTTTTCTCTCCACGAGTTACTCAACTTCTGGTATTTTGCTACGGTAACGGAATTAGGGTAATCCACTGGAGAATGAAGTGAGCTTGACTTGGCAGTTTTGACTGCTGGGTACGTTTGGGAGATGAAGAAAACTAGCTTGGTATCACATTGGCAGGGGCTGAGCTTGGGATTAAACACAGATCATTCATTGGGAGTGTGGAGGTGAACCGTGGTCTAACCTGAGCTTAGGGTCTAACCTGAACTTAGGGTCTAACCTGAACTTAGGGTCAGCCTCAAAGGCTTTCCCTCCACAGATGCAGACTAATAGGGAACAAAGCGTACTTCAGGGGGAGTGGAAAGAGACAAGGAAAGCTGGTGTAATCACAGTTAAGAGCTAATAAATTGCAAATGAGCACATACCAAGAACTGTTCAAAGTCCTTGCCATATCTGAGCTCCTTTAAAAATGTTATTAATCAGACGGGGAGTCGCAATTTAAAAGTGGAAAGAAACTCTTAGTCATGAGAAGTGCAGTCTCCTGGCTGGATCACAGAACTGGGATCAGGATGGTAGCTCATGCTCAGAACCTGGGCCTTGCTACAGATGAGGGTGAAGTGGCTGTAGCAGGTTTTGGGAGTGGGTGCGTTTGCTGTCTGGCAGGATGTGCCAGCCTGCGAGGCAGCAGAAACATGTCTTCTTGGAGTCTGCGGGGATTGATAGGATCCAGGACCAGGGCTGTGGCAAAGGGTCTATGCCTTGCTCACAATGCCCCACAGACGGATCTTCAAGAGGTAGGAGCATCAGAGGCAAAGTGTGCAACAATTTAGATGAGGCAAGGCAAGGCACAAGAAATCAAGCCCTGACTCTATGCCAGGCACAAACCTACCTTCTATTCAATGCTCGCCCCCTCTATACAGACACAAGAAAACATGCTTAGAACAGGGAGGTGACATGTGCCATAACACACAGCCAGTAACTGGTGAAGTTGGAACTTAATCTTTAGTTTGTATCAGGAATCCAAATAAAAGGTATTTTCAGACATTTCAGGACTGAACCAGAACTCTGATTTCTTAAGTGTGTCTGTCTGTCACCCTGATGCTCTGCTCCCAGATTCTGGGCTTAGTTCTGATGNAAAGATAGGGGTGGCATGTGGCAGTGACAATAGTCATTATTGCCTGGCACGTACAATAACTTCCTCCCCTGTCCTGTCCTTTTGTCCTTGTCTGTAAGATGGTAGTGCTGGATTTAAGGTTAGTCCCCAGGCCCTTTGTGGGGGTTAAAAATGACCACTGTTATTTGTACCAGGAAGTATTACCTCTGTTTGGTGAAAACAGACAGAACTGCACCCCTCAGGGAACGGGCTGCAGCAGGTGTTTGTGCCCAGGGGACATGCTCACTTCTTGTTGCAGTGGTGACCTTGATGACCTTTAGCTCTCCATTTCAAGGCTTCAAGGACCAGAGTTAATGGGCAACAAAGGTCAAGTTNAAGCCTGNATGAACACGAAGCANTCATCACAGTGCTTTTTGTTCCTGGAATTACAACATGCAATGCTACCTAATCCAGCCAGGNCTCTGAACTTACGTTATCACTTCATTACATCTTTCTTCAACCCCAAAGGGGAGATACTGCTACATACTGCCCATTTTACAGATTACAAACAAGTCCACGTAGTTTTAGTGATTTAACTCAACTATGCCAAATGCTTAAGTGGCTTAATTTAATAATGAACTCCAGGTAGTGAATAAAAGGTACCAGGGAGGCCAGAGTTGGCCTAGAACCTAGGGACACTGGCCTGGCAGGGAGGCCAGAGTTGGCCTAGAACCTAGGGACACTGGCCTGGTTAGTATGATGGAAGATGTGCCTCTTTGTGAGAGTGGTTCCCTTAGCCATGCATATCTGAATCCGAAGCCACAATGTTACCCAGGGTCACAAATCCCATGAGCATCAGATAGTAAGCTCTGAGTCTACACTGTTCTGCCTCAAAGTNGGCTGAGGTTTGTCCCCATCGATCTTGGGAGAGAAGACTGCCNACAGAAGNATTTCTCTCCTGGGGACCGGCCTCCTCTCAGACCCTTGCCCACATTTTCTAGAACAGCATTCTGAAACCATGAGCAGTCACCATGACAACCAGGGTCGTCTTCTTACTACCTGCTTCCCAGGCTGGACTTCCTCTGCGCTTAGTTCCTGGCTGGTAAGGGCTGCTCAACCCAAAGTTAGTAGGCAAGAGCTCAGAGTGACCTTCTCTAAGAAGAGGGTAGGGAGAGTATCTGCCAAGCTCAACTCTGACAAGGTCAAGTGGTGTGTGGTGACATGGAGCATGGTCCAGGAGAGAGACAAGATGCTTCTAGACCTTTCCTGAAACCGGTCTTCTGAAGTCCTGGGAACACAGGTCCTTCTCAGAGCACTTTGCTTCCTTGCCACCCACATCATGCTTTCTACCCGGGCTCAATGCTTGGTCCTTCCACCAGTGCTGCCTTGTGACCTGCTGACCATGCTCCCCTCTCCTACAGCAAGCGCCAACACAACTTAACACCACGGATTGTCCTCTGCCCTTGTCCATCTCCATTCTGTGCCTAAAGCCTTGTGTATATGCTGACCTTTGTCCAGCGGTTGTGGAAGTTCCCAGGGCAGGACTGGTCTGCCACCCAGTGCCACTTTGGTCCCCACTGCAAGCTCTGGCCTGGTACAGAGAACTGATTGGATTGTCAGTGAAAGGATGAATTAAAAGTCAGTACAAGAAAGGAGAGAGAAGTGGAGCTGTAAAGGAGCGGAGAGGTCAGATATAGAACTCCATGAATGAGGAGGGACTGGGTCCCGGTGTAGCCTCTACTTACCGAGCCTGGCACGGAAGCTTCGGACGGTGTTGCCTCCCCCTGGCCGAGCGCCCCGTCGGTTGTACTTCTCATAGAGCCTGAGCATGTGGACAGCGACCATGTCCTGGGCGCCTGGGCCAAGCGCAGCTGTTGCGTCCCCAGGGGACTGCTGGGGGTCCTTGTCCCTCTGCAGACCGTCCGCTGCCGAGGGCAGCGAGGGCCATGAGGGGCCTCTGTGGCCACAGCATGCGCCCCGCAGCAGCAGGAGCAGCGGCACCATAGGCAGCAGTTGGGACCCCAAACTGATTCGAGCGGGACCAGGAACCATGGCTGAGTGACGATGGTGAAGGGTCTGAGCCCAGGAGGACAGACAGGGTAGGCTCAGTGTTGGCTGCGCACCTCGTCGGTGGCTGGAGGGTCCGTGTAGGACGCGGACAGCCCGTGTGACCCGACTCGAGGTAGCGGGATTGGTTGTGGGCAGCAGTGCTGTGCGCGGTGCATCCACGCCGGCGGGCCAGCGGTCACAGCTGTCGGGAGCCGCGTGGAGCCCAGTCGAGCCCGCGCCGGCGCGCTCCCTTGATTGCCTCGCGCTGCAAACTTTGCAGCCCACGGAGCGGCGCCTGGGGACTGGCGAGTTCGAGGGGCGGGGCTGGGCGGGGTGGCCGACGGCGCCTTCGGAAGGGAATCCGGCTGCCTCCCCACTCGCGGCCGCTGAGAGCCCGTCTGTGGCCCCGGTGTGCTGTGTGCGTGCGCCCTGGTGTGCGGGCGTGCGCGCGCCAGGGTGTGTGCTCGCGAGTGTGGGGGCCGTGGGCGTGGGCGGGCGCGCTCCCTGCTCCCCCGCCGAGAGCCTGAGACCCAGCCCCGCAGCCGGCTCCGGAGTGTCGCTGCCTGCAGCTGAGCCGGGGCGTCGCGAGGGCTGGGCGGCCTTTGGAGGGGGGCCCGCCTGCGGGGTTGCCCCTGCGATGGCATGCTATGGCTATGTGGTTGGAAGATGACAGCTCCCCCATGAGGACCCCAGAGGGGATGTTGTCTCTGAGCCAGTTTGTGCTCAAAATGCAAAGGTGCAACCTTGGGAACAGGAGTTCTGGGATTTAACAACAACAAAAGGGGTGTGTGTGTGACTCCAAAGCTCAACCGACCTAACCAAGGCAGTGGAAAGCAAGGTCTTGATCAAAATACAGAATTAGGATTATCTGATTAACCGTCCTTTTATTTGGCAACAGCGATTCCAGTTGTTGAAGAAATACATCAAAGATCCTTATAAATCTTCGGACAGGATTGCTAAAAAAGAAAAGGGCATGCTTTCAATTTATTTTATAAAAAGTTTCAAAGCATCAGAGAGGGAGGAGAAAAAGCCCACGATTTTCTCAAAAAGAATTCCCAGTAAAGTGCTGGTGTAGGGCAACCCTGACCCCTGCTAGGCAGCTTAGCCCTGGGGCAGAAGGTCCCCAAAGGTGCTTCACTCTAGCAAAGCTACTTCCCCGTAGATAGAATTCGAGGTCCTAATGGGGAAAAATCTGGTCGACTTAGCGGTTTCTGATGTTATGCAAACAAACAACCAATCACGGTGGCTAGAAGTAGGGCTTTTTCACAGATCGACCTTCTCAGTCATNTTCATATGACAGGGAAGGTGTTTCAGATTTCCCAAAGCAAAATTTTTGCTTAAACTACATTGAAATTACTGTAACGCTTGGTCCCCTGCTAATTAAAGAATTAATGAAATGGAATATTCATCGTGTTCAATATGTAATATGAACACTCAAAATGCAATAGCACGTTCATATGTTATTAAGCTGCTGAGTAGCTTTAAATATTTCTATAATTATAGCGCTGTTGGTTTCCTTTATTAACTTAGGTATTTNATTTTCTGTATTTGAAAACAGTCTTTAGGGACAGGGTCCACAGAATTCAACAGACTGAAAAAGGAGTCCAAGGTCCTAAATATTAAGGAATCTTTAGATTCTAAAGTGGTTCTCAACCTTCCCAACNCTGCCACCCTTTAACACAGTTCTTCATGTTGGTGACCCTCAACCATAAANTTATTTTTGTTGCTACTTCATAACTATAATTTTGCCACTATTATAAATTGTAATGTAAATATCTATGTTTTCCAATGGTCTTAGGGGACCCCTGTGAAAGGGTCATTCACTCAAAGGGNTTGTGACCCACAGGTTGAGCACTACTGCTTTAGAGGAAAAGACAGACCCCTTCAAACCCACATTCTTTTAGAAAGCCAGCTCAGGGACACTCTGTGTTGCATTGGCAAATAATCTCACACTTGTGAGCCCAGTGTGCCTCTTATCTGGTGACTTTGGGCTCTGGGAGCCAAAATAGTTACTTTCCTGGGAGGGATCACNATGCAATCATTGAAAATTTCCTGGAAAAAGCTTCTGTCACTGTGTAAAGCAACCCACTCATAGTTTTAAAAAATCTCAGACTGTCGCATTGGAGTTCATCCTACCCAGAGCACTGAGATTTAGGTCTGTAATTTTTTGGAAGCGCACAGGGGCAGCGTTTATCATGTATGTAAATATATATTATTTTGAAGATTAACACACACNGTATTCAACTTCTCATTCATATGTAGTTCCCAATTGTGCTGCAATTGGTTTTCCCAAAATGGTTTGCTTGGAGGTGAGAGTTTATCAAGTCCCCGCTCTGTAGCTGAGTCTCTCCAGATAAATGGCCCAGACCATCCTTCCTTATAAATGGCCTTCCCCACCTCACTTCCCTCCTTTCTCCATGTGACCCCTCACTTCCCCTTGCCCCCCTTTTCTCTTCTCCCCTAGAATGCCTCTGACCTGTGCCAGCTGGGGGTAGCCTCTGCTCAGGGGTAGTTTTGTCTCTGCTGGGGCCAAACACAATCGAGGCCTGTGAAAAGGAGGGTGAGTCTGCAGGAGGCCGCACAAGCTGGGCTATTCGGATCCTTGTCCATTAAAGCCTCCTNGCCCTCCTTAACTCATTCTGGCTCCATTCAACCCAGCTCGAGGGTCAGGCTTTAGCAGGCACTAAAACCTGTAGGGTACAGCTTCTCTGACATTGTTCCGAAAGAATTAAGGCATCAGCCAGGACGGCTAATATTTCTTGCCTCATTTTATTGCTGAACAGCGGGGATTGTCAAGTTTTGAACACTGGAGCACTGTGGCCCCCTTTCATGTGGCCGAGATGATGGGATAAAAATGTGTTTGGTGAAGCAATTCAGATTACCACTGGGTCANATCCTCGCTAGCTCCCAGCACAGCCCTCCAAACAGCACAGCACAGACAAGAAGCAATCTGTGCAAATGCAGCTCGTGCTGAACAGGGCTTGAGCGTGGAAATGAGGCTAATTGTGCAGCTTGCCAATGAACATGTTTTGTTTTTAATAGCTCCGGCTGCAGCTCAGAATAATAAGAATGGAGATGGCTGACTGTGGAGCTAAGTCTTCCAATCCCCTGCTTCCACAGCTTCCCACACACTTATTCTGCTCTTGAGAGGACCATTCTGTTAAACTCAGGCTCCTGACCTTATGGATTGGGATGAGGAATGTTCTTGATAGAGATAGGGTGGTAGTTTAGGGGACCCCAGCCTTCTATCCTCTGTGTCAAACATTCTGGGGAAGATGGGGTGCCTTCAACTTAGACAACGGTGAAAAGGGAGTGAGGAACCTCTGTGATTAGAAGTCACACACCTCAGTATAGCAGGGGACAAACTGATAGCTCCAGGAAGCAAGGGCCATTGGGTTTCTTGAAAATCACTCCCCAGGTAGATGTTAAATGAAAAGTTCTCCCTGTCCTTGTCTGATGGCACTACCCAGCTCTGTGACTGAGCCAGTTAGTGATTCTAACCAGCTCTGTCACTCTGGGGCAGCCCCACAGCTCCTCTAAGTCCTGGAAGTCTGGTCGACAGGCTGTTCCACCTCCACGACTATATACCGTGTCTGTGGCTTCGTGTCAACCCAGTCTTGGAAGCAGGAGCATCCACGTGACCTTGTGAAGTCATTTAGGACTAGGCTCTTGTCTCATTTCCACTACGACCTAGCTGTGTGAGACCTTGAGCAACTTAATCACTTTCTCTGGGCTCCCATTTCTTCACAGAAATGGGAAGAACACAGACACGAGCAGCACATTGTCAGGTTTACTGGTAAGGTCCTAACGAGAGGCGGTAGGAGAGTGCACTGATGACATTATTGCTACTCTTTTTTTGTGGTGGGTTTGAAAGAGGCTATAGCACATTCAGAGTGGACCCAGACACTGGAAGATTTGATGAGAGGCTCTGCAGAGTAATCACTTTTGTTGGCACATTGCTAACAGCTAAAAGGGACGGGACATGTTTCCTTGGTTAGCAAGTGTCAAGCCCTCTAGAATGAGCTGTTGTTATCTGTGTGNCTGTGGCGTGATTCACCGCTCTTCATCTAAATTTCCAAAGCTCTTGGCCCTTAAAGGACAAAAGAAATGCCAGCAAGTCCCTGTCCCCATTTGGGGTATGAGCTGTGGGGCGCTTGAGACAAGAATCTCAGGGCCTCTCCAGGCTGCCAGGCCAGAGTGTAATAAATCTGTGAAATAACCAGCACAAAGGCCTTTATAATCAATGACAGATTTTAGTTTTGCTTTAGCAAAATCCATCCGTGGAGTTCACATTTTATGGGGAAATAACTACCCAGTCTGTGTCTCCTCCTCAGCCCATATTCTCTTTCTGAAAGTCNGGAAAACTTAGAGGATCAGAGTCGGCCTCTCTGAGAACTGTGGCCAGGGAAGGCATGACTTCCCCTGGGCGGGGACCCAGCTCTCCCGGCACTTCCTAGGGTGGTGAGGGCCATTCATTTCTGTTTTGCTAAAATACCCGTGACATGTGAATAAACCAGGGTTACAGAACATTGTCTCAGACAGTAATCTGAGCCTGCATGGCCTCTGGTTTGATGAAATATGGTGCTCTCTGAGCAAACATGGGGATTGGTATTACTTCTCGTTAAAGCTGAACAGTGGGACTATTTAGAACGGATGCATGAATGCAGCCCTGTGGGGAGTGACAGTTTGAAGGGAGCCGATCTGGAGAAGGGGGTGGCGGGGGTGAGTGTGTGTTTGAGTTGGCTAGGGCCAGCTAACTAAGAGGAGTCTGCTGGAGACGCAGCCAAATAGACACTTTGGAAATTGCGACTCCTTTGGGGTTGTGTAGCCTCCTTACAACCCCCAATCTTCCTCGAAACCTTTGATGCTCCTCTTCAAGAGACAAAGCCTACATCCTCTGGCTGGCATTCAGGCCTTTGCCATCTGTCCTGTTTGTCTTGGTTGCGCCTTTTCCAAANCCTTCCTGTCTGTCCTCTCATGCCCCAGAATTCAGAGGNGCCACATTGCTTCTCTTGGTCCCCCTCCCAGTCTNACTCTTGCTGCTTTCAAGTGACTTCGGTGGATGCTGTCACACACATCTGATGTCTCCCTGACTCTCAAGCCACTAACTGCCAGGGGATTGCTGTCTGCCCCAACTATTGTCCACTGACGGTTCGGAGCAGGGTCCCTCCTCAAGAACTGTTCAGCAAGCTGACAGAAGCGCCTCACCCAGTTTCCTATGCTGGCCTTGTTTGTTCCCTCGGGGTCAGCCAAGTGCAACAGGGAGATGCAGGCTGCTGGCCTTAAACAGCGNTGGGTGCCATCATGCTCCAGGAGTCACAGCTGTCACAGCTCATCACATTAGGTTTCTCCTTCTGGTCAAGGCTGGTTCCCTTCAGCTCTGGACAGATGTGTACCACCCCTCCCTCAAAGGGTTCTCTTAAGTATACTATATATGTCCATTTCCACCTTAGTGCCAGGGATGACCTGAGAATATGGACTCTGAGGGTGTAAGGCCTGTCACATTCTGGGAGTGGTGTCTGCATGGCAGACAGCTATGCCTGTCTACCTCTCAGAGGTCCAGGAGGAAGGAATAACTTAGAAGACTATGTCAGGCTCTGCTGAGGGTCCTGGACACATGGCAAGAGAGAGATTGTGAAAGGGAAGGGCTGATTNTAACTGACTTCAGGCAAAGGGCATCAGAAGGTCTCACAGTAAAACATAAATCCCNATTTCGTGCAGATGATCCAGCCAAGGACTGGACCAGGTTTTAAATAGGAAGGTGATAGACCCCCAGAGTTAGTTTGTTGTACCAAAGTCATGGTCCTGCCTGCTCGGAAGGGAGGATATCTTTAGAGTTGGGGCACTGTGGTTGATGCACTTTCTTAAGGAATCTTAAAACTCTTATACTCTATGAATGCTCTGGGCCCAAGAAGACCACATTCCTTTGCTAGCAGATGTAACTATAACATGTATTTCTCACATAACCTACTTATATCTGTCCTCTGACTGCCTGCAGAAATATAAGGTCATATTGCCTCCTAGCCTGGCTTTGGAACATCTGAACCCACCAAAGAGGAAGCCACTGTAGACTGGGTCTCATGTACCAGGACATAGGAGTGCATAACTGGGACAGATCATAATGGTACTGGATGGAAGGTAGGTAATAGATTTAGAAGGAGGGGTGGATTAACACAGGTGCATCTCTTGTGATGCATGGTTTATGCTATGGACAGGGTCCCGGGGAGTGGGGCTGATATGCTTAGGGATTGGCTCTTGGACACTTAGAAAAAGCAATGGCCTGCATTAAATGCACAGATGCCAAAAATGCTATGGTAAACAAAAGAGGCACAGATTAAATGAGCAGAAAAATGAATGTACTAGATTTGAAGTGGTGCAGAGGGCCAGAAAACCACCAGCCTATATGTTCCGCAGAAGGTCTCAGAAGACTCTTCACATAGAAAGTGACATAGAATCCACTGGAGAGAGACTTGTAGTATGAGAAGCAGTGATGGCTCAAGGGGGAGCTCTTATTAGTGAACATTACTGTTAATGAAAGGATCCCAAATGGGTGCTTAACTGTCCCAGTCAAGGCAGATATGACCATCAGGATAAGAGGCACAGTAGAAGAACAGCGGGGCTCTTCACTCACACAGAGCTATNGAGATGCTTAATAAAAACGCAGAATCCCTAGGNAACATGTTGCTGGGTGACCAACAGGAGTATTNCTCCATTTATACAGTCAAAAATAAGCCAAAGAGAAAAAGAAAAGCCAAAGATGAATGAATGAGGCAGATAAAAGCTACATTCTTTGGTTCAGTGTCAGATGAGGCAGCTTTNGGTCCTGGAGCACAATGGGGGAAGATGAGGCCAGGCTCCTGGAGGCATCAGCGGCACTTAGCAGGGAAAGATGATAATGAGCACTCTCATTAGAAGAGATCTTGGTCATATACTCAAGTAGCAACTGGACAGAGGGGAACATCTGGGTGCTTCAAGGACGGAGGGGCATAGAGACCAAGTTAGCACCAATACTAAGGCACCTTTAGCACTACCCCATTAGAGGGAAGTTTTATATAAATGGATATTTATTCACAGTCAGCTTAGTGAGCCCCAGGGTCTCTTCCATAGCCATTTCCTCAGACCTCAAATGGATAATTGGAATAAGAATTCTTGGCAGAGGCCAGAACTTTGTACTGGTTTTCTTGGCCTGTGGGGTAAGCGTCCGTGCCATAGGGAGGCAAGTTGGAGCTTTGCGTGGTGGGATGGTGTAAGAGTTACTATAGGAGAGGAGTCCAAGAAGAAGCCTTTTGAAACTGCTCTCTCGCCCTGCTTCAGCCAGATCAATGAATCAAAATCAGTGATGTAATCCCCAGGGGAACCAGGGAACTGACTTCCATCCTTTGAANCATGAGGTATACAGCTGAGATGATNCTGGNAATCTCATCATTTAATTCTTTAGTCTCATTCTTACAGAAACCCTACAGAGAATCACAGTGGAAAACTCTAAGTGCAACCAGGCACAGTGTCAACAGCCTCAATTGNAGCAAATACACTAGATATNACATCTCGGCTTAGGCAGACTGGTCTCAGGTCCATATAGCATTGTGGCTTTTGACTTGGTAACTATATCTATTTAATCTCCTTCCAGAAGGACTAAGAAGNAGCTGTCCTTCACATGGATATGGCAGGGATATAGCTCAGTGGTAGAGTACTTGGCTGTACATGGACCTGGTATCAGAACACAGTTACTAGTATCTGCATTTCATCCTCNAGGTCCAAGTTAGTTACCATCTCTGGCATGATGGACCAAACGGATTTATGANCTGTGAATATTCTACTGAGCATTTTGTTGATGCCTAGGACATCCTGAGTCAGCAAGAAATGGCAAATACTTTGGAGGTTCTGGTAAGAAACGTGTGCTTCATGGAAATCTGGGGGCCTTGCCATATTAGTGAGACTATCAGGTGACTAGTGTCCTAAATGTGCTGGGCCATCTCCTCCAATGCAGAGAATACATTATTACGTCTTTCACATCTCATCCCCAAGAAGAAGACACAACTCCTGGTAGGTTACAAATTCCACCCTTAGGGTTACCCATTCCGGAGAATCACAGAAGGCTGTTGGCTTGGAGCGAGAGCAGAAAAGGACTCTATAGCCTCTCTAGACTGAATGAAGAACAGGGAGCTTTGTTGNNTGGTGCCCATCAAGTCTTAAACCCTGAGTTAATGGAGCAAAGACACCATATGGGATTTATGCCAGAGNCCAGTGAGAGCAAGGATTGGAAGCAAGGCCCAGCCATCTGCAGCAGAGGACTTCATCTTACTTGAAAGACACAATGGGCCAGTCATGGGACATCAGGAGAGGGTGCAACCAGAAATGCTTGTCATGANTTGTGTTCTCTTGGATTTACCACATCACAGGCTTGGAGAAGCCCAGTAATAATTCATCAGAGAAGGATGNGGTCCAACCAAGGTTGGGCAGAGCATAGTGTCAATAGTCACAGTTCCAAAGTATGACATAAAGCTTCGCTCTAGCAGGGTGCCTAGACCTCCACACCACCCACCACTGTGCACTCACGGCTCTCTTTGGTTCACACTATGGCTGCACGGGGCTCTGTTACGATCAGCTGATGGGGAAAGATAATGTTTGTGCTTGCTTCATGGATGGGCAGTTTGTTGTTGCAAACTGAAGATGGACTTCAGTTGTGCACCCCTCTCCAGCAGGAATGGTACTGAAAGTACAGCAGAGGGGGTGCTTATGAGTAGAGTTTGGGGGGGTGGTCCATATGGGCATCGACTTTATGTGGAAAGAAAAGTGACCTGAGATAAGGATATAAATGGACTCNTAAGCAGTGGCAATGGTAAATTGAAGAAAGAGACTGAAATATATAAGAAAAAGGCCCGGAACAAGGCATTATGGGTAAGCATGAAGGGGTGGATAGGAAAGAGAGGATCTCTGCATTATATGTCAACGCCTACCAGAGAGGCNCTCAATAATTGACAAACTAGAAGGCCTTCATCAGCTGCATCACCCAGCTTCTGTTGTCAGTCATAGTGGATGTGTGCATGGGGCAGCTATGTCAGGAACGAAAGCTACACACAGAGCAGCAGCACAGGCATCCAGTGACCCCGACTGCTCTGCTCTGCCATATCTCAGTGTCCAGCCAACCAGCAAGGAGATAAATTCAAGTCCCTAATTTGGCCCTGTCCCTGCCTGAGCACATGGAGTTCTTGGTAGGAGAANAATTTGGTTAGGTTGCTTCTGTCCTGGAAGGGCCAGTGATTCTTGCTGACTGGAGTCACAGATTCTGGGTAGCTTTGCTGTTGGGACTTCAGAGTCTTAGCCAGTCTTGCTCTATTTCCCTGCCAGATTATCANGGTAAACAGATAAGAGGTAGTGTGTNATGATCCCCAGGGGTGATTCTGGGCTTTCCTTCCAGGTAAAAACCCTCTTGACCAGAGGAAGAACTCCCTGAGATAGAGAAGAATCTAGAACAAGACGGAGCAGAGAAGCAATGAGTATGTATGGTCTTGAGCTGATCTCCTGGGGATTAAATCCATTCTTGTAACCTTCTGGGAAATTTTCCCAGGAATAAAATGGGCAGAATTCTGGGGAGCCATTCCTAGATAGTATGGGATTATCATGCAAAGCGAATTAGCCCAACCTGAAGAGAAGGTAGAATCCAGCAGACACTCTGCTCAGCTGTCCCTTGAGGACAGAGGCCCCAATTCTTGTTTCACCCCTTTCCCCAAGGGTTCCTGGAGTCAGCTCCCCACTGAGACACTCACCAGGAATTGCCTCANNTTCCTGAAGGGGGCGCCCAGCCCATGGTCATACCTCTCCTTTCCCATGGCCACCTAGCACAGATGGGTGGCCAGTCAGAGCTGCTCTGCTGCTCTTGAAAGGCCTG
>LZPO01116987.1:236864-249479 GCA_001675575.1 Neotoma lepida | reverse complement strand
TTTTGCCTCAAAATAGAAGCCAGCTTCAAAGGGAGAGTCTGGTGGATGGAGTCCTTTATTTTTATATACTAGACTCAAAGCTTACACTCAGTAATGAAAGAAATTCCAATTTAAAACAAAGTCTTGCTTGGTGAGCCACTGCAGAGTCTGAATTAGGGGAAGCAAGCAGAAGCACAGGTCTGGCTGTGTGTGCCAGAGGAGACAGACCCAAGGCTGACCTGGCCCAGTTCACAGTTTAGGAAGAGATGGACAACNTCCCAGGGAAGGAGATGAGGATTTGGAGACTTTGCGTTCACTTGAGTTCCCCATCCTAGAGCAGGTCAGATTATTGTTATTGAAGGTGTTGTGGAGGCATGGCTGGGTCCAGCCTCTGCCCCTCAGGCCAATGTTCTGTCCCCCTTGTCTGTGNACTGGGCCCACAGAAGCTGAGCACATGAACTTCTGATGGGTTATGTGAGCAAAACAAGTCCAGGCTTTTGGGCAGTGCCTGAAATTTAAAAAAGAAAACAAAATAAAAATCCCAAACAATAGCTCTTCCTGCTTTGCCTGAAGAGCGGTTTGGGTTGGCTGGTAAGTCACCCATTACCAGCTCTGCCGGCATCACGAGCACCCTCTGCTGCTGGCTGGGCGGACAAGGCTGTTTACGAGAAACAAGAGCCCCACTGTGGCGCCAGCATATCCCGGTCCCACGCTCCAAATGATGATAGGGATGGAGAAGAAGTGAANCCTGGGACAGCGTCCGGATCCTCTGGTTTCAGAAATAATAAGGACTGATTGGGGAAACTCCTGCCCAGCTCTCGGAAGGGACCGGGGTCCAAGTTCCCAACGTCCCTGCAGTTGCGGCTCTAAGACCATGCTATGGCAGTCATCTTCTGATACACATGTACTGGGTTTTGCCCTGGAGCCCTCCCCTTGCCCTCCCAGGTCCCTCCTACTCGTTATGTAGCTTCTAGCTCTGACCCTCTAGCATTGGGGCCCCCTAAATCTTCACCGTGCTCCCCCAATCCATGTCCAAGCCACATCATCAGTAAGATCCATGTGATGGGTACTGAGAAACACCATCCTTGTTCTGCTGCCCGTCTATCAGAGGTGCTGTCAGTGGACCCTGACTCAAGGTTGCTCTTAGCCAATCACATTCTGGGACAGCCCAGGCCAATGCCTGAGAAAGGTAGTGATTGGGCACAGCTGCTGCTACTCATTTCAAACTCTCTTAATGGTTAATCCCAGCTCCTAGGAACTCTGTATCTGGCAGAGACATTTTNCTGTCTGTGTCCCACCCTCATCTTTTCAGGTGACATGCCAGGGGAGGTTTGTAACTCTGCCTTCATACTCATTCCTCAGAGAACCCAATTGGGTTAGGACCAACGCATTCTTAAAGCATGGCCCCTCTTGGCTCACCACAGGGTCTCAGAGAACGCTAGAGTTATCAGAAATGGATGGAGAGATGGATGTATGGGTAGGTAGATGGATGAGTTNATGTTNATGTGCTGAGTCCGTACCAGCACNCCAATGGCACACAGAATGGACTGCTCCACAGCCTGGACTTGGAGAAGATCTGACCGCCTGGAAGTACCCATGGGCTGCTTCCTTTTAAGCATATAGTTGCTGAGCCCTACTAAGGAAATAAGAAAAGGGTATGGGGTGACTGGTGNTGGAGATGACATGGATGAGGTGGGCCAAGGCAGGTGACCATCACTGAATCTAATAGGCATGTCAGTCTCCGAAGCAGGCAGGTGATGACAAGGCCCAAACAGAGCCATCATCACATTGTGGACCATAGTCCCACCAGTAGGAGAGGGGAGGAAGGAGGATGCGGGGGGCGGGGGATGCTTCCCATCTGGGATGCCAGTGGCCTATGCTCACCACAGGTGTCTGACTCTTACAGAAGCAGACTCAGCCTTAGCACTTCAGAAGTATGTTTTAGGGAGAAGTGTGTATGTGTGTATGTGCACTGTGAATGTGTGGTAATTGTGTATAGGTGTGCCTGTTTGCACCTGTGCACATGTTAGTTATGCACATTCATGGACGTGCACCACAGTGGTTATGAGGCGCCTGGACGTGCGGCCATAGTCCTCCAAGGCTGGAAAGTGGGCTTAGGGAGGGAGTGTGGTAGAGAGCCCCTCCCTCCACATTTTNTTCAGCACAGGCCAGATATGAGAGCCTTATGGAAAGCTAGCTGGCTTAGACTGTACNGTCATAGTCATCTTCATGGGATCAGTCCCAGGTGGGAATGGTTTAAGCCAGCTCAGAAGGCCTTGACTTTGGGCCCTCTCTGTGACTGTCCTTCAAGGTCAAAGACTCCACCATGGAGAGGTCTGCCTTTGAGACAGCAGGACTTCACTTTGGGGGACAAAACTCTGGAGAGTGTAAGATTCAAGACATTGCTTCAGCCTTGCAATGGGACCTTGGCTTTCAATGTTTAGCTCATAAAGTTCTGACTGCTGACCACACTCNGGGGACCTGTGACAGTGACAGTATTTNCAGAAAGTCTTCTCCCAGCACCACTGGTCATATTCATCTGGCCCAGGGCCAGGGTTCCCTGAGTCTGGGCCTAGCTTTCCTCTTGCCTGCTGGCCTTAGCTTTCCCTAAGCATAACCTCAAGGAATGAAGATGGGAGGTGTAAGGCGAGGCAATGCCATTGACCACGACCAAAGCTGGTTTGCTAGTGACAGAAGGTTGTACTCAGAACAACTAGCTGAGTTATTTTTATCATCTTAGACCTTATGAAGTCAGCGATATTATTATATTCACTTTATGAGGGATGCCATGCAGTGACGGAACTTGTTTTGGTGGTGAGAAACAACCCCACACTCCAGGATCAGAACAAACAAGGGCTGGACTCCCCAGTACTGAGGCCAGCAGTCTACACAGCTTCTAACCACACCACCAAGAGCTCTTTGTGCCCCTTGCCCCATCTGGCCTGCATTGCCCTGGGGGATTCTCACAAAGGCCTGGGAGCCTGGTGAGGACAGGAAAGGACACTCTGGTCTTGGGCATATGTTTTCAATGAAGTATCCACATTGTCTAGACTGTAGCCTGCCTCCTTCCTGCCAAAGAAACAGCTTCAAAGGGCTGCTCAGATTGCCGGGGCAACCACCCTCTGTGGTGCTGAACTAGCCATGTGCTAGCTCCAGCTGCTGAAGCCCCTCCTACAAGCTCTGGACACCAGCACTGGCATGGTAAACTTGGGCACAGGGCACTTGAGCTNGAGAGCCACACTCCTGTCCCACTGAATCACAANGCATTGCCATCATCTCCACNCTAAAGGTGAGAACANGACTCGGATGTTACATGGTTTTGCAGTGGTTTTCATTGCGTGGAAATGTCTGCTTNTAGCATCATGTTGGCCATCAGATAAAAAGCAGCGTGGGACAGGGAGCAGGACTTAAACTCATTACACACAAAAATGTGCCTGTCCTGTGCCTGAATTGCAGCTGAGTCACTAAGACCAGCCGTCACTCATCAGTAGATGCTCTGGATAAGAACATAGACATGAGCTTCAAATACAGAGCCCAAGTCTATACAGGATTGCTGGCTTTTTCAGGTCATTTATTTGCTCTGGACGCTTTCTCCAGGCTCGTCCTCATGCAGGCATGGCTGGGGATCTACAGCGAGACCAATCCTTAAGCTAGAAAGTCCTTAGAGATCCTACATGCTGGTCNTCAGTCGCCTTTGTCCTCAAGTGCAGAATCACCAGAGTCTGCTGACCTGACAGTCACATGGACCCCTTGAGTATNNGTCTCTCCTCTGTAAGTTAGGACTCAGACTGCAGAAGCNTATTAGAAACTTGAAGAGCTGCAGACCTCTGGACTGGGCCAAGTTGAGTATCCCTTATCCAAAATACTTGAGGGAAGAGTGCTTGGGACTGTGGAATATTTGCATATACATAATGAGCTATCTCGAAGATGGGAGCCAAATTTAAACATGAAAGTCACCCACATGTCATTCCATCTTCTGCGAAGATCCTGCAAGTAGTTTTTTATAATAATCTCAATTATCTTGTGGGCAAACCAATATTTCATTGCATGAAAATGTCTGCTTGTAGCATCATGCTGGTGATCAAATAATTTCAAATTTTAGAGCATTTCTTAGATTTCAAAAATTCAGATTAGAAATGCCATGTAGCTTTCCTGAGCACGCGTAAGAACCAGAAGAACAACCCAGGACCAGCCTTCACTGGTGGAAAGGGCTTAATTTGTATGGCAGGAATTTTNACACTTCTGCGGGAGCCCTCTTAGGTAGGACTGAGAGCGCCCCTCTCCCTTCCTCCTCACAAAGAGCCTGAGAGGGATGGTCCTACTCTGACAACATCCTGGTCAGATGTCATCTGGGTTTTCCTGGAGCTCTATTAGGAGCTCTAATCTAGCCAAGAAGTAGACACTGGGCCTCGTGGGCTGTTCCCACATGAGCATTGACTAATCAGAACTCTGCCTAGAGAACCGGGGCTTGGTGGGCTGAGGCCAGAAGCTTCCCTGGAGTAATCCATGGAGGAAGCCAGCTGGACTGGAAAGAGAGGCCATTTGGTCATGTTGCTCCATTTCAAATCATTACAGAGTGTGACTAGTTCTGCATGAAATGCTTTCAGCTCTGTCTCTGGGGGNCTGTAAGTCCACAGAGGACTGAGCAGCNCACTTGCCTGGGCCGTGGCTTCCCTGGAGGAACAAGCTGCCTTTGGTATCCCAAGAAGCCCTACAAGACTTTATGTTCCCTCAGAGGGGTCTAGCCTAGCCTCATCTCTCTGTGCTTCAGAGCCCAACTTCTTGGACTGTGGGTTGTGACCACATATGGGGTTGCATAACTAAATGGAGGGGTCTATGAAAAATTTAGGAACAGTAAAAGATTGAGGAACATTTAATGACCAAAATTAGTTCAAAATAAAAAAAAAATCTGTGATGAATCTGAGGTGTTGCTGGTAGCACTTTCCCATGATGCACTGTAGGAGCTCTCCGTAGTCTTGTGTTCAAACACACCACACACTAACTGTGCACTGCACATGCAGCCATGCCATGCAACACCAATGAAGGCTCTCACCCTGGCTCAGATCCAAAACTGTTGTGTGTTATGAATCGTAGTGTTTTTACTGTACACACAAAGTTTTCCACTCTAATAAAAACCATGGCTTAATAATGAAAAACAAAGACTGTATTCTCTTGCTATTGTTTCTTAGCATTTAAGTATCAATTGTAAAGTGTTACAGTGTTTGATGACTAAAAAAAAAATCTGTTGGTATTTCTTGCCTAAGTTTCATTGTGAATAATCATGAATTATGGCTTGTGAGTAGGGCAGAATTTCCAAACATTTCTGAATGACCCTTAAACATACTTCTGTCACTTTATGCAATGTATTTATGTGAAGTGTCATTCTCAGTGACAATTATACAATTAGAATATTGAACNACTCTAAGAGACTCTGAAAATTCTCTGCACCCTGCAACATCAAATGTTCAGCCAAGATATAGTGATTTATGGAAAAATCAGAAANCACATCTATTCCATTAGTATGCAAACTTTTTATCTTTAATAAGTGATAGAATTACACATACACTAAGTAATTGTTTTAGAATATACTTCTTTATTATTTTTTCTCAGCAAGTGTTTGATTAATATATAATATAAATTATATATAATTATATATGTATATAATATATATATTGATAATATATAATATAAATATACCTATTTGATATACCTATACACCTGGAGTTGCATCAAATTTTCTCATGTGACAGGGTCACAAAAAGGCCAGTCAGATAGACTGAAACAAAGCCATGAGCCAAAACAGTCCCTTTCCCTTTACAAGTTGATTATCTTAGGCCCCTCTCTGGCATCGATTGTAGGCTAGTAGCAGATTTATCTAATAGGCACCATCTCTCACAATAGCTATTTGGCTTCTACACAATGACCATATCTTGCCTAGAGAATAGTCTGGCCTACACAGAGTGGGGGAGGGGAGAACTCTGGCCTTGCACTTTGCTGAAATTGGCAGAGAGGTGGCCTCTCAGGCATGAGGAAGCTGGTGTCTGGAGTAGGGGGGTGATAAAGTGATGCTGTGAAAGTCCTTTTCCTGTGCTTGTATGTTCAAAGAGATANAGTGATGCTGTGAACATTTATATGGTCCCTTGCTGCATCTTAGAGCCTTCAGAAAGATGTCCAAAGATTAGCATGCTACAGATTCCGCACAATCCCTATCAAAATTCCGATGCTATTCTTCATAGAAATTGAAAAAATAATCTTAAAATTACATACATAAACATAAAGGAACTCAATATGGTTAAAGCAATCCTGAACAACAAAAGAAATGGTAGAGGTATTTGAGCTATACAGAGCTATTGTAATAAAAACAGCATAGTGCTGGCATGAGNCAGACACATCAGTCAATAGAGTAGAACTGAGCATCTGAACCTAAGTCTACACACCTGTGAATGACATCTTAGTGTTTTTCAAAGAGCCCCAAAAAATACACACTGGAAAAACAACAGCATCTTCAGCTGGTCAAACTGGACCGCTGCATGCAGAAGAATGAAACTAAATCCTTGCCTCTGCTCTCACCATGCACAAACTCAACTCTAAATGGATCAAGAGCCTCACTGTCAGACCTGACACCCTGAGTCTGACAGAAGAGGAAGCACAGCTGGGGGCTGGTGGTGCACACCTTTAATCCCAGCACTCGGGAGGCAGAGGCGGGTGGATTTTGAGTTCGAGGCCAGCCTGGGCTACAAAACAATTTCCAGGACAGACAAGGCTGTTACACAGAGAAACCCTGTCTCAAAAAACAAAACAACAAAAAGAGGAAGTAGAGAATATGATTGAACATACAAGCATAGGAAAGGACTTTCTGAACAGGACCTTGTTATCACAGGCAGTAAGACAAACGGGACCACACGCACAGAAAAGGACACGGTCATTTGAGTGAAGAGTCAACCTACAGAACAGGAGATCTTTACCAGCTATACATTTGCTAGCAGGTTAATATCTAAAGAATTAAAGAAGAAAGATCCAGAAAATAACCCAATTTAAAAATGGGGCATGGAATTAGAGCGTTCTCAGAAGGTGAAATACAAAATGGCTGAGAAACGTTTAAAAAAACTATTCAAGATTCTTTCCTTGAAGAATTCTCTCTCTGCCATTCTTAGAAGAGCAGCATAAGGAGGGAGGGAAAGAATTCCTATGTGTCTTCTATAATACAGCGGGCACTTCCCACCTGNTGACCCACTGTCCCCATTTTTCCCATGACAGAGGGTTTACTTGTGACTCTCAGGCTAGATCTGTTAGTCAGTATGCTTAAAATTAAAACCCACACTATTCCTATGAAATGCAAACTNTCATTGATTATTTTAGAGNTGAACACTGGGATTCTAAGAGGCTGTTTGCCTCTGGGGAGGTCCCCAAGTTAACTTCTTCCCACNGCTCTATCTCATCACTTCTGAGAGTGTGGAAAGACACCCCAAACCCACTCAGTTGACTTTAAGTTCTTGGAAACCTTCCAGCTTCCCTTCCATTACTTCTTCGCTTGCTGGTGGGAAGACCATCTTTCCTCCGGGTCTCTGTGTTTATAGAGCGAGAATCCCATAGCCCATCATTCCGTGATGCAAACATCATGATGTTTAGAGCCAGAATTTCCAAACTGTGCTCAGGCTTCCTTCCCTCTTATGTTAAGATGCACATCACACTCTTGATCATGTAGGTCTAGAGCAGGAGACATGTCTAAGTGGCTNTAGCTGCATCTAAAGCTGCATCCTACAATCAGCGCTGCCCGTGTCTGTCAATAAAACTCCTNTTTCTATCTCCCAATGGGACCCTGAAAGTNGGGTTATAGTTTGAGTTCCCCAAAGCCCCAACACTTAAGTTTCTTATTTGTCTGAAACTTCCAGCAAAATCNTTNCATGAAAACNTTTATGGCCTGACCAGGGAGACTGTGGGCTCCTCTCTTCTGAGAGAAGAAGAGCTTAGTAGTCCAAAGCTAGTGAGGGTCTCGTGAGAAGTTAAGGAAAGCAGATTGCCAGGGCCTCCCTGCTGTTCCCAGAGATGATAATATGATTGCTCAGCAAGGCAAAAGCTTTGGGAACTTCTTCCAAAAATGTGCGTAGCAGGGGGGGCGTCTCTTTCCTGCCTCAAGACATCCTGTCCCTGGGCGCTCTTGTAGCCAGGATGAATTTTCTCTTTCCTCTTCTCTCCTGCCCCTGGAGGGTTATAAATCAAAGGGGACCTCACCCCTGACTTGTACTTATCTTGATTGGTGTCCNACATTTCAAATCCCTTTGTATTTTAAGATCTAGGTCTNAGGTTAATCTGGAAGTCTACTGGAGACCACCCACCTCCCTTAAACAAGTAGCTCACCTTTCATGCCAGAGCCGCCTCTGCCTGGGAAAGGTGATAGGCACAGTCTCACCCATCATGCTTAATTAACCCTCAGATCTGCCCTCAGATCTGTGGCCCTTTCACAGATGTTGGAGCCAGGAAGCCTAGTCAGCCCCCATTGCTTCCTCTGAATGTCATTAAGACCATTCTCCACAGGCGGAGCACTGAAGGCCAAAGCTGAGAAAGCAGGAGATTTAGGCCTTTGATCCATTTGGAGTTAGTTTTTGTGCAAGGTGATAGACACAGTCTAATTTCACTCTTGTGCATGTGGGGACCCAGTTTTCCAGCATCATTTTTTTTGAAGATGCAGTCTTTTCTCCAGTATCTGTTTTTGATATCTTCATTGAATATTAGATGACTCTAGTTGTNCATAATCATGTTTGGGTCTTTGATTTTGTTCCATTGATCTTCATGCCAGTTTCTGTGCCAGTGCCATACTGTTTTTATTACTAAGGTTCTGTAATATGTCTTGAAGTCTGGAATGGTAATCCCTCCAGCATTGTTCCCTTTTGGGAAACAATTTTGGAAATTATTTTGGCTACCCAGTGTCTTTTGTGGTTCCATATGCATTTTAGGATAGTTATTTTTTTTCTATTTCTGTGAAGAATGAGGTGGGGATTTTGATTGGGACTGCATTGAATCTGAAAATGGCTTTTGGTATAGTAGTCATTTTGACAACAGCAATTCTACCAATCTGTGAGCATGAGATGTCTTTCTATTTTCTAGTACTATTCTATCTCTTTCTATAGAGATTTCAGTTTTTCACTGTGGAGGTCCTTCACTTCCCTGGCTAGGTTTATCCCTAGATATTTTATTTTCTTTGAGGCTATTGTGAATGAGAGTATGTCCATGATCTCTTTCTCTAGATATTTGCTCTTGGTATATAAAAGGATATTGTTTTTGCAAGTCAACTCTGTGTTCTGCTACACTGATGAAATTGTTGATAATTTCTAGAAGAAATTCTGGTAGAAATTTTGAGATCTCTTACATGTAGTATCATGTTATGTACAAATAGGGAATGTTCTATTTCTTCTTTTTCTGTTTGTATCCCTTTAATTTTCTTCTCTTGCCATATGGCTTCAGACAGTGCTTCTAGCACAGTATTGAGAAGGAGTATGAATAGTGGACAGCCCTGTGTTGTTCCTGATTGCCTAACTTCAAATAGAACAAATACCTACATGTTAAATCTAAAATACTGATACTGTGAGAAGAAAACATAAGCTGTGGCTTACAGGATGTGTGTGTAGGAAAAGACTTTATGAATAGGATCCCATCTGTTCAGAAATTGAGGCCAACAATAGACAAATGGGACTTCATAAAACTAAACAGCTTCTTTACAGCTAAGTGACAGTCAAGTAAAGAGGATGGTCACAGAATGGAACAGAACCTTTGCCAGCTGTACATCTTACAGAGGATTAACATCCAGAATACACAACAAACTTAAAAACTAAAACAAAAATGACACATTCAAGAATGGGTCTGAACAGAGTTCTCAAAAGAAGAAATAAAAATGTCAAAGTAATATCTCAACAAATGTCCATCATCTCTAGCAATTAGGGAAATAAAAATTAAAACAATTTTGAGATTTCTTCTTACTCCAGTAAGAATGGCAAAGTTCAGCAGAACAACAAGTGCTTGAGAGGATTTGGGAGGAGAAGGAACACTCATGTACTGATGATGCTATTACCAACTGGTCCAGCCACTCTGTAAATCAGTGTGGGGAGTCTGAAAACCTCCAAAATAAAACCAACTACATGACCCAGCAATACCACTCCTTGCATATGCCCAAAGGACTCAGCATTTTTCTTCAGAGATATTTGCTTAGCCGTGTTCATTGCTGCTTCATTCACAATAGTCAGGAGGTGGAAGCAACCTAAATATCCTTCCAATGACAAATGGACAATGAAAATGTGATACATACACAATATACATATATACATGATTCAGCTGTAAAGAAAATCAAGTGGAGTTTGCAGGAAAATGAATGAAACTAGAAAAGACCATATTAAGTGCGGTAACTCAGACCCAGAAGAACACACATTACGTATTCTCGCTCATCTGTGGTTTCTAGCTCAAAGTCCTCAGATTTGAGTATATAACGTGGAGTCACTGCAGACACCAAGAAAGCAAAAGGGAGCCACATGGGAGCAAGAGAAAGAGGAACAGGGTACAAGTGATTTGAGGGAAAGAGAGAGGTACAGACGAAGGAGGAGGGAGATGGGTAGGATACAATAAAGATGTCTGAAAAAGTCATAAAGCATCATATTATTTTCTACCTACCTAAATTATATAATAACTATAAGTCTGTGCACATATATAAATATACATATGGATACATACACACAAACATGCACATACACATCCATATGTAATTTAAATGAAAATTTCCCACCTGGGCTGTCAGTGATCCCCTCAAGAACCATAAGATTCTATAATAAAAACCTCNTCACCAGGCATGAGAAGCCCCCCTTTGAGTTGTTGGTCAGGGTTGTCCAAGAGACTCCCAAAACATTACAGTCTANTGTTGTTGTCCTTGATTGCCTCCCAGAGGTGCAAGGTAAGACCCTACTATTAAAGACATCATGCATTTCAGACANGGGGCCCAGAGGTTCCTGAGCTGGATATGACCTGAAAGCCTCCCCTATGAAGACTAACTTTCCTAATACCAGAAAGCTCCATGCAAGCTCCCAAGGGAGAGAAGCAAACACTATTTCTACCTTGCTATGATGCTGTATTAGTCAGGGTTCTCTAGAGAAACAGAATTGATGGAATTTATTAAATTTATTAGANTGCCTTACNGTCTATGATCTAGCANTCCAACAAGGCCTGTCTACCAATGGAAACTCAAGAATTCAGGTCAACGTCTCAGCCAGTCTTAAGGATATACCAGAATCCTGAAGACGTAGGCTCTAATGCCAGGGTGGGAATGGAACTGNGAGCAAGAGTGAGAGCAAACAGGCAAAGAAAGCAAGCTTCCTTCTTCCATGTCCTCTATACAGGTTACCACTAGAAGGTGAGGCCCAGATTAAAGGTGGGTCTTCCCAGCTCAGAAGGTAGAGATTAAAATTGTGTCTTCCCACTTCAAATAATTTAATTAAGNNAAAAATCCCTCACAGGTGTACNCAGTCACTTGGGTTTTGGTTAATTTAAAAATAGTCAAGCTGNCAACCNAGAGTAGCCATCACAGATACCTATGAACCATANCAATGANGAGTANGGCCCGATAATCCTTACTGTGCAGTTGTGGCANACACACCTTGGNGGTNGCCAATAGCTCTCTNGTTGGACCTAAGGCCTANTCAACAAGGGGAAAATCATGTCTGGTACTGAAAACNTAGCCAATAGCTNGGCCTAGTGAAGTTGTGGATTTTGGAGGTAAACTACAACTGCCACTTTACTAACCCAGCATAATTCCTAACTACATTTCTAAATAGTTATCCTTATATCCACAGATAAGTGCAGCTCTCATCCCTGATCAAAGAAACTTCTCTTTGCAATGGATGGAGACCATTACAGANAACCACAGCCAATCAAAATGCAGAGAATAAGAGATTAGTGTGGTACCCAGTCCCAACTAACACATTTATAATACAATTCCTGCACCCGAGGCTCAGGGATCATTGCAGAAGAGGGGATAAAATGATTGTAAAAGCCAGAGAAACAACAAGTTTGCTGTGAGATTGTCTTTCCTAGAAATATGAGAGAGCCTACACCCATAAAATCTTATCAACATGGCTACCTGCTGTTGGATGTCTTTCTGTATGCTGTGAATATGTGTTGCTACCATTGATTAATAAAGAAGCTAGGTTATAGCCAGGCAGGAAATCCAAACAAAGGGACAGGGAGAAGAAAGGCAGAGTTGGGGGAGACACTGCNAGTAGCTGGGGGAGCAAGATATAATGNAACACAGGTAAATCCACAAGACACATGGCAATACATAGACTCATAGAGATGGGTTAATTTAAGATAAAAGAGCTAGTTAGCAATTAGCCTGAACCATAGACCAAACAGTTTGATTATTATAAGCCTCTATGTGTTTATTTGGGACTGAGCAGCTGCAGGACACAGGAAAACTTCTGGCTACAGTTGCCTAAACAATACCTGTANGAGAGGGACATTGATGGACATGCTAACATGGNAGTGGGGAAGCTTGTGAGGACTCATTNCTCTAGNGGATGCTGACAGTGAGAGAAANTATCTAAGTGTTGTTGGTTTTCTCTTTCGGGGGGGCCCTCCACCCAGCTCCCAAATAAATCA
>LZPO01116987.1:212825-230549 GCA_001675575.1 Neotoma lepida | reverse complement strand
TCTGGAGGTCCCATAATCTTTCATGTGCATGCACCAATGACCTAATAACCACTCAGGAGGCTCTACCTCTTGAAGAGCAGGTCACCTTTCCATAGTATCACTCCCCTACCCCAGCCCCAGGACCAGAAGTGCATCTTTGACATTCATACTGCCTCCAAAATCAGAAGGAACTACCACATCAGGCACTGAGGACCCACAGGGAGAAGCCATTCGATGTAGGAGCCTGAGCTAGCCTGTTAGCCGAATTCAAAATTCTGTTAAGCTCTTGCAAGGTGCTGTATTTTCCTATGCAAATATTGCTTGACACTCCTAGTTCCTTTGAGCTCCTACAGCAAGAAAAGGCTTATGAAGGACTGATTGAGCTCAGTGATCCTCAACACTACACACAACCCTAGGGAGTACCAGATCAATTTAGTCAGGACCTACCTATGAACGTGGGATCTAGAAACTGACTGGTTATTTAATCTTTCCAGGAGATTCTAATATTCAAGCAGGTGTGGGAACAACAACCAAGTGACCTGTGCAGTCCCCTGCAAGTGACATTTGATTGGGTCTGCAGGAACAAAGTCTTGGGTCTCAGTTCTGACATTACACCATCATCTCTTGGGTTGGGGGCATTACAAAATAGATTTCTGGCCCCTCCCTGGGTGTCTGTCTGNTTTAATTGGTCTGAATGTGATGGGGGCTTTAGAATCCTTGCATTTTCCTGGGTGACTTCTCCTTGAAGCCTGAATTGGGACATCTGTGACAGGAGGGAAAGGGGGAGCAGGCTGTAGAGTGTGGACGCTCTTCCAAAGTGAACTGCTAGATCCAGAAAGGGCATGTCTAAGCCATGAGACTGCTTGTTCTAGAGGGCTAGGGAAGTTGTTTCTTTGGAAATCTGNGCCAAAGCTTTTAGCACTCAGGATTTGTTGGGATGGTGTGGCTTCTCAAGGATGTTTCAAAATATCATACAACTCCTTGAGTTTGTAAAAAGTTGATACCAAACTTTGCCATTGATAGGTTCCTTCATCATTTAGATGAGGAGCATGAAAAGAACAAAAATAACCCAATAGTTTCAGGATTGTGGAAAATATCATTACTGGCAATGAAATTCACAGGAAGCCTTGCCGACGCCTGCACTCTCCCCAAGACTAACATGAGAGCATGTTTTTACTTCTGACGCAATAATTAATTTTGCCCAAGAAAATGTCCCTCTGTGCATGCCTTCAGGCAGGGACTAAATGAAACCTTTAATTCTCTGATAAATGCATCTTCTCTGTTCCTGGGACCCTGCTGAGGCAGGCAGGAGTCCCCAGGGGATTCACTCTGAGAGGCAGGCGGTGCTAGGAGGCTCTGGAGACTGAATTGGAGATTCCCCTGCCCAAGTCCAGAAAAATTGACTTTGTCAGGATATGAAAGGTTTGAGATGACTTCCAGAGCTAGCTGTGGGCGCCGTGCTAGATTCAGAGTCTGGAAGTCAAAGAAGCAGAAAGGAAACAAAGTCCAAAGTCAGTCTGGTCGGAGGACTGGGGCTGAAACGGAGATTGGCTCAACACTGAGTGAAGAATAAATGTCTGAGCTGTGCAGGCCTGGTAGGCAATGCCCAGCCCTTTCCACCCCCAGGGAAAGTCATTTAGTGGAGCANGGACAGATCTTATTGTAGGAGTTGCTTTGCTTCGACAGCATACTCAGAAAACTGGCGGTCTCAGACTACTGATTGAAACGAAACTTGGATGGAGGTGGAGGTAGCAGATACATAAACCTCGGCAGGAATCAACCATTTTCTTAGTTACAAAACGTAAATAGACACTGGAGGACAGGCAGACTTTCATCAGCTATCAGTAGAACAAAACTTAAAGCCTTGTGAGTTGTTTCTCTCAAGGATGGGCAGTGTCTAATCAACTATTGTTCCTGCCCTGTGTGTGGGAAGGCAAGCAAATGTTTAACAGAGTTAGTCGTGACCTGTCTCCATAGATAAAGTTTGGCCCAAACAACCCCTTGTGCATAAGGAACTGTAAACAATCTTGGTATGCAAATAAATTGTAGCTTAACCTGAGCAAACTTTTCTAATCAAGCAACTGGTTTAAGCCAATCACAGCTGCTGAGCCTCCAGCCAGAGACTGAACTGAGCTGTCAAATAAGGAAAATATTTGCCATGTAAATAAAAAATAGCCATACCGATCAAACTGTTTCTGTGTGCCATTTCTTTTTCTCTGGATATAAATACAACTGGCATATATAGCAGNGAAGGACAGTCTGGGTCACTTTTGAGCCCCAAAACTGTTATATCTTAAATCTTCACTCCAAAACAAAATTCGTTAGCATTAATTAGTCTCATGTTATCTTATTATTTATTATTCATTTTAAATTAATTTTTAAACAAACACATGATCAACTCTGTTCCAAGAGACTATGCCCTCAGAAGGCTTTGTAGAAAAATATGTAGATGCATGTAGGAGCCTAAGCGTTCTCAGCAGAAACTAAACCTGACTCCTTCTCCTACCTCATAGAAACAACCCAGAAGCTAGGCATGCGTACAATGGGGTGTGATCAGACAGTAAAAATGAAATTCATGAAGAGATGAAAATGCCAGTGATACACAGGCATTAAATGCGGTGTGCAAGATGAAAGCTGGTGTTCCCTGGAGGCAGCTGTGCAAAAACTCAGAGGCTACCCTGAAAAAATGTAATGAAATTTTCTTTTACTGTTGCAATTGTTGTACTATCAACAACTATAATTGTCCTTTTTATTTTTCCTATTTTCTAATTGT
Organism: Neotoma lepida; assembly: GCA_001675575.1. NCBI lineage: Eukaryota > Metazoa > Chordata > Mammalia > Rodentia > Cricetidae > Neotoma > Neotoma lepida. Next base: position 227,797 of record LZPO01116987.1, on the reverse strand, counting down.
CTATGTAGTATGGTTTTATAAAAGTTGTTTTTTATTTTTCATTTTATTTTAGTTTTGGTAAAGGCTAGTTATATTTCAGTAGCTATGTGGAAACCATGACTCAATTATTGCGGTTCCTATCTTTCTTACATTCGTCAAATACGGACACCCACCTCTACATACATACACAAAACACACACACTCTCCATCAGGAGAGCGGATGTGCAGTATTACTTCAGTTGAGGTGGTAGGCTGACGGAGATAAATGGTGATTCCATCCTCTCTCATATACATTTCTGTGCACACATGCATGTGAACACAAGCTTGTGCATACAAGAAAAGTCTCACAGTGTAGTGCCCGCAGCACTGCAAGTTATCCTCCAAGTTTTGAGCGAGGGGCTGAGGATTGAACAGAGACAAGACAGCAGGTCATCCCTCTCAAGAGAATGCCGTTTATTGAGGGAGAGGGCTGGATATATATAGGGCAGCAGCACAGGCTCACAGCACGGTGGAAAATCCCCAGTGGTCAAAAGTTCAGGTTGTCTGGCCTCANCTTGTTTACTCAAACAGCTCCAGTACACGGGAAGAAGAACTTGCAATTAAGTAGCTCAAGAGGAAGGAGTCAACAACAAAAACATCCTGTGCGAGGTAAGCAGGTCAACAGTTCAAACCAGATTGGGGGNCCAGGGCCCAACATCACAGGTCNCTCTCTGAGACCAGGCTGGCCTTCGCAGAATGGCAGATTTGAAAGGGCCTTTCATGCTACTGACGCTAGGCAAAATGATGCTTGAATCTTCTATACCAATCTTGTACACAGAACAACCATGTTAATTATTATGTAACAGATTGTCCCACAAACCCAAGGGCTTCTTACCATTCATGTGACACAGGAATTCCACCAGGGACTAGCAGAGTGTTTGTGACTCAAGAAGCCTCACCAGCCTGTCCTCATGGTGTCCCAGGAGACTCTCCTGGACAGTAACCTGTTCTAAGCTTGCTCCAACAGTGACTGACAGTTTGTCGCCGTTGGGACCTCTCAATAGGACAACTTACAACATGGCAGCTTGCTTTCTTCAGAGCTCCCAGTGAACAAAAGCACAAGCAAATGAACAAGACAGAAATCGTAATCTTTCTGTAACCAAGTTTTAGAAATGTCATCCTCTTATATTTCTTCCTCTATTTTCTTGGTCCACCTCATACTCGAGGAGTAGAGATTTGCACACAGTCATGAATACNAGCAGGCATTCACTGGACTACCTTAGCAATGGCTTACAGCTGATGANTCTCACCAGAGGGCAATTCTGCCCACAGCCAAGTTGTGCCCGTCCTCTGCGAGAATGAACGTCACGTGCAGTGCTGTTCCTTTTTCCTATGGTGTGCCATTCAGTCCTTGCATTGGGTTAGGTGTCTTCTGGTACATGCTTTTAACAGCTGTGTGCTCATTTCTTGCAAGACTGAAAACATAGAACAATGCTTAGGAGAGAGAGAGCTAGCATCAGACTACTGTTTTGTTTTTGTTTTTGTTTTTTAACTCAGTTCTATTATTTCTAGGTCTGTGGATTTAAGGAAGTTTCTTATCTCCCTAGATCTTGGGAACCTCACAGTAGGACCTGTGAGGCAGCCGTCTCAGGGAATTACTGAGGTAATTAAATGATGTAATATACACAAAGATCTCTAGAGTCTGGAATGTAATAAAATTGACCCTTAGTGGAACTATTGTTTATTTTTCAATGATAGCTCCCTTGGTTTAATAATGAAGTAACTCAGGCTTTTTCTCTGAGGTTACTGTGATGTCTTCTGACTTGAAACGATTCTGTTGCGACTGATGGTCAGATTCCTGTTAGTATAAAGGCATTTTCTCCTCTGGCAATTGAACTGATTGTCAGGACCTGGATGACCAATCAGCCCTTTACTAACATTTCAGTTCTTGTATCCCTGTTATAATGTCTCTCATTTGATTGTGTGACAAAGGTTTACTGAGTGATAACACTTCAGGCAAGTGGAGTAGCTCCCTTTAATTCAGGGCAGTTTCTTCTCCTAAAACTTGCTTTGTAGTTTTGTTTCTCCTATGCTTGTCTTCGGGAAAATTATTTTTCTTGAGTATTAGACATTTGTTTATCTTTTAAATCTTACTTATTCCAACCCATTTTAGATCTTTATTTTTATTACATTTTCTTATTTATTTGTGTGTGAGTGCCTGCATGTGTGCGCACACTCATGATTGGAGATCAGAGGACAACCTGCAGGAGTCGGTTCTCTCATTCTACCATNATGTGTGTGTGTATGTGTGTGTGTGTGTTGTGTGTGTGTGTGCATGAGAACCAGCATGTGTGTGCTCATGGCATATATGTGAATTGTTCTTCCCTTCCAGCTGAGTGTCCCTAAGGATCTGCTGAGCTACCTTGCCAGCACCAAATCTTTATTTTTCATTCCATTTTGCTTCATTTTATCAACTCTGTCCATTTTATTACCTACATATTCAATAGTATCTTTTTTTTTTTTGAGACAGTTGTTTGTGTCCTGTATCGGCCTTCAATCCACTATGTAACAGGGTGGCCTTGCATTCCTGATATTCCTGCCTCCATCTCCAGTGCTGGAACTACAGGTATTCACTACCACACCAGGCTGCTGTGGTGCTGGGATCATACCCAGGGCTTTATGCTTGTTGGACAAGCACTCTGCCTGCTGGGCTTCATCTCTTGTCCTGGTCTTATTTTTTATGACTTTTGCTTAATTTCTTTCTACTACAATTTAATGTTATCACTACAAATTTATGTTTTAAAGTTTGTCTTAGCTATCTTATATTTTCTTCTTCAAGCCTTCCCACCTTTGCTTTAAGCCCTTATTTTATAGATATGTTTAATTTTACTGATATTGTGGATAGGGGTACCTTCATTTCTTTGGGTGACACAATGCTCCAGCTGTGTCTTTCTCATCCTTTGGGTTCATCTTTTCCTGCTTTTGTTTTCTCCTGTTAATATCTTTGTGTAGAAACGACACTGGGCTCTTCTTATTCATTACTTAAAGGTGAAGGAAGTCTGCCCCTCCTCTCTCAGCTGCCTGTCAAAGGCACAGAGTCTCATCAGTGCTCTTCCCTGACATCTACCTGTGTAGACTTAGGATAAGCCCTTAACATCATTATGTGTATGTAGAACCGACCTATGCCTAAATCTTTATCTGCCTGATTTTATGATTCCTCTCCCTCTGGTGTTCTGGAAGTTTTACTTCACGTTTTCCTTGTTNGTATATGCCATGGTGCCCACGTTTTAAAAAGACCAATGTCTGTGTATTTCTGCATGCTCTCTACCCCACCACGTGTCACATGGCACCAAGCACCTTCTGTGTCCCAGCCTTGTCAGTCTGAAGGAAAAGATGTGCAAATTGCATCACTTCCCAAGGCTCAAAGGTGTGAGCCTGTTTTCTAGTTTTCTCACATGTGGTTTTCATTTTCCTATTTTTCTTTCTCCTAATGTTTCCAAACGGTTTCAAGAGATAAAGTCAGCAGAGGCTCATGCCTATAATATCGTTTCCTGGACTTCTGCTTTGTTCTTCCAAGTAATTACACATCTATTCAAGATTCCAGCTTAAAGAAAGGCCATGACTTGGACATAAAGGAATGGGAAGCATGTTCCAGTTAGAAAAAAAAAATGGTATTCTTGCAACTGGAAGTCCTCAGGCCTGGCCAGTGTGTGAATTAACTGGTAGCAGTTCATGAACAGAAAGTGAGGTGATGCTGGAGGGAGAGAAGTGAGAACTGCTTCCCAAAACGGAGGATTTGGGGGAACAAAAGAGCACAGTAAGAACCTCTATGCTGTCTACTTTAGAAGGGTGAATTGTGTGTTATATAAATTGAATTTACATATAATACCAAAAATCTCAATACAATCTCATGGTGCTTAGGGACCAAAGAGGGAGACTCCCATGAAAGACTCCAGGACTTTTGACTTCACGAGGAGAGATGCATTTTCTTCCTCCTGGGCCTCCAACTTGGATGTGACATTTCATATCTGCTGCAAAGGGCTGTGAAGAAAAGAACAGTGTCTGGTGAAGGCTGTTCTGAGAGGCACAGAGTTCATGTCCCTGTGACAACACAAGAGTAAGTTGTGTGGAAACAAGGAACAAAAAAATATTGTTAGAACAATAAAAATCAGAACACCATGATGGCTGCTGACCCAGGCACTGGAGTATCTGACCAGAATATTCAGGGCTCCAGGACTCCTAGCCTGTCAGTCAGAGGTGATGTTCCCGCTGAACCTTACTAGCCATTTTTTTCTTGTCTCTATGACAAGAAGAAACAAATACCTACAAATCCCCCTCAATCATGGTCCCTCTCTTTTCACGTGTAGTAGCTGGTCTCCAGAAATGCCCCTCCCAAAGCCATGCTGCTCATTACTCACATCTGTATCCAATCCACACTAAGCTTGACAACTGCCAAGAAGTTGTCCAACTCTCTTGAAGTAANCATGTGGTGANGGAGCCCTTGGAGCCACAGGTTGAGGGCAACTCCCAGCTAGCCCGAGTCTTCCCTACCGTCTCAGTCTGGCACCAGGGATGAAGGTGAAAAGGCCATCTTGGAAGTCTAGCCAGGTNAAAGTAGGGATGCCTCCAGCCATGGATACACGTACCTATAGTACATTAGAGAGAACCACTTAGCTGAGCCCAGTCAATTAACGTAACCATGGAAAAGAAAGATGCATATTTAAATCTCTACATTTGGAACAGCTTATTGCACAGAAATAGATGACTTGAACAAGCACAAGCCACAATGAAGTTCACTCTGTAAACACTGGGGTCACTTCCATTCATTGGAGCAGGAAAGCAGCTGTCACCTCCTCAGTGGCTTTAATACTTTTTGCCCTTCCCATATTTCCAAACTGTAATTCTAAGCATAGAGCTCATGGAATAGAAGTTGCCTACTGATGGCTGCTCAATTTCCTGAAACACCCAGTGATTTGGGGACTGCCTGGGATTAGGCTACTTGCCCAATAGCTTAGTCCCTCTCTGCTGGTGTAGAGATCTGAAACACCCTGATCCTGCTTGTACTATACACAAAAGTCCCCTCAGAGGGACATGGGAGAGATCTGGGAAAGGAAAAGGAATCAGTGTCCATAGAATCTTCAGGCCAGACTGGAACCAACCACAGTCCCTGGCTCTCTCTGCCTGTTGATTTGGGGCTCTGGGTGTTTCATGTTTTATTACTGGTGGCCCAAGGCCAAGGCTACAAATAAATGTTTATGCTGGCAGCAAGGGGCGTCATTTCCTGGGCTGCCTTTCAGGGGAGGAAAGTCATGTTTCAAGGCCCGTTCTCTTTGTGTGGTGTCCATTTTCTCCTCACGCCACGCCAAGGTCAAAACAGAGCCGGCTTCTAGGGTTGAAAATTCTCTTCTAACTCCCACGCTTGGCCCTCTGGAAGACACAGGGGCTTTTTCTACAGACAAAGCCCTTTCCCTAGCACTGGCATTGTTTAGTTTCTCATGGAGTGTTTCCAGGGTGTCAGGACAAAGACCACATATAGGCACTAGCGTGTGACACTAAAGTGTCAGCCACTGTCATTATCAGTATTTGTAATCATGGCCTCCACACTGGCTGTCTTATTCAGAGATCTCTGCCAATGTTACTGAGGGTCCTTACCTATGTTGAGCCTTGTGGTTGCCAAGACATTCTGACATGGTCAAGGTGATCGATTATCAATTTGGACAGGGAACAATAAACAATCTACAATCTTCTTTTGTAGTCATGTAGCTCCTTACATGCATGTATACCTACACCTACACACATACACATGTCTGAATGAGATGAATACCTTTGAGCAAAACACGATTCCCTTTGTTTCAACAGCTGAAGGCCAGAGCAGCTTGCAGGTTCTACGCAAAACTGGGGCTCTGGCCATCAGCTCACTTTTGACTTCTGTTTCCCTTGGGCCAATGATCTGGACTAGAATTCTTAGTGATGGCCAGTAGAGCCTGCAAAGCCAGCAAGGTAGTTCTCAGGCCTGCTCCACATGACCCAGGGGCACTGCTTCTCAGTTCCTGTGCTTGGTCCTCAGGACTGGCTCCAATTCCACAGAAAGATGGAAAAACAGAATCATAGGAAACAAAGCCAGTGAGCCAGGCCTAGGGCAAAAAGCAAGAGGCCAAGTCAGAACCTGGGAGGAAGCCAAGGTTGGTAAGAGAGGGTCTCGGGGAGGCTGAGAAAGGGGCCATTTGAGCAAGAGAACATTCAGACCCTGAAAGGTTTCCTGCCTGGGCTTTAGGACTCAAATCTTGGGTAAAATGACAGAAGACTCATGCAGTGTGAAGACAGTCACTTAACTGCTTTGAGCCTGTCTCTTCCATAACTCAGACAGACCCAAGAATACTCAGCCTCTGAGTTTTCCTGCTTTAAGGCAATGATGTGAGGTTGAAAAATGTTTTATCATATGGATATGTGAAATAACCTTGCCATTCTCACTGCTGCCAGTAGCAACATCAAGTAGGGCCTAAAGAAACCCTCCATCCAAGCTTCCACAGTCTACCTGGCCAGTTTAGGGGAGAGTGACCAGCTGGGACTGAAGCAGTCCTGAATTGGGGAAGGATTCTTGCTCGCTTTATTCCTGTACTACTTTCATGTTCTCATCAGGGAACCCCAGGTGAAAGGTGCTAGGTAGTCTGCTGGGCTTGCATACTTCCTCTCTGCGTCCTGAGTGATTGCTGTCTACCTGATCCTCNGTGCTGTGAACGCCACTAGGATGTAATCCAGCATGCCTTCCTCCTTATGAAGNACCTGACACAATACTTACCAGCACTCACGAAATGACCGCTGACTGGTAAATGGGGGCACAGAGACAGGTCAGTAAGTGTTGGGCCATCCAGGAAGACATTGGTAAGGAACCTGATAAAGTCGCTCACCGGCCCTCACTTCCTCCAGTAAAAGTATGTTCTTCTGTCCTCACATAACTTAGGGGCACGCACATGAAGAGGTCCCACCAGGCAATCCCACATTCATCTTCAACCTTCACGGCAATTACATGCCTACCTCAATGAGCCTGAATGACAGATTTGACAGGTGTTGCCACACTCCTTTTGTCAGCCTTAACATGCCACCGCTTTCCAGAGTCACTTGGTTCTCCCCATTGCTCTTCTGCCTTAATGTCCCCAAGTTCCACAGTAAATGTATTTGTTGAAGCCCTAAGGCCTGTGGTGGTGGCTTGTGCGGAAGGTGTTTGGGAGGTCCTCCGTGTTCCTAGAGGTCATGAGGGTAGAACTTTTGATGAAATTGATGTCCTTATGAGAAGCTAGACTTCTCTCTGCCATGTTAGGACATAGTGGCAAGGCAGCTGTGTGCTCATTGGGATGAGAGTCTGTCCTACTTTGGCTTCTGTTGCTATGACAAACACGGACCAAAGGCAACTTGAGGAAAGATGGGTTTATGTAGCTCACACATTTTCATCCATCACTGAAGGAAGCCAAGCAAGAGGCCATCATGAAGTGGAGACCCTGGAGGAACACTGTTTACTGGACTGCTCAGTTTGTTTTCCTAGACAACTCAGGGCCATCTGTCCAGGGGTGGTACTACCAACAGTGGCCTGATCCCTCTGACATCAATTATTAACCAAGAAAATGCCCCACAGACATGCCCTTAAGCCAATGCCCCACAGACATGCCCAGAAGCCAATGCCCCACAGACATGCCCAGAAGCCAATGCCCCACAGACATGCCCAGAAGCCAATGCCCCACAGACATGCCCAGAAGCCAATCTGATGGAAGCAATTTCTCAATTGATGTTTATTCTTCCCAGGTGATTCTAGTTTGTGTCAAGTTGACAAACACTAACCAGTTCAGAGTTGTCATTATAACTCAATCCAGAAGCTCTACCTCTGATTGCTCAGCTTTCAGAACTGTAAGAAATAAATGGCTGTATTCTAGACTACCTGGGCTAGTCTATGTTTATACAGCAGCTGGAACTGACAGACATGTCCCCTCACTTCTGTGAATCTGGTCCTTAGCAACACCCATGACATTCCCCTCCTGTCCCACACTGATAGGAGTAAGTGTCCCCATCTGACAGTGATAGTTTCTCTGCCTGGGAAAGACACCAAATAGCCAGAGAGGTGGCTCTGGCTTCTGACAGCAAAAGCTAGCCCTGGAGTGACAAGTGTGCTGTTCAGGAAACAGACCTTGCACTCTCTGTAGCAGAGAGGGGAACACGCTTATGAAGAGATGAAGGAGAAGGCGCCACTAGCCCGCTTCCTGCCTGTATGTGGGAGTCTCTATCCAGGATTGGCCTTGAGTCAAGTGATGAGCATATGGAAGGAGTGAGCTGGGGGTCACTCATGGTTATCTCCCATGGCAACAGCATTCTGGGTCAGGGGTGCAGGCAGCTCCATACCCAGTGGCCTCGGGGAGGATCTATAATGGGGGTCCTCAGTGTCAGAACAAATGGAATCACTGGAAACTGGGTAGGGGGGGAAGCAATACTTGAGCTGGGCCTTGTGGTCACCAGGCTGCCATCCACACCCGAGAGTCATCAGAATCCATGGAAAGAAGCAGCAGAAGCTCACTGCTGGGTGGCTCTGGGAGACCACACTGGGGCCTCGGATCCCGGTCTCCTGGACTCCTTTGGTAGCCCTGGCCCCCCTAGTTTGAGCAGCTCTGAGCAATAGCTTTAGAAGAGCCTAACTCAGGCGTCTTGAACCCTGCTGCACACTGAAGTCACACATGGGATTCTGGAAAAATGCCAGCCATGAGGCTGGGAGGCTTAGCACACTTTAAACCTTCTCTGATTTGAATGTGGAACTGGGATTGAGAGCCACTTGTCCAAAGAATGTCTGAGGAGGAAGCAACCTGTCTTCACATGTCACCACCCATTAGGTGAAAGATACTATTGCGAAACCCGTTCTTTCTGCCTTGGAACCCTCTCCTAAAACTTCAAGAGTGCATCACGTTATTAAGTATAGTCATCATACTAGATATTGTTAACCTCTTCAATGTATCTCTCCCATCTTAACATAAATTTTGCANTTTTTGACTAACAGCTCCCAATCTACATCTCCATCCTCCATTTTGTAGTCACAGTGACACTTATGGATGGCCAGACACCCAGCAAGTGTCTGCTTCTTAAAACACNTTCCCCAAAGCAAGGGCTATTCTTAGCCCTATTTTGTGGGTGAGGAAACATTCTCAGAGGTGTGGGTAGTCACTTAAGCAAGGTCACAAAGCTAGAGGGAAACACGGCTTACTGCCCTACACCCAGCTAGTCTGGGGAGGATTTTCCCTGTATGTGTTCCATCACTCCATCACACAGAAACAGCTTTGTGAAGCTAATGTTGGGATGGGCAGCCAAGGNTCTCAGTGCCCCTCACCCTCCTAGCATGATTTCACGGCTTTCTTCTGACCTTGCTCCCTCCTTTCCAGTCCACTAGGTCTGCAGGATTCTTCTCTCTTGCCCTAGGAGAATATTCCAAATGCATGAGCTTGACTTTCCTGCTCCACATTTCTAGGGAGTTACACTGACTGTTTATTTCTCTCCTAACCATCTAAGGCTGTAACTGGTGATTAACGATCCACAATAAAATAAATAAGTGTTTATTATATCATTGAACTTCTGAGAGGAGTTCTTGCCAACCTCACATTGTCTAGAAAGAGTCTAGATGTAGACCTTTAAGGAAAACCCCACACACATCCAGCTGTACTCATTTCTTCATGAGTTCCTTAAACTGAAGTTTAGCTGCAAAGAAACCAGGTCTCACTTTTCTTCTTTCCACGAGACCCTTCACCAAACCAAATTGTGAAACTTTCTTGGAAATTCAGAAAATTAAATGAAACAAGAACACTGAGGAATATATTATATGGTCTGGCACAAATTAATGAAAAGCTCTTTGCTTGTAAAAGAAAAATAAAGATTCAGTTCATTCAAACAAGGAAAGCTCTGTGGTGAAATCTGCATTTTCCATGTGGCTTCAACACCTCTGACTGCTGGGAGGGAGGAAACAGCCTGGCACACATGCCTTCTTCATGGGTAGGGTGATGAAGAGGAGTTGCCTAACATAGGGCGAATCCCCTCAAATGCAGTAGGAGATATAAAGTGTTATTTTCAAGTTCTGAATGAGGAAGGATCTGAGAGGTCCACAGACATACTTAAGGTGATCCAGTAAGTAAGTCATTAGGCTATACTTCATCTTAAGCTCTGAGTTTTTCAGCGTGTGACTTGGCCTCCCTAGTGGACCAACATCTCCCAAATCTAAACAGATTCATCCTTCAAAGGTCAGAACTCACTATAGTTCAGGTGTTTATGAACCTGGGATTGTCCATGGATCATCTTCAGGGCCTGTTCTTGAGACTACCCCCCATTGCTTTGGGGAAGCTTATGAAGTTTTCCTGGCATCTTCAAAGTCATGCTTGGAGTCCCGCTCTACACTTTTATGTCTCCTTTGGGCATGATGCCATCTTTCTAGCTTTTGCTATATGGAAAACATGAGGGTCATTGGCCCTGACTAACAGAAGCTTCGCTGGAATCTCCATATGCTTAGTGTCCTGGGGCAAGTCCTCTAAGACTCAGTCTCTCTGTCTGCAAAGTGGGAGCTTTAATTGTTGATTATGGCACTGGGGCTGTTATAAAGATCCGTAAGATGCTGAAGATGTTAAATAAACTGTTCCCATTTCATCATAGATTCCAACCTTCATCTCCCCCAAGACTGAGATGCTTCAGAAACCCTGAACAAATGAGAGAAGGGCCACAGAAAAAGAGCCTGCACCCAGAGAAGCACAGCAGTCTTTTTTATTTATTAATAAACACAGTGCAGTTCTAATCCTAGAAATCAGCTTCAGGCAATTCCTGAAGTAGAACTATGCCCAAAGGCCTTTGCTTTCTCTTGAGCCAAAGAGAGATGAGAGACATCAGAGATGTTACTCTCATGGTTAAGTGTCAGCATAGACACCTTGGAGAGAGTAACCTGATGATCGTGTGCCTTTAAGACGCTCTTTGAAAAATGAGGTCTCAGTGACACTGAGAGAGGATAATGTGGCCAGTTCAAGGGACACACAATCAACATTCTACACTGAGTGATAGAGGAGCTTTAGTCTCTCCTGGGCCCAGCCAAAAGGAAATACCCTTGCCAGGCATCCTATGTCTTGTATTCCCTCCTCTTTTCTGGCTCCTCTTTTAGCTTGTAACTCTCTGCCAAGGACTGAGGTCATGGCCATGTCCCATTCCAAGCCTGCTCTGTGGATGTGCCAGGGCCTTGGCATTAACTCCTTTTCACTTATTTGCAGAAGATGAATTATGCCAGGGTCAAGTTAACCATCATTTGGAGACTTTTTTTGGAGACAGAAAAGTCTTCACCAGCAGGCATCAGAGGTTGTATAACGACTGAGAGGAACTCTTGACCACTTGAAATAGACCTGCCAAGATGAGGTCGTCACTAAACGGTGCTCTGGGAATAAAACTTACAGACTCACCTTTGGCACATGGTGTGACGAGTGTGCTGTTGCCNCAGCCAGGAACAGGACTTGCCCTCATTTATGTTGGGATGGTCTCAGGGTCTGACTGATGGAAAACATGGAAGGAGATCCAGGAACACCTACTGCCACACTTACAGTATCTCATCACACAAGGGCCTCGGTGTTAGAGAAGCCAGCGCGTTTCAGCACCCAGCTCTGTCCCTTTTGCTGCAATGTTCTGTCTTGTTTCTGCACTCCTGAGGCCATCTCCCACATACCTTGTGTTGTTCTGCCTTCACAATGATGAAAAACCATAGTTACAGGCTTCAAAGTCTAATGTTGCTCAGACGCCCATCCCATGTGAGTGCTGCATTGGACTTGCTCATAGAGAAAGCTGATATGTTTTGTAGGCCCACAGGGAGTGTCACTTGCAAACTGAAGAACAAGAATTGATTTCTTTCAACCTTTAATNAGATTTAAGCTTTAAAAGTCCTTAGAGATACTCTAAGCCAGTGACTTATCCAACTCACATGGGGTCTGTCCTATGAAACCTGCACTAGATTTCTGTGTGGGTTTTCTGGGGCTGCCACCAACTGGGTTCCTGAAACAACAGAAATTTATTTTTTCTCAACTTTGGAAACTAAGAATCGGAGAGTAAAATATCAGCAGGGCTGATTTCTTCCAAGGCTTCGCTCTTTGGCCTGAAGATAGTCTTCTTCCTATGTCTTTTCAGGGTCTTCCCTCCTGTGGAATATTACTTTACGTAAAACTGTGTTACATTTGTTTATGTTGTGGAATATTACTTTAACTACGTAATTGTGTGTTGCATTTGTTTATACTACATTCGTTTAATTATGTAAAGTTGTGTTGCTGCTTTAGCTTGCCTGCCTAAGGCACCTGATTGGTCTAATTAAAAGCTGAACAGCCAATAGCTAGGCAGAAAAGGGATAGGTGGGGCTGGCAGGCAGAAAGAATAAGTAAGAGGAGGAATTTAGGCTCGGGGGCAGAAGGAGGGAGAAGAGAATGAAGGAGAAAGGGAGAAAGAGATGCCCAGGGCCAGCCAGGCAGGCAGCTGCCAGCCAGCCAGCCATAGAATAGGACATACAGANTGAAAGAAAGGTAAAAAGCCCTGAAGCAAAATGTAGATAAAGAGANACAGGTTAAATTAAGTTATAAGAGNTAGTGGGACAAAAACAAGCTAAGGCTGAGCATTCATAACTAATGTTAAGTCTCTATGTCATGTCTTTATTTGGGAGCTGGCTGGTAGCCAAAAAGAAAGCCTGCTACACTTTCCCTGTGTGTGTGTGTTTTTTTCCTATTCTCTCTTATTAGGATGATAGTCATATTAGACTAGGATCTACCAAACTGAAACAAAAATCTACTCAGGGTTCTCCAGAGTCAAAGGAATACACACAACTATGAGAGAGGATTTATCTGATTGGCTTGCTCAGTCACAGGCTGGATATTCACCAACAGTAGACATCTGCAGGCTGAGGATGCAGGAAACCAGTAGNTGCTTCCTTCAAGAAACTAGAAACCTCAAAATAACGAAGACCCATGCTATGGCTCCAGTCCCAACTAAAAGCCTGGATGTCCACAGAATCAGGAATCAGGTGTCCACAAGTGTCAGGACATATAATGCACCTTCTGAAGAAGGGTCAAGAGCATGAGCAGGGGCACTTTCACCTCTCTGTGTTTGGTTGCTCAGGCCAGAGACCATTGAATAGTACCATTGGCATTTGGGGTCCTTCCCCCTCTGTTGCTTGCCCCGGCTGTCAATCATCTTTGTCAATACCTTTGCAAACATAGCTAATGGTGCTATGGCTGGTTTTCTATTACACCTCAGGTAAGNCAAGTTGACAACTCAAGTCAATCATTATCCCTCATAATATCTTTTCAACTTAGTCAACTTTCAGGTCATTATCTCCATCTTTAAAGACAGTCTTTTTTTGAGGCACTGGGTGTTTGGTTCAACATGTGAATTTAGAGATACGATTNTAACAATATCAAACCCTGTATAAAGATAGTGGAAATGAATGTTTAAAAACTTTTTTACCATGTGTTACATCAGTCCATCTTTGCTAATATTTTCTGCTTCTGTAAAATTACCTCTGGCTATGACCCACTAAGTAATTTCATAATGTTGTAATGATTCAACCCACAGTTTTGTAGAATGTGACCAGGGACCACACAGTGAAAATCCGCTTCAGAGCTCAGCAGGCATTGACCAGGGCTATAGATATTATCTTCATGATGCAGGAGCTAAGACCAAAAATAAGCTCGGGTTGTCCTAGTCAGGGAATGTTAGCTGCATTGGTGGTCCAGCCTTGTTTCTAAAGGAGAGAGAAGACACAGGATGAAAATGAGTGAGAACCATTTTGACACAGCATCAAGAACCAACACAGAAGAGCCATTCAACACAAGCATAAGGCAAAGAATAGAAGAAATACCATAAAAGTCAGACTCTGGACAGTAGAAGGAGGGAGCAACACCCTGAGTAAGTGGCTGAGAGCATTGTAAAATAAGATAGGGGATGTAGGATGGCACCAGGACTAGTCCCTGCCTGATTTGGGTGGGCAGAACAGTATTGCTTTCAAAGGCCCAGTTCATCTTAATGGCCTTTTGCTGAAGGACAAGGGATGTTTTGACAGAAGCCAGTGTGACTAGCCACATTCTGAAGCACTGTAGATTCAAATGTTATGTCAATCCATTTTCCATTATTATAACAAATACTTGAGATTATAAGGTAATTTACCTATAAAAAGAAAATGTGTCTTGGTTCACAGTTTGGGAAGTTTTGGCCCATGATTGGACAGCTCTGTTTGGGCCTGTGATGAGGCAGCACACTGTGCTGGATGTGAATGGCCCAGGAGAACCACTCACCTTGTGTTCAGAGAGAAAGGGCAGAGGAGAGTCTCACAGTGTCTCTTAAGGGCATATCACAATGCCCACACACCTTCTGCCAGTCTCTATCAGATGCAGGTTCCATTTCCTCCCAGAGGTACCACCATGGGGACCAAGGCCTTAGCACATGGATCTCTGGGGAAGAAANCCAACATCTAAACTATAGCAGATCTTAATATATAAATTTTGAGTGGGGCACAATTCAATATCTAACACCATTGTGTCTCTATCCCTCAACATAATGTCCGACACAAAATCAAATTAAAGGGATATTTGGAGAATTAATGAATTAAAAATATAAATTGAGGTTCATTTCATCAACAGGCAAAATATATTTAAGGCCCAAAATTTTTTTGTTATAGCAAGAATTCTCTGCTGGGAAATCTAAAATGGTTCTACCAAATGCTCACTTTACTCATCAAAGCCCTGGTAAAGTTTTGAAGAGGACATCTCACTTTAACTTATGCGGCTTCCTGAGGACCACTCCAAGGTAAACCAGTTACTAAAAAATACCTCTTAGTAAATGAATGAGTGGAGCCCTCACTGCATCATTTACCCAAACACAGTTAAGTGTGAGAAAAGGTCTTCCAGAGCTCCAACTCGGGCTTCAGATGGGAGCTCTTGATCTGACACTAACAGGATGCTCCATTAGCTAGCCAGCATGGTAGCCTT
>LZPO01116987.1:170039-187947 GCA_001675575.1 Neotoma lepida | reverse complement strand
ATTGCCTAAATTGAGGTTCCTCTCTCTAGATGACTCTAGATTGTGTCAAGTTGACATAAAATTAGCCAGAAGAAAGGGCCAGCCAAGCCATATTTCTGAAAACTTTTTCTAGGAACACTTCCTGTTTCCAATGCCTCTGTAGCAGGCAGGAGTTCTGGGCCATCTGCAGTAGATGACCAGAGTTGCTGCTGCTCATGACACCTCCCCTCCACCTGCAAGCACCTGCAGCTTTCTGAGAACAGAGGAGGGAGGGAGTAAGGGTCCTGATGTGAAGTTAGAGGTTAAACCATGCATCTCTGTAGTGTAGAGGTAAGAGAGAGCATGCAGTCTACTATGAGCGTGAAGAGCAGATAACTGCCTCTTCTCTAGGGTATGGGAGTTATAGACCCTAATCAAATGGTCTGGTGTATGTATTTACATGTGTGTATAGGTTAGAAAGGGAGTGAGGGGAGGAGATGTAGTGCAAAGAAAAAGGCCAACANAAATGTGGACAAAGGTAAATGTCCTTGAATTCTGGCCCGGTGGATTCTGCACTGCTGCCAGCTGAAAGAGACTTTGTATTTCAGGGTCTTCACCCATCTCTGCCCTCTGCTTTAGAATAACTGGATGGTAGGTGGTTGAGCACTCTGGTTCTCAAGGGTTGGTTCCTATCCCAGACAATTCCTCAACTCTAGCACCTTCTCTCCCTTAGGTCTCATTTCTTGTTGTGGCCTGTTCCCTCTCTGTTTTCAGAGTCCCACACTCATGTGCATTTGCTCAGAACTTCATCACTTACAGACACCTCCCGTCACGGTCACACTTAGTATGCACAGTGAGGCCTGAGAGGCAGACACTGGTGGACCCATTGCACAAATCATTCAAAAATCAGCTATTAAGAGTTAGATCCTGGTTACAAATGGACCTCAATTTATCATGGTTCAACTTAACATATTTTCAACTTTACAATGACACAAAAGCAAATCTACACAGCCCTCTGTTCCTTACTTTTTCTGCACAATATTCAACAATACGTCTGATTTACTCCANTCTTTATATAGAGTAGACATTGTTAAATGATTTTATCCAGCTGCAGGCCAAGGAATATGAACAGCACATTTAAGATAGGCTAGGCTAGCTCTGGTATTTGGAGTGTTAAATACATTTTCAACTAATGTGTTTTCAACATACCAGGATGGGCCCATTATAAATTGAGGAATGTCCACATTTAGTCGTGAGACTGGGCTCGCATTACACAATGTGTACAAAGTGGAAAAAAGACTAAAATACTCAGCATGTACCACAAACTCCCTAGAAAGAATACAGACTACAATCAGGGCTGATGAAGATGTAACACAGTGAAATGCTCTTTTTCGGTAGCAATACAAAATCACACCACTCTAGAAAGCAATGTAATAGCTGATTATAAAATTACAGCTATACCTACTATGGCACCCAGTGGTAATGTCTCTTATTTAAGAAAAAACAAAGTAAAACCCCATACAAAGACCTGTTTCCAAATGTTTGTAGATACTTGATTACTATAAATGGTTAGATATTTGATATCAATTACTAAAAACTGGAGTCCACCCAAATGCCTATCCTTAGGAAATAGATAAATATATAATGGTGCATCCATATAATGGAATATTATCAACAAAAGGATTAACTAGTGATGTGTGTAGCAATGTGACTCGGCAAATACATCACGTTATGTAGCATGGTGAAGTATAAGTTGTCAACATGAGGCTGGACCCTCCACAACAATCTGGCCTTGGTTTCCAGCTGTACTTCCTAAGGATGCTTTGGAATCATAAGGTCCAAGAAATGACTCTTCATCGTAGAAGTGAGCCCCAGGAAAGTCAACCCTTGGCACTCTACAAACAAGGCCTCTCAGGAATGTCACACTGCCTGTCATGGAGGTACTTAACAAAGCCTGGAAGGGATGCAGNAAGGAGTCATTCACCACCTTGGACTTTCTCAGCCTGTGTAATGCACAGCCCAAGTGGGGTTAGAGCTCAAAGGGCCCCTGTAGTTTTCTTCTGTTGGTTCCTTGCTTCAGTTTGTAGTAGTCAGAATTGGGGAACCCAAAGGGAACTGAGAGGGGCCTGTGTCATGGGTCAGCTGACTCGCCTTATCTACTAACTAGGAAGAAATCATATCTAGCGAACATCTATCTGCTGTCTGCCTCTAAAGAGAGCTAGCCATTCCTGAGGGCCTAGGCTGCTGTGCTGTGGACAGGTTAGAAGGCAATCACCCTGCATGCTTCCCATACCCCAGCTTCATCTGGTGGCTGGTCACCACACCTGTATCTTGAGTAGGGCGGCACAATCCTGGCCTGTTCATACTCCGTCTGCCTCATAGTGCTCCACCCTTGGTGCCTGCTCTGCTGTAGGTACTGTGCCTTTCATTCTTGCTATTCTGCAGGATGTCCTCTGCCCTGCAGGGCATCTGGATGATGCCTGAATTGATCTGGAGCTGGTGACTGATTGGTCCTGGCTGCTTGGCTTTGGGGAGAGGCCTTCCTTTGTATGGTTGATTGTTCCTTTGGTCTCAGTGGTTTTTCCGACACTTTGGCTAGATTTTATAGTCTGCAGAGCCCCCAGAAAGTCAATGTACCCTAGAGATATCACTTAGGGCAGAAAAAGCCTGCAGCATACAGAGAAGTCCCAACAGTCCATGGCTTCCTTTGCTCTGCTACTATACATGTCTGGACTCAGTGGAGCTGTTGGAAGATGTGTGAGGGGTCTGTGTAGTCAGGTTTCCTGGAGGAGATATGTCCTCCACTCAGGGAACCTGGAGTAAATGGATAAGGGNTCAGACAGNGGCCTTNGTCAGCTNTCCCTGGCCTGGGTGGTTCATGCACCATGGGGGAAACCCAGAAAACATCAGATACCATGTCATNAGGGTGACTTCCCTGCAGCTGGTGAGTGGGCCAGATTCCCAACTTGAGGAATGGGGTAGGACTATCATCAGGCAAGTCTAACTATCCAGCTATCTGGAGATTGCTTCTGTCCACAGGGCAACCTTGTGAGGTGTGATGGTGAGGTATGGTGGGCGTGTATGTGGCAAACTGCTTTTCCTGTGTCACGTATGTCTGAGGACAAACCCAAGCCATGTCTGCTCNGATGGTGTACGTGTCCACACAGCTTCATGCAGATGTTAGACTAGGGAGGTGGCTGGCCAGTCTTCATCCTCTTATTGCTAAGATGATGCAGAAGAGCCGGCTTTGCTGAGTCACCCACTGTAGTTTACGAGGACTTGACTTGAGCTTTTGACTTGGCAATAGTGTGAAAGTATATCCATTACAGCCGTTCTGCTTTTCATGTTCAGTATAGCATTCTGAGTCACATGAGACAGTCAAGGCTGTGCTACAAAATAGGCTGTGTTGGATGATTTTGTCCGCTGTGAGCTAATGCAAATGTTCTGAGAATTTGCTAGACTAGCTAGAATGTTCGGGAGCCTGGGTGAGTTAAATGTATTTTCAGCTTGTGATATGCTCGAGATTTGATAGCTATGAGAGGGTGTAAGTGGTTGCAAACTGAGGAGAATGTGTTAGTTCATGGACTAGACTAGAGTATCTGGTCCTTAACTTCTTGGCACTTGCAGTTTTGGGCAGCTACTTTTGATCACCCAGTACTGAAGTCCAACTTTGCCTTATTTATTTAATANAGTCTTTATAAGCTATCCACTGCTGTTGCCTATGTAAATAAAGTCNAAAGAGAACTTTATGCCGCAAGTATAAATAGGAAACCATTAATACTTCCCATAAGTAGAAAGGAACTATATTTAAAAATACAATGAAAATAAAGCACATTTATTCAATTCTAGTAAGACACTGCTCTGCCAAGTTTTTTGGGCTGTAACTTTTTTTTAAAGAAAACTTATCATGTGTTGAAGCAATGTTACAGATACGCCTTTATTGTTCTAACGAGAACTGCAAAGAAAACCAACTGCAAAGGTCAACGTTATTGTATTTATTCATTCACTACACACTCTTTGCCGGAGTGGGTGAGTCATGGGACTGGACATAAAATACTATGGCTTATTCTTTTGGATTGCTTACAATCTGGCGAAGAAGACAGACAAGGAACAAGTGAATAAAAAAAAAAAAAAAACCCTGAGTTTGGATTGTGAGATTCAGATAAAACAAAGAAAGAGAATGGAGAGGAAGTGTATTTTAGGAAGAGCTGAGCACTAGGATCGGAGAGGGAAGGAGGGACCAGTTGCTTTGGGGTCATGCTGAGTTTGAGCCTCCAGATGGACAGCTGCATGCTGATTTGGGCTGATTTGGATTTGTGTGTGAGGTTGGGGCTGAAATGATTAATGTAGGAGAATGATGGCTTTGGAAGCCAATTGCTTGTACGCGATCACCTAGGGGCAGGTATAGAGATGGATGACTCACCCTCCAACATCCACATATTCCCAGGTCAACCAGTAAGAGGAGACTAGAGGCCAGGTGCTGAAGGAACAAGGAATCCCCATGCTCTTCAGTGACCCTTTGGAAACACAATGAGGGGAGAGTGTTTGCAAAGGGTGANCAATAGATTAACCAAAAAATGCTGCTGAAAAGTTAAGTCAAATGAGGATAAAGACTCAATCGCTGAACCAGGGATGATGGCTCATGCCTGTAATCCTAGGTAGGAGGCTGAACAGTCTGAGGCAAGCTTGGGGTGGGTGCACAGGGAGTTCCAGGTGAGTGTGGGTGATATAGGGAGACCCTGAATCAAAAGAGGCTGTGGGTTCAATGAGGTGGCAAGACAGGCTTTAAGAGTGGACAAGTAGCAGGTCAGACAGGAAGGACAAGTTCCTCTTTGCGCTTTCACAGGACTGTGCTGGACTTTAAGCACGCATCTGTGTAGCTACACCTGAAATACTCCATAAATCTGAAAATGCAAGTTTCAGCCACATGGCCTGGCAATCAAGACCAGTAATCCCCCTTGGGAGGATANCCTTTTGGTTCACTTCCACCCAGGAAGGGTCATGTCCCTCTGAGTGCCCAGTGTCCCTACACAACATAGACGTGTGTAAGAGTTCAGGTTGCACAGGGGCTACTTGCTGCACACAGCCAGAGCCCTTGTTCTAAAACACAGCGAGGCGCCACGGCAAGTCATGCTCGGGCACAGATATTTATTGATCTTGATTCACACGATCCAAGAAAAGCTTGGCCACAGAGCCTCCCGTTCAGTCATGAGGATATGGGGGTTGGGCACCAACAAGAGAGAAGGAAATGGAATCTGAAGAAATCTGCCAGTAAGAAAATAACTCCTTGTGAGCCTGGTGTCGGTGAGCCTGGTGTCTGTGAGCCTGGTGTCTGTGAGCCTGATGTTGTCTGTGAGCCTGGTGTCGTCTGTGAGCCTGGTGTCTGTGAGCCTGAGCGTGCAATAGGGAATCGCTCTGTTGGTCTTTGGAAGCAGCTGTGAATGGGGACTCTGTGAGCCTGGTGTCTGTGAGCCTGATGTTGTCTGTGAGCCTGGTGTCGTCTGTGAGCCTGGTGTCTGTGAGCCTGGTGTCGTCTGTGAGCCTGAGCGTGCAATAGGGAATCGCTCTGTTGGTCTTTGGAAGCAGCTGTGAATGGGGACTCTGTTAGCAGCTGGCAGCCTCCTCAAGCAAGGCAGGCCGGGGAGAGGGAGGGGAGGCCCCTGCCCGTGAGGAAGTGGGCCTTCCTCCTCCAGCATCTGCCTGCAGCAAGGGAGTGGGAGAGAGGAAACCCTTTAGTTTGTTTGCTTTTGTTTGTGACAAATGGTCGCACCAGAAAGCCCAGTTAGTTTGAACTCCAACTCTCCATCCTCCTGCCTCAGCCTCCTGAGTGCTGGAATCACAGGTGTGTGCTGCCAGTCCCAACTGGACNTCTATTTTTATGTTGAACCAATAAAGCAATCTGAGCCCACCAAGGCCAGGTCTTCATTGTCTTTCTCACCTAGTCCAGTGGGCAGCCAGNAGAAAGGCTTCATGGTGTGTCTGACTTTTTCATATTTAGCCACAAAGAAATCATCATCAAGAAAAAGTGAAGACAGTCTGACTTATTTTTTTCGGGAAGAAAAAGGTTAACATCTGAGAATCCAGCGGGAGTGGCTGAGGGTTTGCGATGCTCTTTCATCCTCTCTGGCGTTCTCCTTTGCAGATAGGAAATCAAGGGAAATGACTCGGCCAAGACCGTACCGTGACTGACAGACACATGTCCGCTGATGTTTTCCAAACTTGATGATGCTTGCAGGCCCAGGGGGATTTCTGTNCTTGACTGTGGACATCAAGTGTAAAGTCTCAGCTGCCCGAGTGTGGTACCTTCACTCCCCAGAGATGGCATATTAGTTACTTTTCTCTTTTCTGTGGCCAAGTATCTGGAAAGAAGCAGCTTTCTTCTGGCTCACGGTTTGAGTGCATACAGTCCATTATGACCAAGAAGGAAGGCGTGGTGATGGGTGACTCCATGGTGGCAGAAGCATGTGTGGGTGATGGGTGACTCCATGGTGACAGAAGCATGTGTGGGTGGTGGGTGACTCCAGGGTGGCAGAAACATGTGTGGTCCACCCACATCTCCACCCATCAGCAAGCAGAGAGCTAGACCAGAAGTAGGGCTGGCTGAGAACCCTCAAAGCCTATATGCCTACAGCTGTGTGTTCACCAGATGAGACCCCATGTCTCCAAGGTTCAACCACCTCCCCAAACAGCATCATCCACCCACAGGGGACCAGGTGGTGACATGAGCCTGTGGGGGACATTTCACACTCAAACCACAGCAGATGTTCTGTACTGTTTGGATCCCACAGTGAGGTGGCTCCCATTAGAGTTGACAGTGAGGACATCTGTGCCCCCCTTGTATCTACACCATGCCCATAACTCACCATTTCTTCCCACTGCTGATCCCCAGCTCCTGAGGCTGTTTGGTTCATGTTAGTGCTGGCTGTGTGGAACCTGACACTTTTACATTGGTTTTCTCATGTAATCCTTGCCATGGACCCTTTTATCCAGTTGTAGCAGCCGAGGCCCAGAGAAAGACAGCAGGGCCTTACATTGCACGGCGGAGACACAAACTTAGGGCCTGGGGGGCCTCAGGCTCACGTATTAATGGCCCTTCCTTGAGCTACACGTGCCTACTGCACAAGTTCTGAAGAAGACCTTACCTTGACCCCCCTTGGATGGACTAAGACCCCACAACCAACTTGCAACTAGCGCCTCCTGGAAGTGTGGTCTGTAACCTGCCACGGTGGCCCTGTCACCACTCACATGTCACCCTTTCCTGAGCATCTTTATGTTGCCTCCTCCATCACTGAAGATGCTGCCTTGCTAAGACCCGAGTTACAGAGGCAGACACAGGGAGAGGGTTGACCAAGCTCACTTCGTCTCTCAATGGTAGACTCGGGTGCAAATCTGGATTCTTCTGGATCCTGAAACTACCAGCCTTGCTGTATATCTGCAGTCTGCCATGCCAGCCCCATGATAGGTGTGAGCACCTTCCCAGCACCTTAAATTCTATGCACACTCTTCTCTCTCCACACAGACACCATGCATCTGTTCCACAGCTGAGGGAAGATCTGAGTGAGCCCTGAGCAGCACATTTTATACTTTGGCTGAAGTCTTCCAACATGAAAGAGGGGTGCACGGCCTGCTGTACTCTACTGACGGCCTGCGTCCCCTCGCTCTTTCTGTTCCAAGTATGTGGCTCTTTGGAAAGACCATTTCCTTCCTTTCTTCTTGGCTACTGATACTAAGTTAAAATGGGCTGGAGTCTGATTCTCAAGGCTGTCCCCTGCCGTAACCCTCAGGGGATTTTATGTGTTGACAGTTGGGGAGCTAATTGTACCTGTTAGCACCNGGGAGTGTTGCCCCTTTCCCCTCTTGCCCTGGACCCCCTACAACACCTCCAAACCAGAAGACAACATTAACGGTTCTATGCTCAAAGTTCATTTCAACTCCCTCCAAAGACTATGACAGATGAGCCTCTCTGGGGTTGCTGGATTCCGTTCTAACACTGTTAAGCTCTGAGGAGAGCTGAAATGCAGGAGGGTGAAACACACAGAATCTGGAGACATTGAGCTCACCCTGCCCCCATGAAAACTTCCTTTTTGAGGCCTAGAGCCGGGGCAGAGATGAGAGAACCCGTCTTAAATGATGGCCTGCACTCAAGCTGGTTCCAGTGCTACAGACCTAATGTGAGCCTTCGAAGATGCCAGCCCACTTACTCTTGGCACAGCCCAGCTTCCTCCTGCAGTATAAATGAAAGCATGGAAGGCTTGTAAAGTTGACTCCAAATGGATCATGTGTATCTACAAACTATTAAAAGCCAGCGTTTGGATGAGCTGCTTGGAGATGGATCAGAAACACATGGAGAATATTTTCTCTAAACTGTGCGTGGGCCTCTGAAATTTAGGGGAAAGAGCCTGCTTGCTCCATTTGGGAGTTAGGGACCTCCAAACAATCGAAGTATCAGCACATGTTCCCTAGGCAGAAGAGTCTTTGGCCCATTCCCTCAGACTCGCATTTCCCTCCCTGGGAGACCTGTTAGGGAAGAAAGGAAATGAGGAATTGACGGGGAAGGGAATGTGTGTGGAGAAGGTCTTCAGAAGGTAGACTACAAACTTGGGGAATTATAGTCATGTGGACAAATCAAGAGTCTGGAAGAAAGCTCAAACTGTCTTAAAATCCGTATCTGCACCAGGATCTTTTGGCTTGTCCCTCAGTGATTCAGGCTTCGTTCCTTCTGGGCTGGCCATGGATCTTGCAAATGAGTACACACATCATGTAGAAACTATTCGTGTCCTGGAGTGGCCAGAGCACGTATGGTGATTGGAGCCACTCGGACGTTTCCGTGAGNCCTGGCAATGTGTAGGCTGTGCTGCCATGAGCTGTTGCTTGGCTGGTGTGAGTCATGATGTGTTAGTTTCCACCTGTTTACTTAGCATGAAGCTTTGTTGGCTAAGTGAGTGCTGATCTGAAGACCACAAATGGTACTTTGAGATCAAGACAACTTTTGACACTTGGCCAAGACAAGATCCCATATGTTTAAGGTTAATGACCATCTGGCCTCAAAAAGGCCAGGAGGAGCGTTAAATGCATGGAAAGCACATTGAAGATAATCTCTGACGACTTTCCAGACCCATCCAAGAGCTGATGGCTCCTCTCTGAGGCCATAATTGTGTGACTCACCCCGATGTGCAATCATCTGTCTGCATGTCCATCTCTGACCGGACACTGAGTTCCCTCACGATAATCTGGCCCTTTTTGTTACTTGATGGGAAGCAGTTCGAGGGCAAGGAGGCACCAGATCAGCCTGGGCTTGCACAGTTCAGCTGGTCTTCCAACTTTGGGGTACTCACTGTGTCCTTTTCTTGACTCTCGAGGCTCCAAAAGGTCTGATTAGCTTTACTGGTCTCTTGGGTCAGAGGTCTGGGTTTCCTCATTTCCCATGAGCTCACTGATTTAAAGTCAGAGTTCTCACTTCATCCCAGCCAAACACCCGCAGCAGGAAGGCCACTCTGCGCTCGAACTGTGCCGTGGAATTTATCTCATGCTGCCTTTTTCCGGGGGCTTATCAAGAGAGGGGTCTAAGAGAAGACACGCATGTCTGGGATGTTAGGAGGAGGATTATAGGCTTTAGATGGGAATCTGGAGAATGAGTGGTGGCCTCCAGTCTCTACTCTCCAGCTCTCCCCCACAGATTGCTGCCAGGTGGAGCTTCAGCAAGGAGGAAGCGAATCACNGGACCATGGACATCTTTGCTTATAAGGGAGCAATGCAAACACGGAGTAACTACAATGCATACTAGCGTTAGTGGAAGTGAAGGGAAGGGTCATTCTTAAACTTATGTATTGTTGTGCTCTGTAGTTTAGAATAAATGCCCAGCCCTTTGCTAACAAGGCAAAGGGAACCTAAAATAGCAGGCATGCAGACAGTTTGGAGTAGATGGTTGTGGAGTNAGGGGATTGACTCAGGTCACCAAAGGCCTAGGGAAAGAGGGTGTTGGTGATGACAGGAGTAGGGTTGTCAANCAGTTTGGAGGAGGGCACTTCATCATGGGCAACTGGGCAGAGGGAGTGTGGGTCNCCACGAAAAGNTAGGACAGCACAGCCTAGAAACTAACATCAACTCTGCTCAAGGAGTCAGAGCAGGAAGAAAAGAGAGAGACTAAAGCCTGCTCCTGGAAGTTATGTGGGACAGCTTCAGTTCCTAACCTGAAGGTTGTAATAAAAGTTATTCAAGCTGGGTGCTNCCACAGGCTCTGCNCTTGCATTTTAGACTTTTTGTCAGGGATACAGGAGATACTTGAGGGCTGCAAGGCTGGAATTAAGAGACACATTCATTTGTGACTTGTTTTCAACCTGGTTATACAGGCCAGCAGGGAGTCACAGGATTTGCTGCTGAGCTGTGGGAGGAGTAACTGTGGTGTGATAGCCCCCAGTAGCATCTGCACTCCCCTAAGGCCCCTCCTAGCTTCATCTCCCCACCGTGGAGAAGGCAGCCCAGCGGGGCCTTACCAGGCCATCAATCTTCATTAAGTCTATCATTGTCTTGAAGAGAGCAGGCAGGGCATGGAAAGGCCGCCTGATGGAAGGCTATGACCCCAGACTGTTTGGAAAGCAAAGCTAATTGACCATAGGAAAATCAAACAGATACCATCACTGGTGTTGCAGCTCCCGGGTGCTTGGACACATCTCTTGGTCATGCTTCTACCTCATTGCCAACAATGGAGATGCCAGGAGGCATTGGCCCGCTCTCTCAGCCAATGGGACTACGCAGAGACATGGCACATGCTCTCTCACACAGCAGGGTGGGGTGCTGTAGAGGAAGAGAGGGCAGCTGGAGGGGCACAGATGGAGTTCACAGTACATGAGCCCCCCCTTTCTCATTTCGGCACACAACGTCCTACCTCAGTATTTTGAGACTTCATTCTGTTCAGTTTTATTGAAATATAATTGATCAATAAAAGTGTGTGTTTAAGGTCTACAATGCAGCCATAACTATCTATAACTAATCTATAACTCAGTGTTTTGTGATGCACAATGTGAAGTGATGCTCACAATGAACTGATCAGCATCTCCACTGCTTCACATACCACTTCCTTTTGTCTGTTTCTTGCCTCCTCAAAATAGAGCTTGCACAATCCTAAGTCAGTTGCTTCGGTTTGAGTNGCTTTTGTTAATTNTGCTATCTTGGCAATCTCTGCCTCCATCCCCCTGACTGATTTCATGTATGCTCAGGGGCCTTTGACTCTACTGGTGACTCCTATGCTTGAATACCGAAAATACTTCAGCTCTGCCCTTAGAAAATATCAACCATATTCTGTTATTGCAGTAAACATCCTGCTTACAGAAGGAAGTCAGTGTCAGAGCCATGCCAGATGTTGCATTTGGTTAGACGTTTGGTAGTATTAAATGAAATTTGGCCTTGGGGGCCTCCATACAAGCTTTTNTACAATAAACTGAAACCTAACTTAGCCTGCAAACCAACTGAAGTCCTACTAGGAATACACACATGGAACCGTAGTTGAGCTGCAGGCAAGCTTCAGTCAATGACAGACTGTCGAATGTTTAAATGGTGTCCAAATGAGGCAACCTCCAAGCCATAGCCATTTGGCTGTCTCTACACCTCACAGCCTTACCTCATTCTAGTTTTCAATCCATAAACACTTTCCGACCACAAGATAAACCAGAGACCTTTGAGCTTGCTCTGTTTCTGCGAGTACCTAATTCCTGTCTCCTTCTTCCTAGGATGAAGCACTTCAATTTAATTTGTCCAAAGTTTTTCCTTGTACAATAGCATTCTATCTGCATGGAAATTGACCATTAGCAATGTGCTCTTTCATACACCNTTTATCAAAGGTCCACTAGGCTGAGATTGGTGATCCAGAGGGCGTGGCCACTGTTAGCGTGTGTGCATATTTGTGTATGGCTGGGTATTTGCATGTACAGGCCAGTACTCAAGAACAGGAGTCACTAGNAGAATCAAAGGTCCTGAGCATATGTGAAACCAGAGAAAGGGGAATGGAGGCAGAGATTTACCAAGGTGACATCATTAATAAAAGGTATTCAANCCCAAGCAATTGACTTGAGCTTGTGAAAACTCCATTGCTCGGATGTGCAATTTGCTAGGATGGAGAGATGAATAGTTGCAGAACTGAGCCCAGCTGTTATAGGCAGAGTGAATGGTACGGTATCTAAAGAGTCTAAGTTCAGGTCTGGCCTCGTGACTACTATACTCTAACATCTGGGCAATCCAGAGACTGTTCTGAATAGCCTAAGGTTGCTGATGTAAGATTGAATGTGCCTGGGGGAGGGAGCTTGCACATGAAGCCTTATGAACCTCTGGTTTTGCTCACTCTGACCATCTTATCACTTTTGGACTNCTTTTCATTGTCCACCCATGCTGCACAGCNTGATCTGTGAAGTACGTCCCTTGGCAAGACGTTATGCATGCTTCATCTTATGCCTTGAGGTCACGTGATGATGATAAGTCATTTCTTGAGATCTTGCTTGAATCCTTCATTCTGTAAGTACCTATCCTGCATCATCATCAGTCAGCATGCTTCTCTTGGCACNGGGGCAGTGAGCAAAACCAAACCAACTGGAAAAACTGCTGCAAGGAGGGCCAGGGTCAGAGCTGATATCCTAAGGGAAAATGCACCTCAGTGCCATTTATGGAGTGTCACTGGTGGGCCAGACATGGTTCTAAGTACTTCCTGTGATCTTCAGCGATGCAAGGGCCCTATCTGCCTTTCTGTCACTCCCCCAAGTAGCACTAAACAGGCACTGACAGCCCTGAGGAGCTGTTGAGGACAGGGGTGGACAAGCTAATCAGGGTCCTGAGCCAGTGGTTCTAGTTAAAGGCCCCACAGTGTAAGCTGTCCAGGCTGCTGCTGCTTGGAGGTGAACCTTGAGACACCCTGGTCTGGAAACTTCCTGAAGAGTGGATTGCCAGGCCAGGCAGAACCGTAGGTGGAGCAACCTTACAAGAAGATGGGAAAGAAAACCAAGGGGACCTGGCTTCCTGTCATGCAGGGGACCAGAAGGAACATAGCTTTCATCCGTGGAGGCACAGTTTGAACCTAGCTGTATCCAAGTAACCCTATGAAAGGGGACACTTGAAAATATTTCAGTGTGACACGTATGTTTCACAGGGCTTCCGAAGATAGGAGAACTGTAGAAAGTCCTTGGCTATTGAAAAGGCAGGAAAAGAGCCGAGGGGAGGGGGACAGGGTGTGAATCTCCATGGCAGCACCGTGCACAGTGCCACAGCCTGACCTCCAGGATCTACTGAATGTCCCAAAGGTCTAGAGATGGGTGTTAGGCTTCCCATCTCACAGATGAGGAAAGTAAGGCTGGGAGAAGCTCAACAACTCACCCAAGCTCACAAAAGCAGCTGCCAATAGACCCTGGATTAGAAATACCCATGGTCTTACACCGTACGCTGCTACTCCAGCAGGTTGTGGGGAGGGTCAATGAAAGAAAAAACTAGAGTAGCAGAGCTGCTGTCTCTTATCAAAGACAGNCCTTTCAGGGTTGCTGAAACAAGCAATTACAGACAGAACTTACCAGAGGACACTCAGGGAGTGAGAAAAACCCGGATCTCTATGAGGTTCATTCTGCTCTTCTGTGCACACAACGCCACTGGCCCCTACCTAGCTCCTGAGGCACCTCTGTCAACCTGATGGTGTCCTTAAAATTCATATGCAGAAGTACTAAGCTGCTACTCATGTAACTGAACTAGGAACNAAGCCTTCAGGAGCATTGACTGAAGATGATTGTGAAGTCCTGACCACAAAACTGGATCCTTAAAAAAGAAAGATAGCAATTATCTCTCCCTCCCTGGAGCATGCCTCTGCCCTCTGAGAGAACATACAGTGAGAATATGACCATCTGCAATCCCTGAAGACAGCCCTCGTAAGAATCAGAAGCCCCTCAGAATCTTTGTCTTGGACTCCTCAGCCTCCAGAGCTGTAAGAAAACACATCAGTTCTATTCAGGTTCCTAGTCAGTGGCAGCAGAACTGACTTATGCAAGCACATTGTGGCCTTGTGGGGAGCCTCAGCCCGAGGAACTGGCTACAAACCTGGGCCATCGAAGGACCTCAGAGCTGTGGGGGGTAGTTTTGCTTCTGTGACCTCTATTCCCCTCTGTTGCCTCTACACACACAGGTTTGTGTGATGCAGGAAAGAGAAATGAATCGCTTAAAAAAAATCGTTTTCATCTTCATGCCCAAAAACTTTATTCAGATGCTGCCCTGATTCTCGATGGAGATACTTTAAGTTAAGATTTTTTCAAGCCTATGCTTTCCATGTGCAGCCAGAGACCTGGACAGTAGAGATTCAAATCCATCAAGTGCTCACCACTTGAGAGAACATGATAATAATGGTGGCTTGTTGGTGGATTTCATGGACCTCACAGTGACCCTTAACTTATCGTTGTAACTTGTATATGGAAAAGGCNGCATAAGGTCAAGTTTTGTTTTTGAATCACTGCCCAGACTTACAGAACCTACACCATCGNTCGCAGGAATAATCTCTCAACAGAACCTTCCATTTTCCCAANAATGATGCTTAGTTCAAAATCATTGTCATCTATCCATTCTATCTATCTATCATCTAGCTTGGTAGTTAGCTATCACCTATCTATCTGTCTGTCTACCTGTTTACCATCTATACCATCTAGTGATAATCTATCACCCATCTATACATCACCTGTATTTACTAATATCTCTGTGTTCTTTGACTTTCTGAGGAACTGTGAATAAAGAAATACAGAAGTGATTTTTTAAATATTATCATGAAAATAGGGACAGAACATATCAGCAGGCAGAAGAGAATGAAAGTGATATACACCTATATAGATAGACAGATAGATAGATAGATAGATAGATAGATAGATAGATAGATAGATAGGTAGGTAGATAGATAGATAGATAGAAAGATAGATAGATGATAGATGGATGGATGGATAGATAGATAGATAGATAGATGATAGATGGATGGATGGATAAATGGATGGATGGATGGATGGATGGATGGATGGATGGATAGATGGATGGATGAATGGATGGTAGATGGATGGATGGATAGATGGATGGATGGATAGATGGATAGATAGATAGATAGATAGATAGATAGATAGATAGACAGACAGATAGATAGATAGATAGATAGATCTAGAGTCTGATGTAAGAATAAAAGCTGTAGGAGATGAATGAAGTACAGAGGAGAGGGAGGGAGCATGGAGAGCAGACACTTCCATTCCTTTGCCTCAAACAGTGCATGGGAAAATGGTGTCTTGGAAATAAAGATAAAGACACAGCTCCCAAGAATGTTTTAAAGACACAAAACTGAAAGACCAAAAGTCAAACTAAAATCGTGAGAAAGTGTGATCTAAGTACATGATGTACATGATTTAAACTTCTTTTAATGACGGATGGTGAGAGACACTGTTGAAAGTTGTCAGGTCAAGAAAGAGGGCTCTGAGCACGCTACCTGTAGCTAGGAAGGGCTTGTCATGGCCAGGAAAGGTAAAAGCAGAAACTTTGAAAAGCTGTTGTGCTTGGAGATGAAGGGGAAGAGGAGGCTTTCCATACTTTCAGTATTGTTTGGGTTTTCCCATTATGAGTATCACTGTTATAGGATTGAGCCATTAGAAAGAAATGTATCTCGTCTCTGAAAACCCTCAAATCATTTACTAATCATCTTATACATAACCTTCTGGGATTGAGAATGTAGGCAAGTTTATCATCTTCAGGTCAGATGGTGAGTACATCATGAGAATTTAGCCATGGCCCAAAGAGCTGTGCACTGGAGCTGTGCATCATTTCTATGGCAACCCAACTAACCTCAAATTATCCTAAGGGGCTTACAAAAAAAGCTCTCTTTAAAAATTACCTGTATGCGTGCTTGTGTGTCTGTGTATGTACACGTGAGTGCAAGTGGTTGTAAGTGCCTGTGGGGAGTCCAAAGGTGTCAGAGACCCTAGAGCTGGAGTTACAAGCTGTTGTGAGCTGCCTGACCTGTGTGCTTGGGATGAGCTCAGGTCCTTTGATAAAGCAGTTTGCATTCCTAACCACTCAGCAATTTCTCCAGCCCCCAAATATCTCTTCAAATAGAGACTATGTCANTAAACATTGACCTGGGAGGCACCATTGATCCAAATCATATTTGGAGAGCTTCATGGAGATTGATTTTTATTGTGGCCATTAACTGAATTCATTTGCTTTGAATGATGTTGAGACAGAAACAACTGTGTCTGTTTAGTAAGCAATCTGTATATCTGTGTAATGCCTGTAATAGTTTGTGTGGATCTGAAGTAATTTTCCATGAAAGACTGTAGACCTCTCTCTCTCTCTCTCTCTCAGCATGAAGCCAGACTTGGCTCATGATTGGACATCTCCGTTTCTGAGGAGGTAGCCAACCCTTCCTCCATGCAACTTCTTGCCAAAGTTCTTAAACCTTGCTTTTAGTTAGCAACCAAAAGCTGTGGGCCATCCAGTAGAGGACAATCTTCTATTTGCTGACATGTGACAGGCATGACTTCTTAGAAGGTTGTCGGCAATTTCATTCTTCTCAGTGCTGTAATGTCAATTCAGCCCAGCAAGGAGTTGGACACCAGGAGCCTACAAGAAACCATTGTCACCATCTCGCTTTGTTATGTAATCATGTTTATTCAGCTTGGGAAGATGCCTTAGGAAAGAAGCTGACAGACATGTCCTAAGCTTTCACTCATTACTTCACATGCCGTTCTCTTTAAAAAGTCTACCAGGTGGTGGCTATACCAATGGAATTTTAATCAGCCATAAAGAGAATGAGCAAAGCTGCTTGCTGGAAAATGCAAGCAACTGGAGGTCATCATGTTAAGCAAAGTGAGCCAGACTCAGGAGGACAAATCTCGCATATTTTTGCTCATGTGTGGATTCTAGATTAAAATGTATGCTTATTCATGAACATGTATATGAGCATATGAGACATAAAAAGCAAGGGGAGAGAGATGAGGGCATGAATATCTAAGGTATGGTTGAGGAGAAGGTTTTTGCTGTAGATGAGGGGGAGAGTACAGACAGAGGCATCAGGAAGAGTCCGGAGCAGGGAGGGAAAATAGTAAATTAAACATGGCCAATAGACTGAACTGGGCCTCGAGAGGAGAAGAGGGGGAGACCAAAAGAGGAGGAGNAAGAGAGAGAGGTTCAAGAGGACCAAGAAGGAGCCAAGAGTCAAGAGGAGAGGACCAAGAAAGTGCATGGCTNAAATGGCAGGGTTATATAGGAGTCAAATGCTGGAGGAAGGGAAGCCTANGAGCGGGAGAAGTTTAGGGTGGGAAACAGGGTGAGAAGAGCTGAGCGGAGCCAGGATGCCAGCATGGACTCTGTACCAGGTACTTGCCTGCTGAGAGAGCCTGGAGGCCAGCTTGCGCTTTGCTATGCTAATTGGCAGTCCAGTCCGCTGTTTGTCCTGGGTTTCTTTTGATCCTGGCTGTGAAGGGAGCAAGCAGGAGAAGATGAGGAGGAGAACAAAAGGGCTACCAGGAAAGAAAGACACGACTCTGCACGGTGTCTCTCACGAGCACCACGTAACAAGAAGGCAGGAGGAACTCTTGTGAAGAAGTAGTCCAGCAAGAGGGAGGTATGGAGGAGGGCAGTGAGGGGCAGAAATAGCAGCAAAGTGCAATGATGTATCTGTCTACAGATGGACACACATACAAATACAAGAAAACATCTTAGTGAAACGCGCTATTTAGGGAAATAATGTTATAAGCAAGAGATGGCAGGGGAGAANGTATGAAATGTCCTCGCNGCTATGNTGAAATGTGCACTATTTTCATTTACTCTGTTCGCCATGTTTGCCTCAAAAAGGNGAGAGNTGANGGGGTGAATGGATTGACTTACTTGATTTAATTATTTCACACTCAACTCATAGATCGGAACTCCATTTTATATCTCATAAATGTATTTAACTATATTTTTT
>LZPO01116987.1:131630-148004 GCA_001675575.1 Neotoma lepida | reverse complement strand
GGGAAGAGACAGGGATGCACTTGTGCTGCACAGCTGGGAAGAGACAGGGGTGAAACCACCAGTGCTAAGAGCTGCTTCCTTGCTAGGGATTAGAGAATCTGGAGGAGGAAATGGGAACCCAGAAGAGGAGGAGAAAAGGAACCTAGGGAAAGCAACAGCACTGTAAAGATCCTGGGCAGGCAGGAGAATTGTGATGACCGTGCTGGATGGAGATGCTTGGGAGGCAGAGGCTGCAGACAAGGGCAGAGCAGTCTACATAGGAACCCTGGTTGGGAGGGGGTCTTGTCTCCATCCCTTGATCATTAATAAACCTAGATGAGTTGAAAATGAAACTGTTCACCTAAATGGAAGCAGACAATTGTGTGGAAAGGAGGTGAATGACAAAGACAAGAGGAGGGATCAATGCTAAACTGGAGGCAGTGGCCCTGGGCAGAGATCAGTGGGTTGTAAGGGTTGGGAAGGCAACGCCATGAGTTCTGGGATAAACTAAACACTGCGTATGACACAGCCAGGTGCAAAGGATGTACTTGTGATTAACACCCTTGGATAGTAGTGCCTCTGCTGACCTTGACAAGCTGCTTCCTGGACCTGGGCCAATCTCCCATCAGCAGTGGACCCCTGGGATGGTACCCTACATTTAGAATCATGTAGGAGACACATTTGTGGGTGTGCCTATGAGGGTGTTTCCAGAGAAGTTNAACTGAGGAGGACTCACCTTAAATGTGGTGACACCATGTCATGTACTGAGGGCCCCGACTGAACAGAAGATGGAAAGGAGAGAGCCTGGTGAACATCATATCCATCTCTCTCTCTGCTGCTTGGCTGAGGATGTAGCATGAACAGACAACTTCTGATCTAACAACCCCGGACTGTACCCCTTCAAGTCACAAGCTAAAATAAATCTTTCCTACGCTACTTCTTATCAAGTATTTGGTCACAACAAAAAGATAAAAGACATGTAACTGATAAAGAATCAGGGCTGTGGCTATAATCATGNGGTTTGAAGTTCTCTGAGGTGGATTTGTGGGAAGAGGATAGATGAGTTAGCAGCCACAAACTAGAGAAGCCCTAAAGCTGTGCACGGAATGGGCCATTCCGATGAGAGTTCAGAAGACCAGAACGCAGAGAGAAACAAAGACAGTAAAGACTGTATTCATGACATTCAGAGGGGAACAAAAACTCTGTCAGGACCTGGACTAGAAACCATTTGTGTTACATTATGACATAGGATCAGTCTNTGTCCTGAAAATCTGAGTGAGACTGANTNCAAAAGTAATGAATGAATGAAGTTGTTGGACAAAGGAAATTTCGAGGTAGCATATTATTCAATGTGTGGTATGGTTACTGCTCACTGCTGTTAGTCACAGTTATGGTGAGAAAATGANTTGTTGGACAAAGGAAATTTCGAGGTAGCATATTATTCAATGTGTGGTATGGTTACTGCTCACTGCTGTTAGTCACAGTTATGGTGAGAAAATGAGGAGAAAGATGTTAAAACAATGTGCAGTCTGGTGAAGAAAGGCGTTGGTTGAAGTTGTGGGCAGGGTAAATGAGTTTAGTTTGAACAAAATGACTGCAATTAAATTAAAGAGATTTCCGCAATCAAATAAAAACTTTTCATATTTTGCCCTTGGACAACAGGTATATGGGTGGGCAAGACCCACTCATCTTGAATTGCAGGGTAATGATGTAAATTCTTAAACTTTCACTTGAAAGGAAAATGGCTGAATAAAAGAACACTTTCAGAGTCTTCTCGTCTGGACAAGGGAACTGGACCCCAGTTTCAGCAAGACAGTCACCCAGAGGAGGACGCTGCAGCCATGAAAAGAGACCAGGTTGCATCTTGAACTGGGAGCAGAACTTGAGGTCATCCACACTGTGCTAGAATGGATTCATTGTTTGGAAGTTCTGAGTGGGCTCTGTGCAAAGCTGTGAAGGAAAGGCCAGAGCTGCGATGGAACCCTTAGGCTATTGGAGATGCCAGGCATGTGGAGTGCTCTTAAAGGACAGCTTCAGACACCAAGTAGGCCCAGCAAAAGAAAGAGGCCTCGTGTTCCACAGGCCACAGAGCTAGAGAGGTGGGGCTACCAAAGCCCGCGGAGCACAGGTAAATGCCAGCAAGAGCCCCAGATGCTATACATGGAGCTGCATTTGGTGTCTTCCCCACTAAGGTTTGACCCAGCTTTGGTCTAGGATCTCCTTGCTACACCCTCATTTCTTGTTTTTGAAATGGTAATGTTTCTTCTGTTCCATTGTATATTAAAAATATAAGACTTTAAATTAATCAGGCCTTACAGTTATTTGAGTCTCAAAATAGTCTTTGAAGTCAGATTTCTCAACCATGTTGAGACTGTTTCTACCTGAGGGACTCATGGATGAACCACGGGCATTTTTGTATCTTGAAACGTCCAAGACCAAGGGTAGAATGTCATGATTTAAAACCAATATGTTTGGGTGTCAAGTTGAGAAAGGGTAGAATTGTGATTAAATCTTCATTGTCAACTTGACTGCATTTAGAACCATGTAGGACATACACCTCTGAGGGTGTCTGTTAGATTGTTTCCAGAGAGTTTTAACTGAGGAGGAAAGATTTACCCTACATGTGGGCTGAGGGCCCAGAGTGAGTAAAAGGTGGAAAGGGCAGAGGTCTAGTGAGCACAGCCAATGACCTGCCTCTACTTCCTGACTGTAGATATGTGACTGGTCCCTTGATGCTCCTGTTACCATCCCTGCAGCGATGGGCTTTATTTCCTCTAACCAAGAGTTACACTAAATCCCTACTCCCTCAAGTTGCTTCTTGTTGGTGTTTGGTCCCAGCAATGAGAAGTAACTAACACAATTCCTAGGCCCTGTCAGAGGAGTTCTTCCCCACCTCTGATACCCCTGGCTCACTGGCTCCTTTCTCCCAGGATAACTACCATTTGGTCTCTAACCCCCCCCCACCCCCCATCATCACAGACAGTCAGTCCCTTCTCTCAGAGTGAAGCCACTACCTTTGAGTGGCATACATGAGAACTAAGGTTTATGAGGTTTGTTACGTCAGTTAAAGCTAAGGGCTATAACTTATAAGCTCCTGTCGCTCAACACCCTGTCAGGAAGCAGGAGGACCATGGTGAGAACAGGTCTCTCTCCAGACTCTGCAGACCAAATGCAGACCTTAGAGCCTACTGTNTGGGGCTGCTCCCTTNTCAACCTGATTCTGGCAGCTAGATGTGACACTTTGACCTCTTGGTGTGCTCTGACTTTGGTGAAGCAGGCTGAGTGACAGGCTGGAGAACCCCAAGCCAGATTCTACTGCCAATTTGGAATTCCTGTTGGTTGAGAATTGAACATGGAGTTAAAATTTGTGGGATCCATGCACACAGGCCGGCATTGTCAGAAGTTTGTTTACATATTGCTCTGCAGCAGAGTCTGCCCTTGGAACCATGAAGATAAGATGGTGTGACAGCACATACAGCCAGCAGCACACTGCAGCAGAACATTCCTGCATTCCCGGCGTGGGACAGCCGGCTACAGCTTGGCCCTGCACTGCAGTGAACATCCCCCGACACTCAGCCTTCACTCCCTTCTGTTTTATGATGGCATTATTCACCTGGGATAGCTTTTGAATAATGTTTACTTCAAGCACTTCCTGNATCCCCCGACACTCAGCCTTCACTCCCTTCTGTTTTATGATGGCATTATTCACCTGGGATAGCTTTTGAATAATGTTTACTTCAAGCACTTCCTGNGTCTGGAGAGTATCGGGGGGAATTTCAGACATGAAATCCATCAAGCTGAAAAGCTGCTGCCTCCCCTCACCCCATCCCTCCNGCAAGCAGTGGCACCCTGCCCTAAGCTGTGTTCCCTCCCTTCAGCCAGGCCCGATCTTCCCAGTCTGCTNTGATGCTGGGATCCAGAATGGACAGGATGGCTGATGATGGGCCACCGGGACAGATGTGTGGATTCATGCTTCTAATCTTTATGGGCCTCAGTTGCTCATCTTTCAGATGGGTGTAATTACGGCACCTGCCATGGCACTCCATAAATGCAGTGAGGAGAGAGGCGTTGACACAGGCAGGACACTAATACTGACTGGCAGGTGCTAATACTGCCAATTTATGCATGAGGTGCTGTTGTCAAAAACATAAAGCATGCCTCAAGCACCTTCCAGGTGTCNCTTTACATTTTCTACCTACCCTGCATGAAGGCCCATGGGACGCGCCAGAGCTAGGGCTCAGGAAATGAGGCAGAACAGTGATCAGTGCGTGGACTCCTGCTCTCCCATTTCTGTGGTCCATGCTTCCCAAGGGGCAGAGGAAGGAGAGGACACACACTCTAGCTCTCAGATTGTGTTGGGATTGCAGGGACCGTTTTACAGTGGGGAAAACAGAAGGTCCCAGGCCACATGTGCCCAGGTCACATGTGCCAGCTGTAGAGCTGAGGTGCCTTCCAGGCCTCAACCTAGTGCCAGAGGCAGATGGTTAGCCGAGGCCTTGTCTGCATCTGCCCACTGTCTCATGTCCCTCAAATCCCCCTGACAAGGAGAGAAATGTCATGGACTCCAGGGCTTGGTCAAAGATGGATCTGTCTGCCTGTCTGTCTGCCTGTCTGTCTGTCTGTCTGTCTGTCTATCTAGATATATAGATATATTTATGTGTAGATACATAGATATTGCTTTCCCTCCATTTCTCCTTCCTTCTTTCCCTCTCAGAAATAGAAATATGAGTCACTATCATAAGCCACAGTAATGTGGGCTAAACTATCGTAACACTCAACATTAGTGACAAAAATCAACCTTTCTGTGAAACACAGTAGGTTTTTTTGGGAGCTACAGTAACTCATAGAAGAATTGCTTCAGGATTCTGTCCTTTCTTTTCTTTTTAATCTTAAAAATTGTTTTATTTTATGTGTACGGTTGTTTTGCCTGTGTTTTTGTGTACCGTGTGCATGCCTGGTACCCATAGACGGCCGGAAGAGGACATCAGATCCCCTGGGACTGGAGTAACAGATGATTGCAAGCTGCCATGTAGGAGCTGAGAATCAAACCTGGGTCCTCTGGAAGAGCAGCCAGTACTCTTAACCACTGAGCCTTCTCTCCGGCCTCCCGTGTCCTCTCTTCTGATGCCCTAAGAGGAAGAAACATTATTGGGGCCAAGAGTTCTAAAACTGTTCAGGAGTCCATGAGAAGGCATCTTGGTATCCAAATCTCAGCTTCCACCCGCTGACTGAAGGAGAGCCATGTCCTCGGTCAGGAACATAAGGGACGGTTACCGAGTGATCATAGCTGATTTAGCAGAGCAGAGACAGGAAGGAGGCCTTATATGTTCAAACTGCCTACTGTGTGCCAGCATCTATCAGTTACCATCACAAGACAGCCTCACAGCTGACATTCTCCATTTAACAGAGGCGCAGAGGCACCATTCCCTTGTCAAAGGCACCCAGTGAGCAGACTGGAGAGTTTAAATGCAGCCTTGGATTTGCTCCCCAAGCTGTGCCCTTGGGAAGAAAGTTGGGAGAACAAGAAAAGAAAACTTTTTCCTCCACAGATAAATGGAACAGTCTGTGCCATTCAGCTGAGGACATACCTTTATCCCTTTCCAGAGGACCCAAGCTGAGGAGGTTAGGAAAGGACAGAAGAGGTGATGGGAAGGAAAGAGAATTGGAGTAACTATCTTGCTGTTCCCGGGACCCAGTGTCTGCCTAGCAGACGCTGTTCCTAAGTGATGTCCCATTTGGTTTGCATCCTAATCCTTCCATNCATAGAGTTTGGATGAATGCCAAGGGGAGATAGCTTGGCAGCCACCTGGATGCAGATCCCTGACTGCCAGGGAGGATGACGGCTTCAGGATAGCTTCATTTGAATGTCAAGAGGGGTTGCATTTCTCTGCTTTTTTACCTGACATGCTAAAGACTTCTCAAGCCAATCTGAAGTACAGATACTGACAGGGATGGGCCAAAGATATCTAAAGGGCATGCACATAGTGTACATACATACATGCAGGCAAAACACTCAGACACATATAAATAAAATAAATATTTTTAAAAGACCTCACTTTTGTGAGAACAGCACTAGTCCAAAAGGAAGGGCAGAGTCCTCATGACCCAGTCCTTTCTGGAAGATGCAGGCTCTCAGTAATGCTGCCCGGAGAATTAATCTTCCAGCCCATGAAGTGGGAGGGACATATCCAACCACAGCAAGTGCTGTGAATACTGCAGCCCCAGGCTGGTGCTATGCATATGAAATGCGTGTATGTATGTATATGCACACACATATACACATATCGTTTCCTTAAGAGTTTTTGACAGGTTTCTGGGTGACGCAGGTCCCTAATTTGAGGTGCTTTAATTGGATCCTTAACTATTAAATTAAAATTGTGCTCAATTGGGCTTATTTGGGAGTCCTGCTTGCCATCCAGGGCCATGGTGATGTCCAGGCCTAGGTTACTGCCAGAGGCCATGTCTGGGTCCATGGCTATACCTAAGCCAGGGTCCTTGTTGATGTCCATGGCTCCTATTACCACCAAAGGCCACATGGATGCCCAGGGTCTGGGCTGACACCTAAGGCCATGTTGGTATCCGAGGGACATGCCGCCTTGAGGGCCGTCCCAATCTGGATAGCCTGAGCTGCCACCCAAGGCCATGATGTTGTCTGTGCCTGAGCTGCTGCCGAAAGTCATGTCTGGGTTTGTGGCCCTTCTGTAGCCAGGGTCTGTGTCGATGTCTGTGGCTCCTGATACCACCAAGGCTGTGCAGATGCCTGGGGTCTGGGCTGACACCTGAGGCCATGTTGGTATCTGAGGGTCATGCTGCTGCCAGGACCATAGAGATCTGAGTGTCCTGCACTGACCCCTGGGGCCATGTGATGTCCAGTCCAAGCTACAGCCTAAGGTCATGTCTGGGTCCATGGCCCCCCTGCAGCCAGGGTCTGTGTTGATGTCTGTGGCTCTTATTACCACTGAAGGCCATGCAACTGCCCAGGGTCTGGGATGCCACCTGGGGCTATGTTGGAGTCCAGGGACCACGCTGCTGCTGGCCCATGCCGATCTGAGAGGCCTATGCTTACACTCCGGCCCATGGTGACAACTGGGTCCAAGCTACTCCTGCTGGTTATGTTTGGATCCATGGTCCTTCTTCAGCTGGGTCTGTGTTGATGTCCATGGGCACCCTGTGTTGAACCATGTGTTGAAGTACAAGGGCTGTGCTGAGCTGGCCTCGCCCCTCACATGGAGGAGCTGGTCCCAGAGACCCAGACTGACCACCTTACCTACCACCCAGGCACGCATCCAGGGATTTCAGTTGGCCCACCAACATCTACCCCATCTATGACCTGCTGGACTGTGTGACAGGACTGGTCCTGTGGAACCAGAGCCGCAAGATCTCCATGTCTTGGGGCAACAGCAGGATCTCTGAGAAGAGATTCGGTGAGGGTCCAGTATTGATGGTGTACCAGAAGCCAGAGGCCTTGAACCCGACCAACAGCACATTATATAATGAACATTTGCAAGTGAGGCTGTTTGGAGAAAAGGGTATACTGCATGATACACAGCAGCTCCCAAGGCCACTGAGATGACTGAAGAGGTGATGGAGAGAGCAGGAAGACGGAGGAGTGAAGTGGGTTTTGTTGTTATTGTTGTTTGCTGTTTTGTTTGTTTGTTTTGGTCTGGGGTTTTTTTTAATGTTTGTTTTTTTAATTAATATTCTTATTTTAATTTTAATTCTTATTTTATTTTTATTCTTTCTTTTTAAGTCTTCCTTTGGAGGAGAAAGGCACTACAAGGGTGAAGAGCAGATATAGAGGGACCAGGAAATGAGTGGGATTGGGGTGCGTACTGTGAAATTCCCAAAGAATCAATAAAAAAAAAGTTTAAAAAAAAAGAAAAAGGAAAAATTGTGTTCAGTTAAAATATCTTTCAAATGCAAAATTTCACTGTAAAAAAAATCCCCTTAAAACCAGAGCTTCTGTTGCCAGAATACATTTTCCTCAGAATGCCCATGTACAATGAATGGGAGGTCTGCAGACTTGCTAGTGCATCTGATCTCCACTTTCCAGTTTCCATTTGTGATCTTCAGGACCTGACCACAGTCTCGCCTCTCTCTTCTTTCCATCATGCGTGAACCAGTAATTCCAAACCATATGCATTTCCTTGAAGGCTGCTCATCGCCTCCCGTCTCTGGGCCTCTGCCTACGCTGTTCCCTCTGCCTGGAATGGTCACTCTCCTCTCTATGGTGCTCGGAAGCTGGTGGTCCCCTTCATCATGCAGCTCCTTAGGAAGCGCTCCTGGAGTCTTTGGAGGTTACAATTTACAGCAACAACAGTAATGATGCATGGCGTGTACTGAGTACTGACTAAGTTTGGGTAAATCCCACCCCCCAGATGTCCGTCCTCTAACCTGCTAACTAGTTGCAGCTCCCTGTAAGGACACCACTGTACGTTTTAACAGAAGGAAGATTGCTTTCTTCCAAAGCTTGAGAAATACAAGGAGACTTTGGTTTGGAAGTCAAACTTTCATTCATGGCCACTACAAAGCTCCTCTTCCAACAGCCTCTTCTTAAACTCAACCTTCCTCTAGTCACACACTTTCTGCCTCTCGG
Source organism: Neotoma lepida (assembly GCA_001675575.1). Classification (NCBI taxonomy): domain Eukaryota; kingdom Metazoa; phylum Chordata; class Mammalia; order Rodentia; family Cricetidae; genus Neotoma; species Neotoma lepida. The sequence goes on along the minus strand of LZPO01116987.1, from coordinate 139,429 downwards.
AATTGCTATATTCGCTAAATTGGGAACCGGACCCAAAAAGAAAACAAAACCACGCAAGTGATCGTCACCTTGCTTTATCTGCACACTATGTAATGCTATGAGCTACTTACCAATANCTCTATTCTGTTTGCTTTAACTTTTATGAGTAGTGGTATCTGTGTGTCAGAGGTCCACTGGTACAGTTGACAAGGCATGTGCCCATCATTGAAAGTGTCTGGAGNTCAGAAGACATCCTGTAAGTCTCTTCTTCCCTCTTGAGTTCTGGGGTTCAAACTCAGCTTGTCAGGTGTGTGCAGCAACTACTGACCCTCTCAGCCGCCTCGCCAGCCCACAAACACCTCCATTGTAAAAACAAATGGGAACAAAGGTTAAGTAATCAGAAGCTGCCAACTAACATCTAATGGGGGACTTTCCAGCCAGAAAGATCAAACAGAACTGCTGTATAACTGAAGCCAATCACGTAGTTTTGTTTCTTTCCTTCTGTGTTCACCCGAATAAAGCCTTCCCCTTCTCGTCCCTCAGTGGATTCCCTAAACCAGCTTTGGTTGGACGTTTCGTAGCTCGTGAATCCCTGTTAGCACAAATAAACCCTTGAAAATTTTATGTGTCTCAGTTTCCATTTTAACATCCCCTGTAATGTTTAGAAACCCTTCAGGAATGTTTTATAAATCCTGATGCCTGGGTCCGACCCTAGACAGACTCAGTCAGACTGACGTATTCTGTTAAAGGTCCCAGGTGATGTTAACAGGCATGCAGGGTGGTGAACTCCATGCCCCACAAGCCTTGCTAGGATCTTTGGGACTGACCACCCACTCTGAGGAGGGAATTGAGTATGTTGTCACTAAATCTTGAAAAGAAATGTTTAATTAATGGTGTTGAAATGGTAGTGACCAGAATCTTGATTATTTGGTTCATCCTTATCGATAAATCTCTTAATATTTAAAGGAAAATCTAATTGCATGGAAAATGGTCCTACAAATTGTGCTTTAATACATCGCAATTTGCTTATTGTAAGAAGGTGTCAGGAAATTACTATACTTTTGCTGCTGCTCCTCAGAAGCCATTCACCTTGGGTTTTGAAGGTGTCACCGTTACCAACGGCTTTCCGATTAGGGTAGGTTGGGTGGCCAGCATGCCCCAGCAATCCACCTGTGTACCGGGCCAGCCCTGGGATTGTGGGCATGTGCCACCACACCCATCTTCTAGCATNNNGCTGGGGAAGCACTTGGTCCCATGTTTGTGGTCCAGGAAATCACTTCACTGATTGGGTTACAATATACCCTACCCATTTTGTGCCTTGTGAGTTTATTCTAACTTGCGAAATTTCTTACAGGAAGGCTGCTCATAATATTTCGTTATTATTCTTTAAATGACTGCAAAATCTGCAGTGACAGTCTGTTTCCTTCGTGATTTTGGTCTCGACTCCGTTGACCTCTCTGAAAGAGCACACTTTTGCTTCATTGGCAGTCTCCAATATTTTGCCACTTTGAGTGAAGCACTGACTTAATTTCTGAGATGGCTTGTTTTCTAAACTTTTGACTATATTGTCTTGACTCTCAGGTGATGTTATCACTTTTATTTCAATAATAAGTATGATCTGTAATGTTGCTCTATCTTCCTGCTGCTCCAAATTCCTTCCTTCGTGCTTTCTATTTTATAGATGTCAACCATCTATTAATATCAGGACTGCCACTGACAGACTTCTCTCTGACCATGGATGTCTTTATTGCCTTTTATTCTGGATGCTTTTCTGGATATAGTCACAGTTGACAGATGTGTGGTGCTGCCTCCTCGTGGGTGCCAGGTTCCAGAGAGTCTTGCTGTTATGCTATAGGATGGCTCCCGAGAGGCCGTGATTCTCTCTGGCTGTTTCCAAGAATTTCTCTCTTTCACTTTCTGAACTCATTATGACATGCCTTGGCTGGGATTTCTTTGCATTCATCATATCTTGCATTTGCTAAACCTCTCCAGTCTGTGCAAAGTTTGGAAACTTGCAGCCATTATGTCTTCAAACACTCTTTCAATCAATGTCTCATTCTTCTCTCCTTCTGGGACATCTAGGATGGGAACACTGTTCTCTAGTCATTGTCGTTGGGGATGTCTCCTGGAGCTGCCTTCTCCAAACCCCACCCTCAGCTGCCCTCTCCAAAGCCCCGCTGCTGAGAAAGCCCACCACACAGCAGCTCCACCCCCAGAGGGTATTTAAGGTCTGGCCCAAGACTTCCCCTCGTGGTTTTCCCTCATGGCTTCTCCTATTCCTGTGGGGCCACCCAGGAATGCTCCGCTCAGATTAAACCTGGACTTAATAATTCNGTTTGATTGGCTTATTACATCAGTGGGCATCNGATACCAAATAACTGGGGATCCAATACTTATCAGTTGTCNGGCAGGTTTCCGAAGCTCTGCTTACTCCATTTTACTTCCTGGTGGGGAAGAACTTGGTCCACACATGCCATANCTATATTGTAACATNCTGAGAAAACACAGGAAAATCCAAGACAGGATGGACTTGACAGGGATAAGTCAGACTACAATCATAATGTTCAAGTAACCTATCAGGAGATGAGAAAAGAGAAACCAAGAAAACAAAATTTGCCNGTTAGAAAACAGAGATTGANGGAGTGGATTTAAAAACACNCTGTAACCGTGGGCTGTTTATCAGAAACCCACTTCACCTTCAGTGACTTAGACTGAAAGAAAAAGAAAAGAAGAAGACAGTGTGTTCCAGAAATATTAGTAAGGAAAACTCAGGATAGTCTGTATCAATACCTTCAGAATAAAGAAAATGACTAGAAACAATAGGCGCATTACATCATCATAAGAGAGCAATCCAGGAGGACATGTGCCTGAGCCAGAGTCTCTAGTTTCCTTTCCGTTACTAAATTTCAGCTCATTTCCTTGAATTAAGAGAACTTGAATGGAGTCAAGAAGATGGTATCAAGTCCACGAGCAGCCTCCCTTGCTGANAGCAGCATTTACACCACCTGGGAACTAGAGGAGGCGAAGGAGGGAGGCAGGGAGGAAACAGCTGTCATGATGCTAGGAGAGACAGGCGTGTGTACTGGGACAGAACAGCAGCTCTGCTGAAGAAACCACTACAATGANGGGGAAACACAGCTAACTTTGAGGTGTCGCAAATTACATTGCCTAACAGGGTGTGAACAACCACAGGCATAGAAGCATTGGTTTGGGGACCTTCTCTACTATGCTGTCCAAAGTTTGTCAAACTGTGCACTGACCTCTTCTGAACAGGAACTGGAGTAGGATTTAGNGTTGATGTTTAAGTTACNGATTTCACAGCTTTGTCTGCCTTTTTCCCTATGACCCAACTGCTTTTCTGTATAAAAGAATCGCTTTCCATGACCCGATATTAACAGTGTTTATAACTAAGTGGTATGAGACTGACATGTGACATATTCCAGGCGTGCCAGAGAAAGACATGTCCATGTAATCCATGCTGTCAGAACTAGAGCCTAGGGTCTTTATGCACAGGTACTACTAAAATAATTAAAGCTCATTTTCCAAACACACTCATATCCGCTCATTTCTCGCTGTGCACTTTGTAATGTCCTCTGGCTCTTTCTGATGGGAAAAGTTTCTCAGCAGAGTGTGANCATACTGTACATNTCACATATCAGAGGGCTATCCCTTCTGCAAGCTTTCTCTCTATAAGCAACGGGAGGAAATTGAAGATAATTACTTGGGGTACAAAAAGTTCCTTGAACTAACACACAAACGAATTAAAGTTTACATGGAATTCTCGGTCAATTAAGAAAGCCTTAGGAGAAAGAGAAGCCAATGAAAGCTCACAGAATCTATTTTCTAACAAAAGTTTAAACATTTTCTCTTTGATGCATCATTTTAACGTTAGCTACAATGTAACTTCGTGGCCTTAAAAATAAAATCTTTGTTAGAAAAGATGGACTGAGATGTACTCTTATCTGTCAAGAGAGTTTTAAAAACAAAGCATTGGAACATNTGTCTAAGAGACGAATGGCCAGTTTAAAGTCATGGTGGCTTTTGGCAAAAGCACANGTGAGTGTTGTCAAACGAAAATGTGGCTGANGTGGGCCAANCTGGATTGGTGAAGCTCATCAAAGGACAATGTAGTCATTAGAGCTGTTCACAAAAGTTCCAGCNTCGTGTTCTTTGCCTTAGAATATCTTTCGCTATCCCTTGGAAGTTATGTGTAGCTCAAGGACTCGCCTGGCCTATGAAACATGCAAAGCCCTGAGAGAGAGCTGACAAAGAGAGCTTTGTTCCTTCCCACTGTCTCAGGGATTATGGCACATGGAGAGAAGGAGCTTTGATAGTTTTAAACCCTGACAAACTGCAGGGAGCATGACACTCTACCCCAGCCCCCCAGTCCCCAGATCTGACAAAACAGAGTGGAAGGAATAAGAAAGAAATTGTAGTTTTATCTTTGTGCACTCAGGCTACCAGAACAGATCGCTATGGACTTGGTGGAAAATGGGTAACAGACACCTGGTAGAAGATGGGTAGTGGTCCTTTTTCTGGAACTTCACGTGGTAGAAAATGATAGGAGAATTGTCTGGGGCTTCTTTTATAAGGGCTCTGGCCTTGACCTGTCACTTTCCAAAGACCCCACCTTCCAATGCCATCAGATCGGGGGCTAGAACTTCAGCATAGGATTGGCTTGGAGAGATGCCTCAGCAATCAGAGTAGAGGACCCAAGTTCCAGTCCCAGTACCCACACAGGACAGCTCACAGCTTCCTGTCCCCTTAGCTCCTGAAGATCTGCTAGCATCTTCTGGCCTCATGCAGGTACCTGCACTCATGTGTACATGCCCAGAAAGACATATATGCACACATATAGCTAAAAATAAATCTTTCCAAAAGAATTTGAGCATCTGCATTTGGAAAGTACACAGACATTCCTTACCTAGTATACAAAATCCATGCTCTCTTTGCACACAGTTACGTTTACTTCATTCCAATAGTCTCTAAAATCTTGACTTGTTCCATCAACTCAAAAGCTTCAAGTCCAATGTCTCACTTCAATATCATTTAAGTACAATTTAGGCAAGACTTGATTTAAGTTTTCCATTTTGAGACAACTTTTTCTTCTGCTCAGAACCTGTATTCAANCATGTGTTTCCAAAATGAAGTAGGGAGAGAAACATGGGATGGATATTCTCCTTCTAATAAGAAGGGAGGACTGATTGNGTTCCAGTTCAAAACCCAATAAACCTTCTACAGAACACTGGGATGTGAAAAGGATCTACCTAAATTCTTTACCATTTTAAAACCCATCCTACATCTCCTGACACCTCTGCAGATATTTGTATCATCATGCCTACCAATATTCCGGCCATAATTACCTAAGTATTCTCTAAGAAGAAGAAGTCTTTCTCCACAGCTTTATTTTTTTTCCCAGAGCCCTCACCAATTCACCTCTAAAGGGTCATTCACAGCAGTATAGATTTTTCTACAAAGACCTCAGAACTCTCCCAACTCTCCCCATCACCCAATTTCAAAGCCATCTCATGATTTTTCAGCGTTTGTTACAGTAGCATCACCACTAGCGGACCACTGTCTGCCTTAAAGTATTTGTGTTTTTAAAGCAAAGCACCATGCGCTGGATAATCAACAGCAAAGCGTGCTGGGAAGAGCCGATCAAGGTGCAGTCAGATTTGGTGTCTGGTGAAGACCTATCTCCCGGTTCATAGAACGTTATCTTCCCACCATAACCTCATAGGCTAGAGGTGATGGTGTAGGGGGTAACTCACAGGTATCTTTTATGAGGGCATGAATATCATTCCTAAGAGTACTGTCTTCCTGACCTAATTACCCCCATAAATGCCCAGCCTTATTACCATCACTTTAGGACTTAGGATTTCAACATACAAACTGAGGGAATTACAAATACCTAGTCCATAGCAGTTACACCGAATCTCTAGGGATTGAGGATTATTGTCACTAAAACTAAGGCTACACTGACTGATATAAGGCTTAAGGATTATTCAACAGCCCTGATGAAGAAAGCTATTATCTTTCCTAAGCACCAAGAAAAGAAAATTAAATGACCCAAGGAACCATTCATTTACTAAATCCTACTTTAACTCATTTCTTTTTTCAAGTTTTTTAAAATCATGAATGCACTTAATCAGTTATGGATATAACTGAGAATATATAATGGTCTAATAACACNATTATATTCCTATAGAAATTTGGTATGTAACATCTACAGTCATCAATTCTCCCTCCCCATTTAGATCTGACCAGTCTCCCACCCTTGGAGNAGTTNTATGACCTTGTTGGCAGGGACAAAATGGGACCATTAGAAAAAAAGAATGAGCCTGGGTGATGATGCAGTGATTGGTCGCTGGACCTGTCAGTACCCACACCTTGCTCTGTCCCTCCNAATCCAGAACCACTGGCCATCCACAGCCTTGTTCACATTCTCACGGTGAACTTGTGATTGAGAAACATTGAGGACCGTTCTTAGCCTAAAGTAAGCATTACACAGTGACAGTCTCAGCACCAGCCTTGGTTGGTGGTGCTGCCTCTATTTTCAGCTCTATTTTGGATCAGAGTGATTAGTTAATTGTTCCACAGTTGTAAGGGAATCTTAAGTGATTAATCTAGGATGGAAGTCAAATTACTAGGATGGAAGTTAAATTCCCCAAGAATGTTCTTTCCGAAGGGGCAGCTACATCTCTAGTAGCTCACGTCATAGCTGGAGGCAACTGCTCCCCAAAAACAAATACAAGGGGTCAATATTGAAACACAAGTCAAAAAGATTGCATAGAAGTGGGTGGAACACTTGACTCAAAACATAAAGCTGATTGATCAGGTTTTATACGTATTGTCATCACAGAATAATTGACTCTGGACTTGCTTTCCTGCTAAAAATAACTATAAAATAAATCAAATAAGTACAAAAAAGTTAGTAGTTAGCCAAAGGAAGCAGAGAGCTGTGGTACTTAAGAGAAGAAGTCACACATAGTGAGCTTCATGTTCACTTTGCTTTCGGCCTGGCGAGGAGTACTTCAAGTCGTTAGGAAGGAATGAGGGAGTAATGTTTCAGGGAGAAAAAGATTTCACTGAGCTAAGAAGGCAAAAATGGGAAGTNCAGGAGACTCAGAGTAATGAAGTAAAATGGATTTCCCAGCAAGCCCTGAGAATCTGCACAGGGTTTCCCTCCTGGTTAAGTCTTTCCTGAGAGCTGGGCTCCAGTGAGCAAAGTGAAACCTCATAGATCTAAAAGAGATATTATCTGCCGAAGNAGAGCTTAGTGAAGAGACCAAGGCTGCACAGCCCTGGGACACCTCACAGTTCNAGCCTAGGTGAAGTCNATGNCTACANGAGCTCGTGCCNCAAAGTAAAGGGCTTGCCCTAGAATTACATGAAGAAATTATTTTCAAGGTCAAAACCAATAAGCAATAACAAAACTGCACTTAATCCCTTCTGAACAGACTGAAACAAAGCCTGGAAGCCCAGCAAACTATTTATTGGTAACTTAACCTAAGCCTGCGAAGCAAAACTCATTACCCTGCAGTGGAAAGAAAACAGCACACCAAAGCATCCTACAATATACAATACATCATCAGAACTGTTTAACAGTGAGAGAAAAAAGATCCCAGATATGGGAAGAAACTTGAAATGCAATTCATTCTCAAAGAATCAGAGGTATGTGACATGTAATATGATCAAAATAGTCAATAGAAACAACCCAAGATACTTCAAGCATGGACTGACAGGCAAGATCACTGAAATAGTGATTTTAAGTATGTTGAAGAGTTTAAGGAAAATATGGGCAAACTGAAATTAAGAAA
>LZPO01116987.1:88428-104970 GCA_001675575.1 Neotoma lepida | reverse complement strand
AAGTAGCTATCAAGGAGATGTCATCTCCTTGTAGTAGGAAGAAGGATACTGACATGTTGATGGAAATAAGCCAGTCACAGTGTTCATGGTACTGGAAGGTAATCTGCACNTTACCAGAAGAAAATGGTAATCATAAACATCACCCAGCTCCAAACTCTATGAGCTACCACAGTGACCTGCCTGCAAGACATACTGTAGGTGCAATCGTGGCACAAAACATTATGGGAATAATGAGCCACTTTCTTTAATTGGACTTAAGTTCCACTCCCTGAGATTGACCCCNTACCTGACACTGCAAAAGTGGCCATGACCCTGATACTAGTTAAGTCACAGGCCCAGGGTAAAGCCTACTACTGTTATTNTTCTAAAGGAACATAGCAATAATTTGACTCCTAATGACATACTGCTATACCCACAGGTCAGTGCCTTATTCAGTCCTTATCAGAGAAACTTCTTCTTGCAGTATATGGGAATTAACAGAGACCCACAACAGGTCAATGTGCAGAATGTGAGAGACTTTGGAGCACTAAAACNCTGAACGGAATGTATCAGATTCTTGGCCACTTTAGCAATGTCTCCTAGAACTGTCAGAATTATACTCTTAGAGTCTCACCACCAGAGCTGCCTAAATATGACCTGAACAAGCATATACTGTTCAGGTATACATATATATATATATATATACTGTTGGATATGCTAACGTGGAAGGGGAAAGTGTGTGAGAACTCAGCCCTAGGAAAGAAGGACAGCCAACTAAGGACTGCTGAGAGTGGGAGAAATGGTCTTCCCCAGGGACAAGCACACCAACTGGTTATCCAGTACCAAGAGGTCAGCCCTGAAGACAAATATATGTGTGTGTGTGTGTGTGTGTGTATGTGTATAAAACACATATATAATAAATATATATAATGTATATATGTATATATGTAATATTATACTGACTGAGCAAGCTGTATTTGTGCGTCTAGGAAGAAATATGTTTCATATATATATGTATATATACATATATATATGTAACAACAATTTTAAAAAGGCCATGAACTTGAGAATAAGGAGAGTACATGGGAGGGTTTGTAGAGAGGAAGAGAAATGGGAAAATGATACAATGATATCATAATCCCCAAAATTTTAAAAATATATATATTAAAAACAGTATTATAACAAACACTTTAAGGCTTTGCAGGACGGTTGGCGCTATGACCAGGCATGCTATTATCATNATTTTTCTAGCCTGGCTGTCTAACAGTGGGCAGGTGGTTCTAACTCCGGTCACCAATGCCAGAACAATGAGTGAGGCTTATTCAACACTGAAGGAACCTATTTGCCAGGAAGGACTGAGCCTGGCATCTCCTTGGATTGGCTAGTGCCTGCTATGGAATGCTCGTGGCTCAAGGGAGAGCTTCCCATTCTCAAGACTGTCATCGTCACAGCATTCTGATGCAACTTTGCTGGAAGGAAGGGAAGTTTGGTCAAGTCTCCTGTGTCCTCCCCAGGGGGCTGAGCAATCTTTCCCCAGAAAGCATTCCTGGTGAGAGTCAGTCCTAAGAGCAGATCCTGTGAGTCAGTTCCCAGAGCCTCCACCAAACTGCCTTCTCACCTGGAAATCAGCTGTACAGCTGGGGCACCCCAGAGAAGGGAGACTTCCAAAAGTTCCACCTTCTTCTGTGAGGGGCACAGTAGCCCAAGGCCAAGGGCATCCGGCTCCACTCCTTTATATTAACCACGTGTTCCTCTTACATCCCAGGCAAGCACCCACCTGCTTCCTGTAGCTGCACATNAGTTTACATTTTCTACAGCTTCCTATAAACGCCTGGCTCTCCCCTCAGTATATTATTCTAAGATTCATTCATGTTATTGCATGTATCAGCAGGTCTGTCTTTTTAGATTGGTCATATATTATGTTTTAATGCACGAGATCCATGCTATAGAAAAGTAATGATTTCCATGCTCCTGGAAATTCAGAGTATACTGTGTAGGAAATAGTCTAGGCCTTGCATTAAAAGTTACAGTCGGCATGTTCTGTGTAATCATGAACATGTCACTAACTCCCTTGGTCTGGGTCTCCTCTTCTGCAGATGGGAACCATAACAGTACTTGACAGGCTACTTTAAGCAATGTTTGGGTTTGAGATGAGCAACCCCCAGGCCTGTGTGTCTGTGCACATTTGGTCNGCTCCTGGAAGCTCTGTCTGCTGGCTCTGGCCCCATGAGAAGCCGAGAAACGATGGATGTCACCATTGTGTTAATTCCATGCTCTTTAGACAGGCAGGTGGTTTTTAATGCTTTTCTTCTCATATGTGGCATACATGCATGTGTGTACATGTTTACGTGTGTGTGTGTGTGTATGTGTACATTTACATGTGTTTGGAGACATATCACGGGTCTTCCTTGATGCACTCCAATTTATATGTTGAAGTTTAACTTCTATCTCTCGGTTGAACTCAAAGCTTACCAATGCAGCCAGTCTGAATATCTAGCTGGCTCCCATGATCCCCTTCCTCCACCTTCCAAGAACTGGAATTACAGGGGTGCCACCACATCTACCCAGCATTTATGTGGATTCTGGGACTCCAAACTCCTGTCCTCACATTTGAGCAACAAGCATTTTAACCACTGAACCAGCTCCCCAAATTCTTTTTAAAAATATATCTATTTCAGAAAAGCCATGACTAGACATGAATATAAATTATCATGTGAAACAATACTAAAATCATCATATAGCCAAAAAAAATGTTTTGAATAATTGTTTTTGAGGCAAAGTTTTGCTTTGGCGCCAAGGCTGGCCTCAAGCTCTCAATTCTCCTGCCTCAACCCCCGAGTGCTGGGATTACAAGTATCTGCTACCATGCCCAGATGAAAAATCATAACTGATCAAAGATCTGCCATCAATTTCTTGGAGGATCAAAACCACGAGGAAACGCTGAAAACAAATTGTTTTTGTTGAATGGAGAAATTCACATGCCCAGGAGCTTGGNTGTTCCTTACCCCAGGAAAGGAATGTGTCATTGTGGTTTTGCCCCACCCCCATGGAAACAAAAAAAGAACTGAAAATACTATCTCATTGCAATCTCAAGACCGCCATGACAGGGGGAGGTGTTTTGTGTCTTGATTGTACTAATGAAGACGTGTCTTAGAAAGTCCCCCACGTCACAGAATGAACTGGCCCACGGTCTAGTTACCTGCTCAGAAATGTACTCTTCGCTCCATGGTGCAGCTATTCCCTCCCACAGAGAGAGCAGGAAGTGAGCCATGTGATGAAACCCTCCAAAAGACCATCATGGGAATTAGACACAGAGGGGTTTTGCTGTCAGTGTCTTCAGGGTGGTTCCCTGTGGCCTCCCTGACTCCGTGGATCTTTATGGGCCGGAACACAGCCTTTAGGCAGCAATAAATGGACCATGACACNGTCTTACAACCTCCTTCTGCACCTTGGGAACAACAGTTTAGTGTAATATTAAAGAGGAACATTCCGAGCTGAGNATGTCTGCTCACTGGGCGCCTCCTTTGTCTCTGAGGGAGCCTAAGTATGCCCAAAGAAAGATAAGAATCAAGTATCAGTCAGTACCAACCAGAATCATCCAAAAGGCTGTCAGCCAGGAGAGGGAATTTAACAGTGTGTTTCTTCAGCTAGTGAATGTCTTCGTTGGGATTGCTGTGACAAAATGTCCTCAAGTGGTGGCTGAGAAATAGCAAACCTTTCTTTAAAGAGTCTGCTGGGGAAAAAAGATTAAAGTGTGATTAATGGTGCTTTAGCAAAGAACATTCTGGAAGAGTTGTTGGAGTAAAAGAATGGGTGAATGGGAAAGTAGCTTTAAGGGAAAACTGGGGCTTTTAGGGGCTTTGAGTTACCCAACAGCCTAGGAAAGATTCCTCTTGGCCCCTCATATCAAAGTTGGACAAGCATCTCATTGATGAGCCCCGGCTCTGACTTCTTCTCAGACAGGGTGTTGACCCCATGGGTCCAGCTTCTGTCCTTAAAGCTATCCTAAATTTCCAGTGCCATGGCCAGGCTGGTTGGGTAGTGAAAGAAAATGACTTCTGAATTTTGGAGGTGAGGACCTTGAATTCTNTAGTTAGTNGGCTGCTTTGTGACAGCCCAGTGTGCTCCTTTGTGAGTTCTACCCNATCTGGGAGACTCTCAGTTGNAGCCTAATGAACTACCCNGTCGGNATTTAGGTGACATGCTACCCAGGGGCAAAGCTGGAGGATGTCTCCCCATGAGCCTAGGGACTTCAGGAGGAAGGGCAGCTCCTGAAAGGGTATACCTCAGGGAAGAAGCAACCACATGTGGATTTGAGATACAGTGTCAGAGCCTGACCTGGTGGCCTAAACATAGCATCCCAGGTGCCTCATGGATGTATGTAATGAAGAAATAGGGACTGTGATGTGGCTTTTGGCAGAAGTACCCCCAGACCTCACACAATGACCAACACCTCTATCAACAGCCTCTGCTTACTAAGGAAATGAGATAATGTAGTCTTTCTCAACACAGGGACGTGCCAAAGGAAGCAGGGATGTTGTTAGTAGACAAGNAGGATCACTGGACTTGGCAACTGGGTGTGTTTGTAATTTCAGAAGCCTGAGGCAGAAAGATCTCAAGTTCAAGGCCTNTGTGGGCTACATAGTCAGAGCCTGTCTTCCCAAACCAAAACTGTGATAAGAAAAGAGAAACAGATAGAGAGCAATTGATACTGGACAGAGNATGGCTCAGGCAACCTCTGTCCCCACCTGCCTCTCAGCTGCCGTGCACTCACATGCATTCTTCTCTGCCATGGAACACTGCCTCTCCTCCAGCAGGGACATGTGCCTGCCCCAAACCACCTGATTCTAGCTCCACTGATGCCTATGATCAACAGCCTCCTTCAGACAGCATTGTAGTTCCCGTAGTGAAGAAGACCTATAGCCTGAAGACAAGTGACTTGCCCTGCACTCTTCTTCAAGTTCAGGAGTAGCACAGCCCCAGTNAAAACTCCTGGGAGCCTCTGAAGTGTCGCCCTGCAGAGCAATGGCCAAATCAGCTTGCTGGCAGAAGCATTTCCTGCCTAGCCATGGACTAAATACCAGGTCATGGGGAGGGAGCTCCCTTGTTGCCTGGCACTTCCTCTGCCATAGTCTCCTCTGAAATAAAAAAGATTTCCTTTCATCCCCAGGAACTAGGCACTACTTATTGGTAGGTTTGGGGCCCTGATTTTAAGGGCTGAGGACCCCAACACTCACTTTTAGAAGCTAATGCTCTTGAGATGTAGATTGAGTCCAAATTCTCCCNTTGCCTCTGACCACTGGGCTTCTGTCCAAGCCAGGCTGCCTGGCACTGGCAGGGCTGGCATCAGCCATGCAATGTGATATGGGGGCTGAACCATGTGAAATTGCTGTTTTGTAGGCCCAAAATGGTCCAATGGCAATAATTTCACTTTATTCAGCCTAACACAACTGTTAGCTATTACTGAAGCTGGCTTCATTGGAAACTGCATTTGACATGAGGAGCAAATNCATGTGAAATATTTAGACAGTGGCTCACACATTGCAAACACTCAATAAATACTGGTTGTTGATTGATACTGTCACCAAATATGTGACATTAACAAATCGCAGTCATTATGCAAAGTTTAGCTGAGTCTGGTGAAAGGTATTTTGGAATGGGTGATATTTCCTCTCTGCTGAGCCAGGATTAAGCAGTGCCATGTTCAGGGTTACATTGTCTATTGAGACCGGACAAGTCAGACTCCTTTTGTNGGACTTGGTCATATTTTCCTAATTCATTCTGANTGANTGTAACTCAGTGGGGCTAATTTTTAAAGGTTGAATCATGATCTTGGGAGTGAGGACCAAGCATTAATATGANTTGAATATGGGGCAAGACTTAAGACCTGCTGCCCTTGCTGACATGAGCAATGGATACAATTCTTTCATGTGGTCTATTGATCCTGGTGGGGGCAGAGATCCACTGGCCAGGGTGTCCAGGAGGGCTGAGCTGGACAAGAGTNGATGAGTTCTGAACAAGGTGGCAGGCATGTTGCTGGAGACTCTGCTTTGGGGCTGAGAGAAGCTATCATGGAAGGAGCCATGAACTACTACTGTAAGAAGGTGAAGCTGTGTAGCAAATACTATATGAGCAGCTGCTACACATCTAGATGTGTATAAGAGACAGCTGTATGAGTCCCTCTTCGGTTGCTAATGGTGTTGGATTGTTTTCAGTTTAGACAAGTGAGTTAAGCTAATACTCTGACCATTTTTGTAGACATAAGTAGTGTCTCTCATAACATCATAGATTTCATTTTTCCAGTGTGTTATACTTCCTGATATTTAATGTGATGGTTAATATTAGTTGTCAACTTGACAGACTCTGAAATCACTAAAGAGATAAGCTCTGGGCATGTCCGTAGTGATTATCTACATTACATAAATTGAAGTGGGAGGACCTACCCCAAGTATAGGTGATACCATTTACAGGGTTGAGGTCCTGGGAAGAACAAAAAGGAGAAATCCAATGGAGTACAAGGAGTAACTACAAGAAACAGTTCTCTGCTTCTTTACTGTGGATATGATGTCATCAGCTGCCTCACGTTCCAACCACCATGGCATCCTCACCATGATGAACAGCACCCTCAAACTGTGATCCAAAATATAACCCTTCTTAAGTTGTTTTCTCGGGGTGTTTGTTCAAAGCAATAAGAAAAGTAACCAATGCGATTGAGTTGCAAAGGACATAGTCAGTGAGNCCACCNGTGAAAGGTGGGTGAAGNGCAATCCTAACTAGTCTTTTTAATAAAAACCTGGAGTCAATTACTAGGGTGAAAGCTGAAAGATCAGAGAAGCAGAGCAGCAGCCACTGACTTCTTATCTCTGACCAAATGGGGCATTCTGTCTCAATGAATCCTCAGACTGAATGGGACTAGATCCTGTCTCCACCCACCTTACATTCCTGTCTCCACCTTCCTAGTGTTGGGATTAAAGGCGTGAGCCTCCCACGTGCTGGGATCAAAGGCGTGCACCACCACCACCCGACTCTGTTTCTCTTTTAGACTGGCTCAATCTCCTGTAGCCCAGGGTGGCCTTGAACTTCTGATCTTCCTGCTTCCTCCTCCCAAGTGCTGGGATTAAAGGTGTGTGCCACCACTGCCTGGCCTCTATGGGTGACTAGTGGCTAGCTCCGCCCTCTGATCTCCAGGTGAGCTTTATTTGTCAGAACACAACAAAATATCACACAACAGGTGGGTCCTGGGGTTTTTTTTTTGCCATCTCTCCATTCTTCCTCGAGCCGTCCTTACTTTCTCACAGGACAGGGACATTGTGATGGCTGTTCTTAGTTGTCAACTTGATTACCTCTGGAGTTAGATGAAACCCAGAAATGGAGGGCACACGTGTAAGGCAACTTTGCTTAATTTGCAGTAGGAAGATCCATTTCTAATCTGAATCTTGAGTTGGGAGGAAATACCTGTAATCCAGATCACTTGAGCTGGGAAGACTCAGCTCTAATCCGGGCCTCACCTTCTGCTGGAAGCCTATCTAAGGACATGGAAGAAGGAAGCTTTTACTTTTTGCCTGCTTGCTCTCACCTTGCTAGCAANTCCATTTATTCACTGGCATTAGAGCCCACTTCTTTGGCATTCCAATGTATACTGAAGACCAGCTGAGACATCCAAACTTGTGAACTGAGCAACTACTTGATTCTTGGACTTTTCCTTTCACAGCAAGTCATTGTTGAGTTAGCTAGACCACAGCCTGTAAGTCATTCTTACACACACACACACACACACACACACACACACACACACACACACATATATATATAGAGAGAGAAGTTGATTCATTCTCAAAGTTCTGTTACTGTAGAGAATCCTGATTAATACATCTTGCAATCTCTGTATGCCAGACTCAGAAGACAACCATTTTCCCAGGTACACCTGGCATTTTAGCTGAAGACAGTATTTAGATAGACACAAAGATCTAGGTCACTAGATGGACTTCTTACCACTGATGTCTTATCCATTCAGTAAGTAGATCTAGCTCGGAAGGCCAAGATGGTGGATAGAGGAATGGATATGCACCAAGACACAGATTTATAGTGGTATTTCAAATTGAAATGTAGTGGAGCAGGGTTGTTTTTAATAGTTTGTATTCATANCCCTTTTTCTCATAATAAAACTCCAGTTCCCAACATTTTTACCTTTACACACTCACTTTATGATACAACAGCCCTTGTTTCATGACCCATGAAGTATAATTGGTATCCTGTGAGTCCTCACTAGATATGTAAATAAGCTTGTACCCTCACCCCGAAATGTCCTCGGTTTTCCATCTCCTGACTGCACCACAGCCTCTAAAATTTCAAAGATTTGTTGTCATTTATAGTTACTCTGAAGCTATCATTGCATCCTGTATGGTTCATTTATTTTGCTTTTAAAAATAAAAATCAATTAATATAACTTGAGGTGATGTGATTATTATTCATTGAATCATGTAAATTTCCTCATTCTAAACCTTTACCCACAAAAATTATGTCAATTTCCTATGGTCCCNTAATGTATTTTTATTAAATAAACATTTACATAAAGGTCAGTAGTAATGTTTTCTGTTCTGCTNAGAATATTCTGAAATTTAAAGTCAAATAGANTTCNCTTCTTAAATGCCAGAAGTGTCATAAGTTTACGCCAGCTTTGTCTCATATTCGTGCCATGGCATTCTTTAAAGATGTTTTTGTTTTGTCTAGCGAATCTGATTGCTTTTAATTTCTCTTGGTGGCAGAGGGATCATTTGACTTCTAAATTACATTCATAAGATATTTGAGCTTTGAATCGTATTTGTGTCAAGAGCATTTGATTTGAGGCTTGCTGCCCAACTGTCATTTAAGGATCCTTCTTAGTCTCTGGGTTTATTTCAGTGCTTCTTAGANTGCATGGCTAGGTTTTCTTTCTGGATAGTCCCTCATCAAGTCTGATGTCCTTGCCACTGTGGCGTGTGCAGCCCTAACTGGGACTTGCCTAGCACACCTTCCCTGCAAGGCTCAGGAATCTTCTCAGAGGTGGTGGGTAATACCAAGGACACAGTGTTTGCCAGACACAACAAGCACACATAGAAACTCACAGTGATTGTGACAGCATGGGCAAGATTTGTGCAAGCTCCAACCAGACAAAACTTCCAGCACAGAGGTGGGAAGGTGGCTATGAAACCCCAACCCAGTTGAGGAGCACTTGGCATTTGATAGATGCTAGGAGAGGGAGGGGCATTTTCTTTAATGATGAGACCCCTGGTAGGTCTAGCACACAGCAGGGCAGACCTGACTCCCAAGACCAGCTAGACAACACAAAGTGGACTTGATGGAGAGAGGAGGAGAAGGAGGAGGACAAAGAGGAGGAGGAAGTAATTTCAAAGTTGAGTGGGGAGGAATAGGAAGGTGGAGAGGGTGGTAATGGGGGAGTTGGGAAAGGGGCAGTGAGTATGTTAAAAATATATGGTATGAAGTTCTCAAAGAATTAATAAAACCAATACAGAAATATTGCTGTCCTGTTATCAGGTACATTTTGTGAGTGAACAATTTCCTGAGTCTGTATAAAACTGAAGTGGCCTCCCTTCATCCCCACACCTAGCTCTGGGATTTAGAAGTGACTTTCCNNTAGGATCCTGAAGGCTCACCTGCATCCACCCAGTCNCTGCTGATGTCAGTCTGGTTTCTCCTCCTTGTGTTAGCTTACTCNTTCTCTCTAGGTGNTGCTGGAATTTCCNCTCCACNCTCCTCCTGTCTCCCCTCAACTCTTTTTANTCTAAAGCANTGGACTTTGTTCTCCAGNATTTCNTTATTTTTCTGCTTCTGCATGGTCTCCATCCTNACGTTTTGAAGTGTCTCCTGGATGGATGCCTGGTCCCCTGCATTTCATTCNGCAGTCCAAGTTCCTTTTCCTAGATGGCATCTTCATTATATTAGGTAGACCCTTTTCTGTGTTTCTTCTAGATATTATACTGGTTTTTGAGATTTAGGAAAACACTATTTTAATTTTTCTTTATGTTTCTTTGTCTTCTGATAACACACGAAGAAGTGTTTATGGAAGATTTTTCTTTTTTATGCTTTGTGGATGTAATGCAATCATATCTTCCATGAGTGTTTCTGAGACTAGTAAGAAAAATATTACATGACATACAACTAGAAGAAAAATCACACNTAAGAAATGATTGCATTGGGGCTGGAGAGATGGCCCAACAGTTAAGAGTTCTTATTGTTCTTGCAGAAGGCCCAGGTCTGTGTTGCAGCATCCACATGGCAGCCTACAACTGCCTGTAACTCCAGTTTCAAGAGATCCAACACCCTTTTCTGACTTCTGCCTGCTCAGTCACACATGTGTTGCACACACATACATCAGGCACACACATATATACATAAAATAAAATTAATAATTAAAAAAAATAATACTTGCATGGGAATGGATAAAAGTAGCAGAGACAAGATGGTGAGACAATATGATGTGGGAATTGACGTCTCCAAGAACTATGACATTGAACCNAAGTACGTAAATGAAGAAAAATCCTGAAATGAGAAAAAAAACCACCCTCTTCATGTAAAAAGCACATATCATATGAGAAAGAAAATACTTGCAAACTTAAAAAAATGCTTAGTTAAGAAGTTGAATATAAGTGATAAATACACATTAGATCAAGAAACAAAGGATGCAAGCCATTTTTCATGTGTTGCCATAGCTGCAGCAACTGCTGGAAGGCACTACAGCAATCATTACACAGTGCTGGGGCATGAGTACATTATCATACTTCCACACACACCTAAGGATTTGCTGAAATATAAAGGCAACAATATATGAGAACCAGGGAAGCCAGGACACAAGATGTCTTAAGAAATAAAATAAGTACTAGCAACAAGAATTATATGATAGACTTGCTTCAGAGATTCTAGAAAAAAGAAATCCAATTCTGAAATCACGATTCTGAAGTGCACAGAATTCTGAAGTGCTGACTCAATTTCGGGTCTGTCTACACCGCCAATCACATTGAATACGCTAGGGAAGCAGGGACCTACTTCACACGTGAATTCCTGCCCTGGAGAACTGGATTTCTTCAACTTAAATCCATCCAGTGAAAACTGTTCATCACTGTCACCTCCTCTAAATACAAAGCTATGATGACAATGTAAAAGTGACCCATGCCTTTTACCTTTTAGCTGGTGACTGTGTTTTCCCAGTATGAGGCTCGTCTTCACTCGGAATAACCAGGAACAAAATATAGAAGGCAGTGAGGAGGTCAGGCAGTCCCCAAGATGGGTACCAGCCCTGATAGCTGCTGTGTGTGTGAGTTTGAGTGTGCATGTGTGTGTGTGTGTGTGTGTGTGTGTGTGTGTGTACATGCATGCATGTTGTTAGCATTCTTACTAAGGCACTTCAAAGGCCACTGCTGGCACTCATGTCCACCTCCCTTTCTTCTTTCTCCCCCACTCTGGTCCCACTCTGGTCCCTGCTGCTTAAGTCCATACCATTGCCATTATAAGCATTCTTCATTCTGCTGGCCATAACCCAAGGAGATGTGAATAATGCACGACCAGTCTGTCTTTGATTTGCTAAGGTCAACCCAGACCTCTTGAGTATGGCCAGCTTGGCTGATCCATTTGCTTTTGCTGCAAGCAGGCCCCAGCTTTCTCAATCCAGTCCCAGCAGCNACCCTCAGGGCTGTCTCTGGTCCCACTCTCTAATCACTAACATTACTAGGAAGGAGAAGCCAAAGATCTCAGATGAGGGGATTCAAAATGAAGAGGGAAGAAACACCGGCAAGGGTTCCTCAGCAGGCACTGAATCCTTCAACGTACAAGATTAAGGCTCCAAGATATAGGAAATAAAATTGCATCCATTTTAGGGACATAAAAATAACAATGAAATGAAAATTGGAAAACAGAGAAAGAAATAAAAATAAATACATAAAAGCAATTCCCTTAGATGAAGTTAAGAACAAAATAATGTTGAAGATGGGACTCTCGGGAAATAGCAAATTGCTTAAACCTATACAGTGAACAACTGGAGTAGACAAATACACACATGCAGTCATTCACAAATTCTAAACATGCATTGCTCTTGCAAATTGTTCTAAAAGAGTCACAAGAAATTTAAAAGGGATNGTATTTGAAGAAAAGAAATGAGGAATGAGGGGGTAGGCTCATTGCTGCAGATTTCTAGCTGACTGACTCTGCAGCAACATATGGGTACTGTATGTAGATAAAGATAGGTAGGTGTTATCACAGCTCTGTGTGTGTGCACCTGTATGTGTAATTATATCTGTGTGTGAATATGTGCATGTGTGTCCCTGGGTATATGTCTAAGTGTGTTTATGTTTCTCTCTCTCTCTGTGTGTGTGTGTGTGTGTGTGTATCTATGAGTATATATATATTTAGGTATCTGTGAACACTTTTCTGTCTTCTTCCGATAACTATATAAATAAATGTTCATGTATCTAAAGAAATATAGTTCATGTAATTTTAAATTTCTCTTTAATAAAAGCAAAAATAAATACAATAAAATATTTTTCAAATAGAGAAGATACAACAACATAACAGAAGTAGTTGTCTCTGGTAGCAGAATTGTGAGCTTTTTCTCTCATGCTTTGATTCACTAATTTGTATAACAAGGGACAGTGTAGCCCTCCTAACTGTAATTTTGCTGCTGTTAGGAATCACAGTGATGGTCTTAGATAACCCCTGTGAAAAGATCATTCGACCCCCAGTTGAGAACCACTGAGCTAGCAGATCTGCGCTGAGAGCAGGCATCTACATGCTTTGCTCACCCGTGACCTCTTTTTCTCTCCCCGTTCCCAGTAACAAGCCGTGGTGTAGTTGTGGCCAACTCTCATTTCATTCTTGCTCAGCCTGACTCCTCCCTTACAGCTACTACTGTGTTTCACTACTGTGTTCCTGGTCCTGGAGGAGGTAGAGGGCAGAGCTCTGTTTCCTGAGCACCTGTTCCAGGGTGCTGAGTGGTAGAGCCCATTCAGGGTGGCATTTAGGCACCACCAGCACTGAGCTCAAGGTCAGCAGGGGAGAAGAGCCCTGAAAGAATGGGAAAGTGGGGGAAGAAGCTAGGTCAGGTGACACAGTCCCCGCATGCTTCCTCCACTCTCCTCCCAACAGACACACTGCAGCCCTGCTTAAGACCCATGCTGCTCCTGAGCTTCTGTCTGACTTGAAGGAACCCCTGCTGACCAATACGGCAACTCTTGCGTGATTCCCTGAAAGAGGCCCCATCCCTGCCTGAGAGAAGACNTAAGCAGGAAAGCCATTCCCAGCTTGGCTCCACCAAACTCTGTTTCACATTAGAAATCCATCCTCCTCCTTCTGGGATGCTGGCCTGTGTTTCCAGAAGGAAACTGGAAAGGTGGGAGGGAGGGCACAGCGGAGGGCAGAGGCTGTCTCCTAAGAAGGTGTAAAGTGCGATCAAGGGTAGTGGGCAAGCCTGTTGTGCTGTCCTCAGAACTGGGGTCTCCCCAGAGCTGGAGCACTGGCCCTGGCCCTTCAAGAGCTTGATTGTGACCCTCCTTCCATAAGTAAGCATTCCAAAGACAGAACCAGAGGCAGCTGTCCTTGCTGTGGCCCACACCAGGCAGCAGAAGGTTCCACTTGCTTTCAAGCAGTCTCACTACAAACAAACTGGATCCAATTAGCCTTCTATGATGGGGGATGCGCAGATTATTTGAGAATAACACAACCACACCATGAATAAACTTCAAAATTAGATTTTCTGGACAGTTACCTCATTAGTGAGCTAAGCAGAAATAACTAATTGGAGAAAGAATTTTCCAGAAAGCATTTCTTTACAATCCCNCACACCCACCCATACACATATGCACCGTACACCCACATGAACCCTCCCATACACATAAAATAAGCACTGGGTACCAGGAGGCCCCTGAGATGGGGTGGCAATGGGGAACCATACCAAGTGTTCAAGTATGGACTAGGAATCCATGCCCGTGGCCCTTCACTGTGGCTCCAACCCTTATTCTTCTGCTTTTTGGCTTCCTCTTTTCATTACAATCCTTTCCAGGGACATCATTTCTCTTTGCTGCAATTTCAGGCCCCACTCNGGGTAGATGCCATGAAGCTCGTCTGTGCTGAGGTTTGNCNATCCGCTGCTCTGATGGCAGCTGCCTACNATGCGAAAGAGGGTCACAGTTATCAGCTGTCTTCAGTGTCCCATGGTCTCTATGTCATTCCACTTANTCTCCTTGTCAATTTTAAAAGGCAAATATTGTNCCCACTTGCTAGATGTAGACAGAGGCTCAGAAACATAGCTAGTGACCTACTTTAGTCAGCTTTCTGACGCTCNCACNAAACACCTGATTACTTTAGGTAGCCAGCTTGGAGGAGAAAGGTTTGTCTGGCTGTTTCAGGGCTTTTGGCTTCATGGTGACAGGATCCAGGCTCTAGGGTCTATGCTGACACATACCTCATCTGGGGCACACAGTAAAACAAAGTTCTCAACCTATGGAAACTGAAGCCAAGCAGCAAAGAGATAGAAATATCAAGGGTCTAGTACTCCAATACCCCCTTCAAGGCACTTATCTAATGACCTAACTCCAACTAGGTTCTGACTCCTAAAGGTCTCACAACTTCCCAAAGTGTCACAAGTTAGAAACCAAGCCTTTCCTGATGAGTTGGGGTGGGGTGGGGTTAAAAAGCCAGACTGTAACACAGGGCTGGAAGCAGATAATGAACAAGGCTCAAAAATGGTAGACACTGCTGCTCGCAGGTCTCAACTGTTGTTCACCTCTTACAGCTCCCTCCCTTGCCAGGGTCCTGTNTTTGCAGCCATGGACTTTCTACAAGCNGCTTCTGGAAGCAGCTATTTGACCCATTAGGAATGGTTATGGAGTCCTTTAGGGAAACATTATAGGGCACGGGATGTGTTTCCTCCCTGACCTGTGACCCGTGAAAGCACAGGAATCCTTCACTGTTTCCCTTCAGNTCCTTCCTGGCAGGTCAGAGTGACACATGTAATAGCCACCCNCAGGACCTGCTGGGTCCAGACATTTCCATGGTGCTGANGAAAATGCTACCTTTTNCTCACACAGGAAGGGAAAGTTCACCTGAGCACCTTTATGGCGATAATTTGAGGACTAACAGTGTCTACATCAGTGGTTCTCAACCTGTGGGTCATGACCCCTTGGATGTTTGATGACCCTTTCATAGGGGTCACATATCAGATATCCTACATATCAGATATTTCCATTACAATTCATAACAGGAGCAAAATTATAGTTATGAGATAGCAATGAAAACAATTTTATGGTTGAGGGTCACCAAAACACAAGGCACTGTATTAAGGGGTCCCAGCATTAGGAAGGTTGAGAACCACACTGGTCTAGATCCTCTATCTAGAGGTAGACTTCTTCTTCAAGTNCTNAAGTGCNTTATGAGGGATGTGGACGCCTAAATACAGTATGTGCCATGAAAGACAAGTCTCCACCAGGAGCTCTGGACCACAGTGTGTCAACTAGAGATGCCTGTGGGATGTATACAGAACGGGGGTGAGGACAGAAGCTGCCAGCATCTCCTAACCTTATCTCACATTGTCCAATGATTTTAATCCACTCAAATTTTATATCAACATCACTATCCTCATTTTAAGGAAAATAAACTTAAAACTCACAAGGGTAGAAAGAGACACACAGAGACGTGTATTACATTCGCGAACCCAAGCAGATGAGAGACTTACTGAGCAAACAGAAAATACACATTACATAAAAAAACATAGAAATGTGTTTTCTTTAAAACATTGTGTGTGTGCCAAGACCAGCGTGCACATGATGTGACCACTCTGCATAAACGAAGACTATCTTTCCATCTAATTCATAGGTTCCAGTTGTCAGAAGGGATGGAAACTGACCAACGGTCCATGGAATTCTGCAGACAGCTCATGGCTTCCAGGACCTCTGCTTCATGAACAAGTCTGAAAATTGCCGCCAGCAGGATNCAGCCCAAACGCCTTTGGAGAGCCAAAGCCAAACCTCCCCACACCCCAGCCCTTGCCTGAAGGCAAGAGGGAGGAAGACTATTCCAGAAAAGGGACAAGCCTGCGCTTTAAAGGCTCAAAAGTCATGAAAGGGCAGTGTGTTCCCAGAATGGGAGAAGTTGATACAACAGGGCCTGAACTGTAAGCCCCCACCCCGGTTCAAAAGCAGAGTTTTGTTTTTTTATATCAGCTGACAGGAATGAAGCTAACGACNTGCAGGTGCCTACCAAGGGAGAGAGAGCCTGCTGGCAACACACGGGGAGGCACACTCTTGGAGCAGGGTAGCAGAAGCCGCTGGGAAGCAGGCGACATTCTTAGGATAAATGAAGAGAAGCCAGGAAAGGCCTAGAAGAAAAGGCTCCCAAAGAAGGACTTGGGAGTNACTACCTGATGCAAAGTTGACACCAATGTGTGTTGTGGTGAATTCAGGAGCACCCCCCAACCCCAGCTGCTATTATAGTATGTGCTATGGAGAGGAAGAAGGGAGAAGCAGGGCTGGGGTCCACTCCACTTCCAGGGGAGCCATGAGCACTCTCCTACCACTCCCC
>LZPO01116987.1:20121-42226 GCA_001675575.1 Neotoma lepida | reverse complement strand
CTTTTCCTCTGCAGGATCCTGCAGCCATGACACAGGGTATACTTCATCCATCCAAGCTCCACCGCCCCCTGCTCTGGCGACANGTTGTTTCCCCGGTTCCTGCCACCACATTCTTTCTGTGAGGAGTTCTCTGGGTTCATCTGGCACCTCCTGGGAGGCATGTGCTCTTTGATCCTCATTTATAGACAGAAAAACTGCAGGCCAGAGGTGCCAAATGACCTGCTGAAAGTAACCAGCTGGCTAGTGGCAAAGCAAGGACTCCATCCCAGCCCTGTGCGGTGCCAGGATCTGTGCAATAAATCTCCGAGTTAAACTGTCTCTGATAGATTAATATGGTGACCTGGAATGAGGGCTTTGTAAATATCTTTCAAACAAATGAATTTAGACNACCTCCAATGAATTTTAATACCCCTCCCCCATATCTACACAGCACAGTGTGGACCTCTTGCTGTGGAACANCAGAACTTNACTCTCAAGGAGTAAGAAATGCCTTGGAGCCAGTGAAGGCAGTGTGCTCCCTACCCCGTGTTAGTGTGCNCACNTGCAGCCAGTAGAGAGGGTGGCCTTCAGACCCAGCAGCAGGCAGGGAGCACTGAGCACTNGGCCAGGGCTGCTTTCCTGACACNGTATCCTTCCACAGTGTCCTACACAGAGTTCTCTTCCCTTCCCAGCACACCCTAAAAAGTGAAGCCCTCCACAGAGACCTCATGANAGAGATACCANGTTGTTAGTGGAGGGAGTCAAATGGGCTGAATCCCATGTTCACACTCAGAAGCTGTGTGACTTGGGGAAATGATNCGCATTCTCTGAACTGCAGATATCTCCAGCTCTGCAGTGGGAATCCCTAAACTCTGTTNAGCACACAGAAATCACACACTTCTCAGTGGTCTTTGTTTGGGGCTCCTAAACTGGTTTCCACTGGGAGGCAGGAGTGAGTCCTGCGATAAGAACCTGACTTCAAAGCCCATGTCACTCCTGATCTCTAGGAGACCTGTTGTGGCTGCAGTTCCCAGGCCAGCTGGTATTGTGCTGTATGTACAAGNCAAGTAGCAAAAAGTGTCCCTGTCCAAAGCTCATTGNTTAAAATCCCACCATCCTCCTTAGAATAAGGGAAATTTGACAGCTCTCTTGGTACCTACNCTCATTCAAGGCATTGTACANGCAGCTCCTGTGAGGATTGCTTTTNAGTGTAAATCCATGGCTGTGCTGAAGACACTGTTGAGAACTAATCCACACTGCTACATCACCAGCTGGCCTCAGAGGATGTCACCAGCAGGAAGGAGTCCTCTCCATGGAGGACTTGAGATCCAGATGTTGTCTTTACAGGAAAGGAAAATTCCTCACACATCCCTTTAGCAGGAAGCTGGCCCTGGGACACCATGTCCATGTCCACTCCACTAAAGACCAAAACATCTTGATAAAAAGTAGTTTCAACAAATAACCTGCCACTGCTGTTTATCAGCAGCAGGCTCTAACCAGCTGAGATAACTAGCCAGTCCTCTAGTGCTGAGCTGAGAAAGTAAACATAGCTCCCTTCCCCTCTTCAAGGTCAGGGGCGGGCTTGTGGGATGTCCAGTCCAATCATATGGGCACCTGGAAACCCACATGAGGAAGGTGTGTTGCTCAGATTTTTAATTGTGCTTTAATCTTTCTGTCATCATCATCATCATCATCATCATTATCAACATCAACCACAAAGAAATACTTCTCAATAAAAGCCACACCAGAGGTAAGGTATTCCACATCGCAAAAATGCTTACCATATAGCTGAAGGCAGCACCTGTTTACCAAGAGCCTGTAGTCCTGTGGAAGCCACCTGCTGCCCTGGTGTCTTGCTTAGCAAAATAGGATAGCATCTGCCTCAGAAAGCTGTTTGCCCACACACTCCAGGTAGTCCCTGGACAGCCAATGCCCACATCCCTAAGCCATGTTGTTAGCCTAGGTGTGTGGGTCTGATGGCACCACACTCTGATGACAATGTGTACCACCTCCAAGTTTGGAGTAACTCTTTCTTCCTTCCTCTTCTCTCTCTTTCCTCCCTTCTCCGGAGGTTTAGTTCACCATCCTGGATGAGCCCTCCTCAGTGGAAACCAAGTAAGGGGCTGTGCCAGAAGTCCCTATGTCGGTTTGGGGAGCCAGTGTTAGTCTCTGTGGTTTTTGTTCCTTGTTGGCTGGATGACTTTTAGTGAAGGTACNTTAATCTGTAACTTGGGGACAGTGATATGCACCTCAAAGACTAGTGTGAGTACCTCTAGCCATAGGGGCTAGATAGAAAATGGTTTCTGTTGGACACAGTACTTTAAACAGCCACAGTGCAGGTCTGGGTGGGGCCCACTGAGCATCCATCCCAGCAGGCGGGGCCTGTGGGGGAGGGTAGGATNGTGGTGCAGGGCTTCACATTCTCACTCTGTCCACCCACTGTGGGTTGCTTATGTGAATGTCACAGCTCTAAAGCATTATCTCCAAAGGCCAAGAGATACAAAAGGAAAAGTCTTTTTTCCGGAGAGTGGTGATCTGTCTGTAATTAGCNCGTTTCCAGGAGCCTGGGGCTGGATGGGAGGATTTGCCCTGCCCCTGCTGGCTTGTTAGTGCAATGCATTCCTGAGGCTTCTGCAGTCCGAGCTTCCTTTAGCCCCTGCCATCCTCAGGCAGCCGTACCCCTCATTAAAGGATTAGCAACATTGGCCATGCAAGGCAGAGAGCTACAGGCCTTCTGCAGGCACCCCACCCCAACCCCGAGCCTTATCAGTGCTCCTGGGCAATGTTTGTGCTGGAAAAGCCAAAGCAGGGCTAGGGCGGAAATCACAGACGGATCACTGGTGTCAGGAGCTAATTAAAGACTCTGGGGTCAAGTCCAAGGGGGAGGACACAGATTTTTCCCACCCAGGACCTCTCTGGTAGTGCATGGCTACAGGCTGAGAAAGCTGTGGCTGCCAATAGCCCATGCGAGCGTGATAAATGGGAGCTGTGGTGGGAATTGTTTTACCATCGAGAGAAGCAGGACTGGCCCACTTTGTCACAGGATAGGGCTGCTGAGCTGGCCACAAGTTGGGCAGCACATTTGGAAGCACCCATTTTCAGCAGCCTCTATTTTGAGACANGGATGGGGGAGGGGAGACATCCATGGGCCATGGAACTCTTAGATTGTAAAATGAAGTTCCCAGAAAAAGGAGACACACCTGTGGACCGGTTAGAAGTCTGTGATTCTGGTGAATTAGAATGCTGTAGGTCAGGAGCCACACTCTCTTGGGTTNTCTTTAGCTTTCTGTTGTTTGTCTGTTTTAATAATATTCCCCTTTATTTCATTGTATTTCAATAAAGTTGCATAGTAAATTCTTTTTTTATTCTTTGAAAATTTCATACATGTATATAACGTACTTTGATCATATCTAACCCTCACGCCCCTCCTCCAACACTCCCCAACAACCTCCCATCATGTCTCCCTCCTTACTTCATACTTTNCTTTTATAATTATCTATTACTTAATCTTTTAAACTTCCAAGTCCAATTAATACAACCTGTATACATGGGTTATCCACTGGGACATGGGCAACCTACCAGGGGCCACATTCCTAAAGAAAAGTAACTCTCCTTCTCCTAGCAGCCAGCAACTGCCAATAGCTCCTCAGCTGGGGATGGAGCCTAGGGCGCCTCCCCCATCTCCATGCTGGGCTTTTTAACTGGCTTGATCTTGTGCGGGTCTTGTGCAGCTAGCCATAGCTGTTGTGAATTCATGAGTGCGATGGTTTCAGCTCCACTGTAGTAATCCCTGCTCAGGCCCTCAGGGTAGCAGGGCCATGCTCATACATTACANATCCCCAGGTTTGGGTAATGTCTTCCCTTCTCCTCACTTCACTGAAGTCCTTTTGGGGACCTGAGCCCAGTGTGTGATCCCCAAGGACAGGAAGTTCCGATGCAGCCTGGTTGAGCATGGCAAAGATCATTATACAGAACATTCATGTACTCAAGAATGGACCTCAAAGCTTACTGTAAGCCAGCAAGAGCATATGTTCCACTTTCCCACCCCAGCAAGGATGGCCACTGCCAGAGCTAACAGCACTACAAAGCTCCAAATGTTCCCTGACCCATTAGTTGAGACCCCCTAACAGAGCAATGTCATCCAATTTGCAGTGACGGTCAGTCACTTTCCAAAACTATATATCGCTCCCATTCAACATACTCATATGGTCAGTCACTTCTAGGATCCCAGGACACTCTCCAGCCATTTTCAGGAGCAGGTTACTGGAGGCGGGCCTATCCGTGGCCCATGGCATGCCAGGAGCAGAGGTGTTAAAGGGCAATCCAGTAATCCCCTAGGAGGTCCTTCCCTTCTCCTCTCCTTCTGCAATTCTCTATGCCTAACTTGTGGTGAAAATGTTCCTCAATGTGTCACTCAATCAAGCTTCTTCTGTCAGGTGGGACCGCACATTGATTGAACATATACTGTTTTCTATAGGAGGCTTTCTGAACATCCAGCCTTCTGTCAATAAATCTTTATAGAAATTAATGTTTGTCTGTTTGTGGATAGTCTATGGCTGACCTCAAACCATCATTGCAGTTGAGTGGTTGTAACAGAGACCATAAAACATCCAACATACCTTATGTGACTCTACACAGAAAGTCTGTGTCTCCTAGGGGTTTACAGACAATTTCAGTTCATCTCCATTAATCTCCATAATGTCTTTGCATGTTGGACTCTGATTTCCATTTAAGGGAACCTACTGAGACCTAGCAAAGTCATACATACCTGAGGGCTGGAGAGAAGGGGAGATTCGAACCCACATCTCTGATTCTGAAGTGCGTTCTCAGCATTTGTCATGTCATAACAAGCTGAGGCTGAATCACTGCCTTCACCCACTTGCCAAGGCCACTGGGACTTAACTCTCCNAAACCAGAAAGATGCCTAGTAACAAGATCCAGACTTTGTCTTTCAAAACCTCAGTTAAAATCAGAAGATCAAAGACATTCACCCAGTTATCTCCCCAAAGCCCCTCACCTAGACAACTGGCATCTCTCTCTCTCTCTCTCAGGTGCAGGCATTAGGCACCAAAGGACAAGCTGGGTGGCTAAGGCTTATCCTGATGACTCTATGGTTTTTTTTCTAGGGGGTCAATGGACAGNGAAATCATGAGGTTTCCCACTTATGGTCCTCACACTCCTAACAATTCATCGTTACACATGTGATCACCCACCTATTANCCTGACTATATTTTAAGTATTCCAAAATGAGCCATCTGAATCAAGAGCCCCATCCCTGGTGGCATTAGTGGAAGCAAAGACTCATGGCCATAAAGTTACCCTTCCGGTGACTCACAAAAGTCACCTCTGCTGGACCAGAGACTGTCAGACTGTCTCCTGAGAGCAGGGTGTGCGTGCGTGTGTGTGTGTGTGTGTGTGTGTGTGTGTGTGTGTGTCACTTTCTAAGCATTAGATGGGAGCTGCAGGTGGGCAGGAAAACTGTCTTGTGGCTTTAAGCACAAAGACACAGATTAGTCCCTGAAGCAAATGGTCATGAGCCTGTGTCTGTTTCCTGATCTTCAACATGGAAGAAGACCCTGAAGATCCTGACCTTAGAGTTGTGGGGCATACTATGAATTAGGTCACATGATTGGCACAGGACCTGTCCATGGCAGGCGCTCCCGAAATGGCAGGACTCATCAGCATCAAGATCAACAGCTGCCGCCTCAGCTCACGGTCACTGTCATCAGCATCAGCATCGTCATCAACCTCCCAGCTTCTTCCATTTTACAGCCCCCGTGCTGTCCGTATCCGCTAGCCGGGGTTCCTGAAAGCCTGGGACAATGATTAAGAAGGGCAGTAATGTATACANATGGTTCCCTGGGCACCNCAGAGGCTGGAGTGGGCAGAGTGGCCTCTCAGCACTAGCCATCCTTGCTCCCTCTGGATGGCTCTGTCACTCTGCTGAGGCTGGCTTGATGAAGACAGATGACGGCCCATGCCTGGGGTGAGGCCCTACTACAGCAGAGCGAAGCATTTAATCAGAACNCTGGTCTGTGCCAGAGCACAGTAATTGGAGGCAGGTGCTAAGAGCAATTTAAATAAAATACTGAGTTAATAAGGACAGCTGACAAGGATGTTACAAGNCCCCTGTCTAAGTTTTCAACAGGAATTTGTAGGCAACTTGGAGGCCTGAGAAATGGTGACTTAATTTCCTACATTTCTCCTAAAAAAAAAAGTACAAGAAACTGCAATTTTTTTTAAAGTTCATTTATTTTCACTTTGGGGATTTAAAAATGGTCAGAGAAACAGCCAGCATATATCTAAGACACCCACGATGGAGCTTACNGAACATGTTTTCCCTTTCTGTTCCTGCTACCCCGCCGCCCTGGCCAACTACCCTTCCTCTCTCAATCCATCTCCCCTAGCCTGGGTGCATCATGCAGACCACCCCTACCACCAGAACAGTTCTTCTGGAGTACCCATGACACCACCCTCCTGCAGAAAGATGTGGAAGAGGTTTTGTGCCCTACCAAGCAGAGCTGTGCCCCTCAGGACACCACTCTAGGTTTCCACAGCTCGTGCTTGGCCTTAGGCTTTCCCTCATCATTCCTGGCTCTCCATAGCTGTTCGAGCATGGTATGAACCCCTAAAAGCTTCTTAAACCCATCCAGAGGGGCCACCATCTCCATGTCTTAACACCCTTAACACCCTTCTTCATCTGCTGGTGCTCAGGGTCTCGAGCNCCTCTGAGTGTAGCCACAGCAGGAGACCACCGCAGTCTCTAAATGCTCTGCAGATGTGCAGCTGGCTCTCATCACCAGTGAACTCTGAGGTGGCAGTGGACCCTGTCAGACATTGGGAAGCCTGTATAGTAGCATGCCAACTGTCCCTTGAGGGGTCCCATAAGAGGTGCCTGCCTCCCCTCTCCCTGTACACTTTGCTACTACTCATCAGCCCCTCAATGCATTTTGGATGACTCTGACAGTGTCTGCAGCCACTCTTCTCAACCTCAGTTTGTGATTCCATGTCAAAACTGCCTCCTGGAAACATGCAGGGGGGAGGGAGAGGAGGAGGAGAGAGAGAGCATCTTATCAAAATGACAAACAAAAGCTCTCCCATACGCTGTCCAGGCAAGGCTGTCTCTGAGTGCCCTCTCAGGCTTTGTCTTCAGTCAAGTGAAGTCTTGTGGAGACAGGCTGTGAATTGTCCACTCCGCTGGCTACTCCACAGAGTCCAGAGGAACCCCATCTCAGCACTGAGGGGACCCTCACACATCCACCAGACCCTGTAGGGAGGATCCTGCTGAGGTTTGAATGAGGCTGTTCCCTCCAAAACTCGTGTATTTTAGCAGTTATGGAGCTGCTGAGAGGTTGTCAGGTTGCTAAAGGGGCAGTGTGTTCCAGATGGATGGGGTTAAATCCCACAGTGCTGAGTGAGTCCCTGTCTTTCAAGACTGCATTAGTTACCATAATAATGTATAGTTGTAGCGTTTTCTCTATTTTGCAGGTACCTACCCACCTGCCTGTTGCTGTGGGACTGTCACTAGAAGCCAAGCAGATATTAGCAACATGCTCTCNGGCGTCCTAGTCACCAGAACCATCAATTCTTTATAAACTGCACTTTCAGGTATTCTCTTTTAGGAGAAAACACCCCAAACGACATAAGATCAAAANGGCCATTTCTCTATTATCTCTAAAGTTGTAACCTAACTTCACAAGACACCTCAGAGGTGAGAAAGACCCTATGGCATCTTCATAGACACCNTGGCTCCCAGTCTTTCCAGTAGAGCTGCTGGGCNAGCTGTAGGGGAGCTACACACAAGAACAGTGAGTGTGTTCCTTTGCCAGTCTCTNGGGGGAAGAGTCCCTTATGATCCCAGCCTGTTCTTTCCTGCTTAGCCATAATTCATTCCTCTCCAGGAGACCTTGAGGAATCCAAGCCACACAGAGGAGGCCTTCCATCCCATCCAGACAACTCTGTTCTCACTGGTGAAAGTGGCCCTGGGAACACACTTCTGGCAGCTGNGACCACNCTGACTTACCCTGGCCACGTGAGACCCTCCGCACATAATGTCCTGATTTCTTTCCATCTCCGATTCAAGCCAGAGTTACTTAGTGGAATGCAGTGATGTGAGGGCTGTCTCATGAAAGGCTGGCCCAGGGCTGCACCCATCCCATCCTCGATGNTCCGTGGGAGCTGTTCCACCTCCCACTGTGTCTCCACGGAGGCCCAGCCTCCGCAGTCCCAACCCTTCAGATCCTTCCAGAAGTTCTACGGAAGTTCACATTCAACATGTCCTGAACTGAACTCTACAGAGCCCTCCAGACGCTATCTTGTGCTCCAAAGAATGACATCAACACCAACCAGACCCCAGAGAAGAAACCTGGAAGTCAGTGCCAGTGCCAGGCTTAGCAGGTAAAGGTGCTTGCTGTAAAGTGTGATGACCTGAGTTCAATCCCCAGAACAAACATGGTGGAAAGAGAGAACCAAATTCCTGGGACATGAGCCCATACACAGATATACAGACTTAAAAATAAATAAATGTAATTTAAAAATTAGAAGCCTGGAAATCCTTTGAGGCACTCATCAACATAATCTGTATCCAATGATTAGTTAGCACAGAGGGCTAACTAATCAAATCCTATCCATCCCCTCCTCACTCTCTATTATTTCCAAGTCAGGTCTTCAGTTTCATTTGTCTGGACTACTTAACTACAACAGCCTCTGAGTGTNATTTTGTTTTGTTCTTGAGGCAAGATTTTGTGTAGCCAGAGTGGATGTAGCCAGAGAAGATGACCTTGAACTTCTGATCCTCTTGCCTCTGGCTCCTGAGTGCCAAGGTCACAGTGTGAGCCACCATGCCCAGATTATGTGGTGCTGAAGATCCGACCTAGGGTCTTGAGTGTGCTAAACAAGCAATTGCCAACTGAGCTTTATCTCTAGTCCTGACTGGCCTTTCTGTTCCTCAGCTGGACCATTTCCAATCCACCTGCAACACTAGCTTCAAGATGACCTTCCTGAGGTCCAACTTCATTGCACCATTCCAGTCTACATCCCTCAAAGCATCCCATGAACTTCANGGAAAACTCAACACTAGAGCCACTAGTGCTGTAGCATTTAAAACTTGCCTCATGCCTGTGCCCTCAGCTGATCGCCTTTCCCAATTGCCCTCTGGNNACTCCTCTCNTTTCTCTCCAACCCTCATATTCTGATGCATGCTTCTCTCTCCCCTGGCCTGGGGACACTCTAGAACAACAGCTCTAAAGCCTGAGTGTGCTTCAGAGTCCGATGTGAAGACTTCATAAAGNATGGAGGGCTGGGATCCTTCTGGGTGCTGATGAGTGACTCACCTGCAGCCAGGGAGTTTTCATTGACAGTCATTTGTTTTATTTGGTGTTCTTTTTTTAGAGACATGATCTTACTACATAGCCCAGGCTGGCCTTAAATTCAAGATTCTCCTGTCTTGGTCTCTTGAGTACTGGAATTGCAGGCATGCACCTCCCACGCTCGAGGATCACATTTTCAATGATGCTGATGCTACTGCTGCTGGCCTGGTGGGTACATCAAGAATCTCCATTAGAGATGCACTCAGAAAGGGCTCTGCAAACACCAGATGAATGACTGAGTGCACAGGTAGCACACACTTGGACCCAACAGAAGTTCGAATCCAGTCCNTTAGAGTCTGTTGATCAAGTTTCAGGCATGTGAGCAGTCTCGGGTGGAATTTCTGANTAAGTCAAAAGAGATACGTGACATCCTGCCTAGCAATGGTCCTATGGACCTATCTCAGGCTGGGTCTGTGGTTAGTGCCCAGCTGGTATGTCTTGAGGGATCAACATCTTTCCCAGGCACAGAGGTGGGAATTAGAAGCCTTGGGCCTGGGCCTCTGTCTGGATTCCCGTTACATCATTTGGATTTCTTTATAGACTAGAGAGTTTACAACATCGTCAAAGCACATGTTTTTGTGATTTTTCCAAGAGCCTTGATTCCTGCTACCATGTCCTGTTCCCAAGCCACTGCCAAGCACCACNGACACATGCCAGCACACATCTGAGCTCTCAAATGCATACAACATGTCCCTTCTCATATGGGTGGGGCTTGGAAAATGAAAAACAGCCAGTGTATGAGGTATCTTGAAAATGCCAGCTCCACAAGGCTGCCTAGAAGTGGGCAGTACAGGCAGAGACTTCATGAGTCTACAGGGTCATGGNGAGCATAACAAAGACCCCAGTGCTAGCCAGGTACGGGAGGCAAACACTAGAGGATCATCGAGTNTTCTAGACCAGCTAGAGTGAGATCCTGCCTCCAACGCAAAAGAGAACTGGCCNTCTGGAANGAGAGAGATGTCAGGAGGAAGCATCCCTGCTGGCATCTTCCTCTTGAACTTCCAGCCCNCAGAACTTAAAGGCCGGTGGTGGAAGCTGCACAGCCCATGGGTAATTGTTTAGGGTAGCCTGGGCAAACTTCACAGATGCCCAGGAGCTGCAGCCAGTGTAGCCCCTGCCTGCAGGGTAGAGAGCCAAACAGAATGAGCCTTGTGAACAGTCAGATGCACCTTCCTACAGGGGAGTACCCCTCAGCTCCATCCACTCAAGGCATCTCCGGAGATTTCTCTGAGTACCTCAGGCACTCACACATCACCATGAGGTTTTTGTTGTTATTGTTGTTGTTTTGTTTTTTAATGCAGATGTGTGCCTTAGATCCTAGGACTGAGTTTGTCTTCTTAATGCCATTACCCAGCCCCAGATGGCAACACTGTAGCTTGGTCCTCAGGCTCTGATCTTCCAGGAAGATGTGCTGCACATCTTGGTGCTGGTCCCCAAGGATGCAGCATAGCTATTGCTGTGAGAGATCTTCCATCGGTCTCCTAAGTTTCTCCCCACTTAGGGCCCTGCCACACTGTCCCAGAGGGACCCTTTGCAGGAGGCCACCTCTGGCTCTCTTCTTGTTTCTGCCATGGGGGCTCTGGAAGTCACCTGGCCTCAGGGTTGGCTCCAAGACCTTACAACAGTGAGCCTGGGAAGTGTCCTGGATGGTAGTACACATGGGGAGTAAGTTCTGCTAAGGAGACTAACCACAGTTCTGCCTGGCTGACTACATGTCTGGCTGTCTCCACAGACTACCATCTTTGAGTTTCATGATGTGCAAAGATGACTCCAAATACTCAGCAAATGGATCCTCTCACTACCAGTTCGTTGTACATCCAGGAAAGGAGGAGGCATGGGACAAGCACTAAGCCACAGGGAAAAGCTCTTGCCATGTGTGTGCCATCAGGAATTTGTCAATCTGCACGGTTTCCAGGGTTTTATTGGGGTTTCAGAATATACCCATGGTTGAGTAGATCACTGGTCACATGACAGAATGCACTTTCTATTCCTGCACTGCTCCCTGAAGGTCAGAGATGAGAAGGGGTGAAACTCAGTCCCCCAAGAAAGTTCCTGGTCTTCGTAATGGCCACCTGCTTTAGTCCATTCAGGCTAGATGACAAAGTGTCATGGTTGGGTGGCTGAAAAGCAACAGGAGTTTCTCATAGCTTTGATGGCTAGAAGCATGGACCATGGTTTCTATGAGAGCTTCTTTCTGGTTCAGAACAGACATCTCCTCCTTGTATCCTTGTGTGGTAAAAAGAGGGCAAGAGAGCTTTCTGGGGACACTTCCAAAGGGCTCTGATGCCATTTATGAGGACTCTACCCCGTGACCTGAATTTCTCAAAGACCCTACATCAGAATCTTATCACCTGAGGTAGGATTCAATATATGCATTGGGGATAATGTGTACATGGCAAACAGCACGTTCCTCTGTCAGGACCTTGGCAGACTAATGCGCTCTGGCCTACAGACACTCATCTTGCTCCCACTGCCAAGATAGTCCTGACCCAGAGGTGCCTCCACAGATTGCTGCTGGGGTGCCAAGGCAGAGCCTTGGAGGCAGGAGGGCCCGCTGAGGGGTATGGAGGTGCCCTGCTCTGCCTTCCAAGAGATGGAGAGACGGGGAGGAGGGGTGGCATGGAGGAGCAAGGCTACCTTGCCGTTCATGTGGAAAGCTTCTCACTGAACTTTTCTTGAATGGAACTAGATGGAGTTGGGGCTAGGAAGGTTGGAAGGAAGAAGGGAACACAGTCATGTGGGAGACTCGATTCATACAGAAAAGTAGGAAGGGGAGAGGATGGACCCCATGTGTTTCGGAAGCAAAACTAGGTAGAATTCCATGACTGACTGGCTAATACGGACAGAGGAGGGGTCTCCAGGCTTCAGAAACAGCCTTGGGAATGCAGAATGCCAGGAAGGCACAGACAGAAAGGAGGAGAGCTTCCTTGTAGACACATTGAAGAGGAGAAAGTGGGGCATCAGACATGAGGACACNCGTGTAGACTTCAACAGTGAGGGCTGGAGTCAGAAACTTGGGGTGAGCTACCCTGCCTTATGTGGCTGTTGAATAAGTCAGCCAGGTCCTGAGGAAGTATCCTGCTGAGGAGTCCTAGCAACCCTTCTCCAGGTTCTCACTCTTTCTCCCGGCCATGCCTTCTCAAAGAGAGGGGCTGGGGCTGGTGCCCATCAGCTTGANGGTGTGAGTCCACTGCTGCTCTCACTGTACCTTCCTGTGTTAGGGCAAAGGTTTTCTCAAAGACCCGAGCCAGAAGTATGTATGCTGTGGGTGTTCCCTGGCCCTCTGCCTGGCCTTGGCTTGGAGGAGAACTTGTGATTGCTCAAGTGACCACCTTTGCTGGCCTTAGAAATCATAAGAGACATGAGGTCTCTTGGCTTGTGGTGACTTGTGCGATGGGCTTTCAGTTGGGGGCTACAGAGGTCCAGAAACGCAGGAAACAACCTGCTCTTCCCTTTCTGAGGGCCCATCCTTCCCACAGGTCTTTCTTCTGGGCTCCAACCCCTTAGCACCAGAAACTGGCCTTGTTGGATCTCCAGAATGGCTGTGACCTTCCTCCTAGGGCTTCTTGCAGCCTGTCCCCAGCCCAGCCCAGCAGAACTGCTAATGCAAGCATTAGGGGCACACAGGGCCACTGACCAGAAACCTGGCAGCTTCAGAATCTGGCTATACAGTCTCAGACCAACCCCAGCACCTCTGTGGTCCCTTCCCCAGTAAAGAAAGAGGTCTTCAGTGCCCACCTCTATGTGGGGGTGATAATTCAAGGAGATGAAGGTCTGTTGAGAATATTTGTTTAACTATGCAAAGATGTGTTGCATTTGTTTAACTATGTAAAGATGTATTGCACTTGTTTATGTTGTGGAATATTTAACTATGTAAAAATGTATTGCATTTGTTTAATTATGTAAAGATGTGTTGCTGTTTTACCTTGCCTGTCTAAGGCACCTGATTGGTCTAATAAAAAGCTGAACTGCCAATAGTGAGGGAGGAGGCATATAGGTGGAACTTCTGGGCAGGGAGAGTAAGGAGGAGGAGGAATTTAGGCCCAGGGAAGAAAGAAAAAAAGATGTCAGGGAGATGCCAGGGGCCAGCCAGCCAGACACGGAGGAATCAGGAAAGTAAGACATACAGAATGAAAGAAAGATTAAAAAGCCCTGAGGCAAAATGTAGATGAATAGGAACAGGTTAAATTAAGTTATAAGAGCTAGTGGGACAAGCCTAAGCTAAGGCCAAGTATTCATAATTAATAATAAGTCTCCATGTCTTTATTTGGGAGCTGGTTGGCAGCCCAAAGAAAATTCCAACTACAGAGATCTAGCTTGGCACCAAGGAGCATTTTGTACACGAGTCTCCCCTCCTCTCTGTCTCCCCTGTCCTAACTAAGTTGACCTTCTCACACAGGCAAAGAGGAGGATTCAGGACTACTGGGGTGGGTACTTACTGGGTAATGGCCAATGCCTTATTTTCACTTTCCTCCCTGAGTGAGTAGGGAATAAGCCAGTGATTGGAGCACACAATCCCCAAGAACTGGCCCCTTGGAGCTTTTGTGAGGCCCTGATGTCCAATGGGAGCATAGGGCCAGACTCTGGCTTCCTGCAAAAGATGCTTGGAAAGTGGGGCCTAAGAAGGGTCAGCAGGGAATGGGGAGTGGGCAGCCCTTGCCCTCTTCACATACCTAGATAACTCAGGGCACAGACAGCAGGACCCTTGTGGTGTAGATGTCTGAGGGGCTATTGATGGGTGGGAGGAGGGAGGAGCCAATGTAGAGGGCATGCTTGCCAGATCTAATCACAATTATTTTTGCAAGAACAAAAATTTTTAAATCAAAATTTGCTGTAGATTGTGCTCATTGTTAATAATAAAGCTGATGGCTGATAGCTGGGCAGGAAGAGATTGAGCATGAGAGCCAGACTAGGGGAATTCTGGGAAGAGAAAAGGAAGAGTCAGAGTTGCTGGCAAATGCAGAGAAGCAAGATGAGAATGCCCTGCTGAGAGAAAAGGTACCAAGCCACNTGGCTAAACATAAATAAGGAATATGAGTTAACTTAAAATGTAAGAGCTAGCTAGTAATAAGCCTGAGATATTGGCCGAGCATTTACAATTAATATAAGCCTCGGTGTGGTAATTTGGGAAGCAGCTGCCGGATATTTGGGAGTTGCTGGCTGGACAGAAGCTTCCAATTACAAAAATTTAACTAATTATTTCTCCTCTCCTGCCTCCCTCCCATCCCTCTCATGTACCCCTCATTCGCTTCAAATTCATAGTCTCTTATTCTTTAATATTATTTTTATGTGCACACTCACACATCTGTGTGCATGTGTGTGTGCATGTGTGTGTGCATGTGTATGTGTTTGCCTATGTGTGCAGCCTGCTGGATCCATTTAGTAATTGCTTGTGTATATGTTTCAGGGGACTAACCGCTTGGGATTGGATAGTCATTTAGGGTATCCACCTCTGGGGAAGACAAATTCTCCTCTTGGCAGGTTTTAATTGTCTGTAGTTCTTCACCTAAGCATGGGGTTCCTCACACTTAATCTTTATACTCATCACTGGTAGTGTTCTGAAAAGTCCATTTTACAGAAAGGGAAACTGAGGCTCTGAGGTAAGTTGGTGCCCCAAATTCATATGGCTGGTGGCAGAGCTGGGGTTAGACTAAGGTTTATTGAAGCTAGAGATCACTGGAGGTCCACCTTGTTCAAGCTGCCCTGCGAAACAGTGTGCAGACAGACATGGTGACCAGACTGGCCTTGGTGATCGGCAGACAACCGGCAGGGAACAAGCTAGCTCTTGCCATAGGGGATTCACTGTAACATCCTCTCCCACTGGGCTTTCCAGGATCTCTTTGGGAGGGTTCAAGTCTTGGTCTGTAAAGCCTGGCTCTCTTTACCTCCTGGTTGTTTAACTTTACTTAACCTCACTGAGCCTGTTTCCACACTTGACACGTGCTTGAAAGACCCAAAACAATAACATGTGAAAAAATGCAATGCCTGGAACAAAGGAAGGCCCTTATGCTGGATAGTTTTGTGTCAACTTGACACAAACTGAAGTCATTTGAGAGGAGGGACCCTCTTGAGAAAATGCCTTTATAAGATCAGGCTGTGAGCAAGCCTGTAGGGACTTTTCTTATTTGGTGATTGATGGAGGAGGATCCAGCCCAGTGTGGATGGTACCATCACTGTGCTGTTGGTCTTGGGTTCTATAAGACATCAGGCTGAGCAAGGCATAATGGACAAGCCAGTAAGCAGCACCCCTCCATGGCCTCTGCATCAGCTCCTGCCTCCAGGTTCCTGCCCTGTTTGAGTTCCTGTCCTGACTTCCTTTGATGATGAACAGTGATATGGAAGTGTAAGCCAAATCAACCCTTTTCTCCCCAGTTTGCTCTTGGTCATGGTGTTTCACCGCAGCATCAGGAACTCTAACTAGGTCAGCTCTCTTCCTCTATGAAATTAACACAAAGCGCTGCACTAGGAAATCAATGCCTGGTGTGACTTAAATTCGCGTTCAAATGTGACTCAGGCCTAACGGCAGCTGTTATCAGCAAGCCTTGTCTTCTGGACATGAACTTGTGCCCCAGAGTAGAGTGGAGAATGCACCAGGGCCCGAGGAAGTTCTGGGAGACCTGCTGGTAAAGGATTAGTCTCTGGCTCAGCAGTGCAGGCTTACAAGCAGGCAGTGCCACCTAGTGGATATTCTTGCTACCATGCATGCCAGGCTAACCCAAATATACACAGCTGCTCCCACACCCCCCCACACACACACATTAGACACACACACTGGTCCTCACACCTGTCTGCACACCGGAACCTAACTGGGTCCTACCATCCTTTGCACCTGCACACAGCTGATGCCAAGCCCCTCTCTTTGTGACTCATCTAGTCATTGGCATCAGCAACCCTAAAGCCATGCTTCTTTGTCCTTCCAAAGGCTAATTTTGGTGACTGTGTGAGGACAGCCAAATGGTCTGAAATGGAAAAGAGGTGAGCTCACACTGACTAAGGGTGCAGTAGTGTGTGCCAAGCTTCAGCCCATGAGGTAGGTGTCACTGTCACACAGCAGTGTAAAGGCACTTGCCCAAGCCCACCCAGTGGCAGGAGGCTCTGCCAACCTCAGCCTGCATGGCAGTGTGTCTTGGTTCCTACAAGTTTCAAAAATGCCTGTCTATGAGAACTGCTTATCTAGAACCTTAAACTCCTTTCTTGAGTTGAAATTCTATTTGAAATGGAATTACACTGGTCTGTAATTCCAGCTGTAGCCCCAAAGAGATTATGTGACACCTGAACCCCAACTCCCAGCAGCCTTTTTCAAACCTGCTCTGGCCTCCTACTGGTGATGCTATGTGTGTGTGTGTGTACACGTTTGTGTATGTATGCACATGTGAGTGTCCTATGTTTATATGTATGTATATAAATGCATGTTTGTGAGGATATATGTTACATGGTTTGTATTCTCTCTGTATGGTGTATAGTATGGTGTGTGTAGTGGATGTGTTTATACAGTGTGATATGTATTGCTATGTAAATTGCATGATATAAGTTTGTGGTGTGACTAATGTAGTCTGGTGTGGTTGTTGTGTATGTACCTATGATATATATCTAGGGTGCTGAGAGTGTGTGGTGTGTAGAATGGTGTGTGGTATACAATATTTTGTGGTGTAGTGTATGTGGTGTAGTGTGTACTTGCAGTGTGGTATGTAATGTGATGTATGGTGTATAGTGTGATGGGATGTGGTATATGGTGTCTGTTTGTGAATGTGAAGAGTGTTTAGTGTGGTGTGTGTACAGTGTGATGTGGTGTGAGTACATGTGTGGTATGTGTGATGTGGAGAGTATGTAGTATAGTGTGTATGTGTGTAGGATGTGTCTGTGGTGTAGAGAGTGTGTGGTGTGGTGTGTGTACAGCATGATGTGGTGTATGCATGTGTGTGGTATGTGTCTGTGATGTGGAGAGTGTGTAGTGTGATATGTGTGCAGTGTGATGTGGTGTGTGTATGTGTGTGTGGTATGTGTTTGCTGCATTCAATGAGAAATGAGGTCAAATCCTAGTTCCTCCTCTGGCCTCAGAGTATGCTATACCCTGGTATCTCACTTTGAAGCTGGGCCACTCCTAATGCCTAGTTCTAATGAACAGAATAGAGCAAAAGTTAGAGGATGTCACTTCCAACATGAGCTCGCTGTAGTCTTGGCTTCTATCTGATGTCCATCTTACTTTCTCCTTCACCGGCTCAGATGTAACTTAGCTGTTTTCCTCTGGTGTGGAAAAGCCAAGCTGGGAAAGAACTGAGAGAGGCATTTGTTGGGAACCAGACCAACCGAAGACTTCCTCAGAGGCCCCAATGAAAGGACAAAGGAACTTCAGTTTCTGTGTCCTTGTCTAGGAGCAGACATGGCAAGACAACACTGGAGCCAGTCCTGGGAAGGGGTCACGGTTGCTGCAGTTCCTGGGGACCCAACTCTTCCTCCTGGGCTGTGGTTATCAGTCCTNNNGNAGCTGTATCTGAGGTGTCCNGTATTCTCTTTGCCAACATTGTCTGTCTTAGCTCAGCTGACCTTAGCTACCCCCCACCCTGCACCCCTGCAAATAGTCTAAATGATGCTGTACTGCTTAATAAACTTGCTTGCCATAAGTCATCAACCTGTGCAAGCCAGGACTCCTGNTCCTAGCAATTGTGTCTTCTTTATTTCTCATCCCTAGTCATCCGACTCAATACCTTATTCCTGTGGACTTGGGACAGGTATTAACCAATAGGCAGCAAGAAACTGAATCTTGAATCTCACCAGAAACCCTGAGGGGGTGTGGAGAGGAGCCACCTCCATGGAGCTTTGAGATGACACAGTCCTAACCAANACACAATGCAGTCAGTCTCTCAGAAACAGGCCAGATTCCTGACCTGGAACCACATGTCACACAGGCAGTGATTCCTACTACACTGGGTTATGCGATGCACCAATCCAAAGCTGGTCCTTCCAGCCCCACACCCTGCACCAAGTGGAGCTTGGACAGGCCTNCCCTTGAGGCCAACTCACACTGCAGGTTCATGAGCTAAATAAATGATTTTAAGGCACTAGTTTGGGGCAGATTTTAAAGCGGTGAGCGGAGTTCACGTGATGAGCTGAGATCAGAGTTCATGTCTGCTTTCAACCACAGCCGCTTTCCTGACTCTCTTGAGTTCACCCAGGGAACTTGTCAGGATTGATAGAGCTGTTCAAGAATTGAGAACACCCTGGAGTTGAACTATTAATCCCACCAGGCTCAGTCTCCACTAGGATATCCTTTCAGGTCCATCTTTACTACATTTCAGTTTGTGTCCTAGTGGCAAGGGTGCAATTCAAAATAACCACAAATGCCTCTTCAATGAGTCTGTTTTCTGTTACTATAACAAAATGCCTGAGTCTGAGTATTTCCAAAGGTGAGTATTTATTTAGCTTGCAGTGTGAGAGGCTTAAAGTCTAAGGTTGGGTGGCCCCATCCCTTTGCTCCCCATTGAAGAGTTCTCTTGGTTGGATCTCAACATGGCAGATATCATAGTAGAGANTGTGTTTGGGAGGGAAAAGTCACATAGAGAGACAGAAAGCCAGAGGAATTTAGCAGTCAGGTTACTCTTTTATGATAATCTGTTCTGATACTCACTAACACACTCCTTCAGAACCACATTAATCCCTTCCAAGGACAATACCCCCAATGACTTAATCACCTCCCATCAGGCCCCACCTTTTAAAGGTCCCATCAACTCTGAATAATACCTGTCTCTTATACACATACCCCCAATGACTTAATCACCTCCCATCAGGCCCCACCTTTTAAAGGTCCCATCAACTCTGAATAATACCACACGAGGGACAAAACCTCCAACACATGAACTCTTGGGGAAAAGCCACAANTAAACTNTTGCACCCTGTGCCCNCTGTTCTTCCCTTGAAGGGCGATAGAACCTGTGTTAATGATAAGCCATTACCCCCATAATTATGTTACCTACTTGTCAACAGGACTTGGCAAAATTGTTAAGGGTCCTAATCAGTGGACCTGAAGATGAGATTTTCCAGGCAGATCAGGAGGCTTTTAATAGCAGAACATTCTTCCTAATGATGAGACACCAAGTAATCATATTTGAAGTCTGAGGGGCTCAGGAAACTTGGAGAGAGTTCTCTCTTCCTAAGAGATAGGGGATCATGAGACCAAGACTGGAAAGACACCTCTAGGAGCCAGAGTAGTCAGCCAGTAGGAAGGCATGGTCCTCAACCATAGGATCAGGAATTTGCCAAACTCCTGAGTGAATGAGGTACAGACTTCATCCAGAGTTCCTGGATAGGATCCTGATCCAGTTTATCTTGATTTCAGTCTCATGGGAGACAAGATAGGTATGTCTGTCAAGTCTAGCAAGACCTCTGATCGTAAAACCCTAGGTGACAAATGGCTATTGTCTTAAGTTACTCAAGTGTAATTTGTTGTATTGAAAAAAAAATCACTAGGACAGAATTCTTGTCTGTAGATGTCCTTCCTCTGAAGCATCCTTCTTGTTGTCATTAGAGACTTCCTGAGTAATGACTAAGATAGGCGTCCATAGCCTTGGAGAAAGCCCGGGGCCAGGCTGAGAAGTAAGTCTTGTACCCCCTGGCAAGAGCCTCCACAGCCTGGCAGAGCCTTTGTGGGAAGACTGAAATCCAAGTCTGAGTGATGGTAG
Organism: Neotoma lepida; assembly: GCA_001675575.1. Taxonomy (NCBI): domain Eukaryota; kingdom Metazoa; phylum Chordata; class Mammalia; order Rodentia; family Cricetidae; genus Neotoma; species Neotoma lepida. Next base: position 22,203 of record LZPO01116987.1, on the reverse strand, counting down.
CATGAAGCCTATTGATCTCCAACAATCAGACTCTAGAGGTCACGTGACAGTGACTAAGCCAGAGCTTAACAGCTGGACTCTTACATTTGGACACCACTAATTCCATCAATTCCAGATGGTAGCAGACTCACTCTTTCTCCCAGTCTCTCTGCTATAGGAGTCAGTCCCAAACATCTGCCCACAGGATATAACCTGCCTCCAGCCTTGGCTTATCTTTCAACCCCTCTGAACCCAGTTACACTCTGACAGAAGTCCCTTATAAGGTTGTACACCTTGTTAGGTGTGAGGATGGAACCTAATACACTGTAGACCCTTGCCCGCTCTGCTCCCAGTCTTCTGACACACACCTAAGGCAGACAATGCAAGAGTTCCCATACCTATTTATTGTCCNAGTATTCTGAGACTCTTTGGCACAGAATGGAACCCTTAGTACCCAAAGGTAGGGCATTTTTTTAGTCATCACACATCTCAGAAGCTTCTGTTTAAGTCATCTGTGTTGCCTTAATCTTCGGCTATCAACTTGACAGAGCCTAGAGTCATCTGAGAGAGTCTCAAAGAATTCCCAGACCGTATCAGCCATATCTGTGAGGGATGGTCTTGACTGAGGATTGACGTAGGAGTGTCCAAGTCCATTGTGGGCAGCAACATCCCTAGGCAGCTTTGCTTGGGCTAATAAGAAAGCCTGAGCCATTAAGGCAATGAAAAGCCTTTCTCCACAGTTTCTACCTACATGTTTCTGCCTTGAATTCCTGGCCTGACTTCCTTCAATGATGGAGTATAAGCCAAATAAACCTTCCCATCTCAAGTTGTTCTTGGCTGAGTGTTTCATCACAACAGAGCAACAGAAAAGCAAACTAGACACATGCCCACTTGTAATAACCTCCTTGGAGGAAGCAAGAGCCAGGCACACCACACATTTTAGGAAAATTATTTATTAAGTGTAAGGTTATATATTTATCATCAAATCAAGCAGAGTGACGTGGTTTGACNCCCCAGCTCCTTATTAATTGTCGTATCAGTGTGAATTTTCCATTTATTTAGCATTAAATAGAAACCTCCCATGGCCATTGGTTTTGCAAGCTTTTTAGCAGCACTGGTAATCTGTTCTTTATGCAAGTTAGGGTAATATTATTTTTACATTCTAGGGCCACATTACTAAATCTATACACTTCANAACTGNAGATTGCTTCCTTTGTGACAATGCATTGCTCCTCGCTGCCTCTAAATGCTACAGCCTTCACTTTATTTCACCTGCTGGTAAGTGACATCACTCTGCTATTTGGGTTTGTGTATCTGGTACAGTTCTCCTGTCCCTTGAGTTTTTCTGTGGCTTATTTTAATTGTGTCACTTAGAAGCAAAATTGGAAGCAAAAGTTTCTAATTTTATAGTTTTTGTTTCCTACGATTCTCTCTCTCCCTTCTTCCTCCTCTCTTCCTCTCTCTCCCTCCTCCTCTCCTCTTTCCTCTCAATTTAATCAGTGCTTGTTTCTTCTCTGCTTCTGAAATTACGTGTTTTTTCTCTTCTGGTAATTGGTACCTAACTTTTCCAATCCACACAGTGAACTTTATCCTTTCAGGAAACTTCAGTGATTTGTTATTTCCACTCTTCTTCCAAGTGCAACATGGACTTTGCCCAACTTTAACCACTTCTTCATCCCTTTGCAGTGTGCTGTTTCTGTGTGGTTAGTTTTTACATACACACATATATATAATTACTGCTTTTAATTTTTATAATCAAAAGCTAATTATACACATGGTCTACATTAAGATCCCATGCCCACCTTAGCTTCCTGCCCTTCAGTGTTCATTCTCAAGCCCGTTGGAAAGGCAGGCAGCCTGGGTGCACAGTTCTGACAGATCCCATTTCTGTAACTCNTCCCATCACCCGTTGCCAGTGTCCCCACAACACCAGTCTGCCTGCAGGTACCAGGACACAGTTTCTGGAAGTGATTACAGAAAGTAGAAGTTGTGACTGGGGACCTATCACCTCTTTGAAAACCCTTCAGGGATTGGCCACTGACCACATTATTTGCATCACACATAGACACACACCGCAGGTGTGCAGCTGCGCTGTCTCCTTGA
>LZPO01116987.1:2472-13930 GCA_001675575.1 Neotoma lepida | reverse complement strand
TGGATGGATGGATGGATGGATGGATGGATGGATGGATGGATGGGTAGATGGATGGATGGATGGGTAGATGGATGCATGGGTGCATGGATGGATGCATGGATGGATAATTTGGAGTACCCATATTGGAGAATCTTATCTAATGAGAAGTAAAATATGTGGCTTGATGACGATTCCTTTCCTGACTGATTCCTCAGTCTCCCTGAAGCCTGCTCTCCCAATGAGGCCTTGCTGAATTATCCAGGAGGCTTGCTGAACTCAACCATAGATACTTCCCTCAACCCTTGATATCAACCGAGTTCCTCTGAATGATTTCCTGTCCGCTGATCCATTCTTACGCCCTTTGACTCCAACTCCCTTTGCTCTAGGTGGAGCTGAGCTCCATCTATGTTGTTCTCAGGCAGTAGCTTGGATGGAATCCTTTTGCCACGTGAATTCTCCATGACAGGTTATAAGTGTGCCTACACAGACTCCAGCCTGGGTGTCCTTGTCTACCCTGGGCAAGCCTTAAGTTACATGATATTTCTCTTCCTACTTGCTTTCTGATGAAGGGCTTCTGACAGGATCAAAAGATTCTCACAATCTGGGCTGTGCCCACAAGTAACCTAGATTTAAAGTGCAGCATCCACACTTCTGTCTGAAGAAATACTGTTGTTCTGGGGCCACACAGTCTTCAGCAGCAAAGTGTCTTTGATCCAAGTTTGTTATCTTGGCTTAGAGATGCCAGAATAAGAATGGGCTTAGGATGGGCAAACCAGTGGGCATCGAGATGAATGCTGGTTCAGTTGCCACAACACACCCAGCTTTGTGCTAAGCCCTCTGACCAGTAAGCTCATCTGATCTTGACCAGCTCCTACTTTAACCATAGGCACCCATCCTTCTGGCCTGTTAGCAGTAGTCAATCTAGCCTGTTCTCTGTATATCATGGCAGTGGCTTTCCTAAGAAAGCAGAAGCTGCCAGTCCTGGGCCTAGCCTAGAGCCATTACCTTGCCCATAGCTTGTCAATAAAGGCCCATCAAAGCCTACATTTCCCAGGCAGGAAAAACTGTACCTCTCAAAATCAGAGCAGCAACGTTCATGCATTAAGGGGGAAGGAATTGATGGTGCACCATCCTCCCAAGGTCATTTACAGCTCACACCAAATATGTGAGCTCACACCAAATATCCTTGGAGAATGAGCCTCTGGAAAACGCTGTCCTCCCTGAGACCAGAAAGTAGTTGTTGGGCACCTTTGGCATCACAGACAAGAAGTGTGTCACACATACATCTGGGCCAGGAATAGGTGCTTACAGATTCAGAAGGGGACGGGGGAGTTCTACATTGAGTTCTGTGACAAACACTTGTCTGTGAAAGCCCAGACACTGCAAACCCAAGGTGATCTGGAGAGGGAACCATGGCTTTCTGTCCCAAGCCATGGAGAGCACTAGGCTGTAGCAACTGCTCAACCTGCTCAGGAGGCGCCCTGGCAACAAGGGCATGCCTGGTTCTTGCTAGTGAGGCTGAGTGGAGTACATGGCTGCAGCAGAATCTAAACCTCACCTTCCAAGCTTTCCCAAGCAGAGCTCTGGAGGNAAAAACACCTCCTGGTTGTTCTCATTCCCCAAATGGCTATGTTTTATGATGTGTTAAGTCTGGGGGAAAGAGAGAGTTCCTCCAGCTGTGGCGTCCTCCCAGCTGAAGGCATTCCAGGGTTGGAGATTTATGACCTGCTGAGTGCCAATAGCCCACTGGCTCCACCAGAGGACCTGGGAGTACAGTGGATCGCCAGGACTCTGTACCCAGCCCTGCGGGGACTATAGCCATGGCTCCCAGGCCAAAGTGTGTCCTCTGTGGGCTCCTGACTCATACATGCTGGTTGAACTGGTAGCCTGCTGTGTCCTGTCACCAGTGATCTGTAGGATGCTGTGGTGGTTTGAAAGGAAATGGCCCCCAAAGGGAGTGGCACTATTGTGGCCTTGTTGGAGTAAGTGTGGTCTTGTTGGAGGATGTGTGTCACTCTGGGTGGGGGCAGGCTTTGAGGTCTCTTTTCTTAAGCTTCACTCAGTGTAACAGTCAGTAGACTTCCTGTTGCCTACAAGTTGTAGGACACTCGACTATTTCTCCAGCACCATGTCTGCCTGCACACTGCCATGCTCCCTGTCATGATGATAATGGACTGAACCTCTGAACTGTAAGTAAGCCACCACAACTAAATGTTTCCTTTATAAGAGTTGCTATGGGCATGATGTCTCTTCACAGCAACAGTAACCCTAACTAAGACAGATGTGTTAGAAGAAGGCCTGGATCCCTTGAAATCCCAAGGCCCAAGCAGTGATGCTGTAAGTGAGCAACACTTGCCTTGCCCTTCCTCAGGACCAGGGCTAGGTGGTGGCTTCCAGTGAGCCTTTATTTGTCAGCATCCCACTCCCTAATCTACACATGAGCTTCACTCTCNACCCAAGCCTCCTTTCACAAAGGGCAGAAGGCTATACTAAGAAAGTCGGCTTTGCAGTGGCCAAGGGCTGCCTGTGGTGGGACTCTTGCCAAGCTCTTGAGGATGGCTTCTTCCCTAAGAGTGTACCTGAGAAACAGGCCACCCTGGAAGGCGTGTAGAGTGCCTGCTGTGTCAGGGGCATGTGTAATGATGCCTGATGCATGTGTGTGAGGCAGGGAGGAATGAGCAAGGTGGGAGGGCTGTGGCAGGAAGATCCTTCAGAGAAGGTTAGAATGGTCCAGATAAGGTCCCATCCAGAGCTCTCCCTCCTTCTGTGATGACGCATATCCTACCTGCTAAAATCTTGCTTGCGGACTCCCCTCACCTTGGAGGATGTCTGTACTTCCTGTAGGTTGGGAAAGTGAGAGCCAGGGCCATGACGCAGACTGAGGCTTCTGTTTCTACTGCCTGTGGCAGGGCTGTGGAAGTCATGTGGACAATNTGGTGAGTAGACAGGAAGTGCACACAGGAAGTGCACACAGGAAGTGCACACAAGAAGTGCACACAGGAAGTGCATACAGGAAGTGCACACAGGAAGTGCCTGGTCCTGCTCCTGTCAGCAGAAGTCAGTTTGTCACCATTTCCATCCCCACATAGAAAAAGAGCCCATGAAGGACACTTTGATTGCTATACACACCACACACCAATAGCCACGCTATATTCGCCTGTTCTTAGGGAAAGCCTGACCCCATTAGGAGAGCCTGAGCTCTGAGCTCCAGGTGGAGGAGAATAGAACATCAACATCCAATTCTGGCCAGCCTGGGTAACTAAGCCTCCCAGGCCTCAAGTCCTCCAAAGGCCAGCAAATCTACCTTGAAGATTGCCATGTGCTTCCTGAGAGATGCTGGCTGGGAAGGGCTGCTGTGAGCCTCTAAAATATTTCTTCTTTACAGGAAGCACACCTTTAAACCCCAGGAGGACAGCACTGCTCTCCCCAACAGGTCATGCANGGAACAGGCTAATACTTAGTTAATCTGAGTTCACCCTGCTGCCCATTCTCATTAACATTTATTTATTCAGTTATATAACAAATGTGTCTGGAGTCCAAAAAATACACTAGGTGGGAAAAATACAGAATAAATGTGCCAGAGTTTGAAATATTCTTGACCCAAGAATTAAGCTTATTAGTAATCCAATGATCAACTTGTAAAATTGTGGTCTGTTTTTCTGGGGGCTGGTTGTAAGAGGAATTTCTACCTGAGTAATTAGGCAATTAAGGTTCTGGTGGTTGGTTTGACTGGTCTGAGCCCTAGTGGGTGCTGGTCTCTGTTTGTTTTGTTCGTAAGAAATTATTACAGATGCCCCTTGACTTATGGTGGAGTCATTTCCCAATGTAAATTATATCATCAGTCTCAAACACATTGAGTAGCTCGACCTCTGAACATCATAGCTCAGCCTAGCCCACCTTAAATATAGTGCATAAGTCTAGAGTTAGACAAGATCATCTCACACAAGCTTATTTATAATGACACATTGTCTCACATAATTTACTGGNTGTTGTAATAACCATGACAAACAGAAGGGCTTTCTGGGTACTTTCACATCATCACGTAGTTGGAAACTGTGACGTCCAATCATTGTAATTATGGGACCACCTGTGCATGACCAAGGGGNAGATGAATGTATGTGACACAGAGAGCCANCTCCCCTGGCTCCTCACCCTTCCTTCCCATCAGCCAGCAAGAGGCCAAGGCTTTCTCCTAACAAGAGTGACTTCTAGCTGGGGCAGAACAATACNGGTCAGAGAAATTCCTGTCACCGAACATGCCATAGGTTGTTACTAATGTCTGTAAGAAAACAAACAGGCAACTCATCTCGAGGAAATCGCAGTCCTACATTAAGGAGCTCTTTTCTGAACCACACCTGCTAAGAAGGGCTCTGTACAGGGCTAAGGCAANACCACAATAAGAGCAAGCCAGGCAAGAGTCAAGGATTCCTCACCCNAGCAGTGCTGTTAGGAAGGGGGCCACACTGCGACCTTTCTATTAACAGAGGGTCACACACGCAACAGTCATCCCAGAAAATTCCAGCTGAGCTGGAAAGCCAGTTCTTAGCATTTCTGCTGTATGGTTTCCATACTTAGAAATGTTGGCATCAGGCTACAGTTGCCTATGGCACTCATCCAATACTGTGTTGCACAGGTGGGCCACCTAGAAGCAATATGCAGTATCATCCAGCCTGAGTGTGCAGTCGGCTGTACCATCTAGCCATGACTCTGAGATGTTTGCATAATAGCACAGCTCTAAGCATGAATCCTGGTTCTTAAATGACACAGGACTGCACTGAAGAAGGACCACACACACTGCGTAGCCACTGCTGTGATTAAGGGGCCACCTCTCCTCCTCCTCCTCCTCCTCCTCCAATTTTCCGCTTCCAGTTGTTCTTGGTGAGTGGGCTGTCACTGGAACAGTCCAGAGTGAATAGTTCCTTCTCTACTTTTATCATGTGGCACCACCTTTTCCGGCGTTCTGAGATGGACAGGGATGGAGATGTGATGGCTACTTTTCATTGTCAACTTAACACATCTAGAAAGAGAGATCTTCAATTAAGGAATTGCTTCCATCAGATTGACCCATGAGCATGTGTGGGAGGCATTTTCTTGATTGCTAATTAATGTAGGGGGCCTCAGGCCACTGGGGGTGGTATCATCCCTACGCAAGTGGATGTGGGCTGTGTAAGAAAGGCAGCTGAACATGAGCCTGGGAACAAGCCGATAAAGAGCATTTCTCCATCATTCTTGTCTAACTCTCCTCAAAGATGGACTGTGACCTGGATGCATAAGATGCAGTAAAACCTTTCCTCCCCAAGTTGCTTTAGTCATGGAATTTAGTAGAGCAATGGAAAGCAAACTAAGAGTGGGGCTTTGCGATATTTAAGCCATCACACACAAAAGGCATCATCCCCTTACAGGTGATTTATTTTAACCAGCAAATCTTTCGTCTCTCTTCTAGCAGCAGAAGGGGCTAAGCAAAACAAGAATTCCAAAATTTGAAGGATTAAATTGACAAATTTCCCAATGCGTGTATGAATGCCAAAGTGAGTAAAATACAACATTCATTATGGGGAGCTTGTCTCTATTAAGAGATGTCTTGGGAAGGACTGNGACCCAGGTGCCATCCCATCTGTCAACTGTCTATTTAACTATGCTGGTTGGCACCGCATAATGAAAAGTCAAATGTGTCCCTTTCTATCCCACATAAAAGGAAAGCCCCCATGGCCTCTTGTGACAATATTGCTCTATTTATTCTTTGCGCTGAAAAGGTGCTTGACTGTTTTAAAAGCAAAGGAGGAATTGCGGTGCCGTAAGAAATGGCNTGGTGAAAATATGGTCTCTCTGTATTTGTTCTGTGAATTAAAGCTTGGTGGGGGATATAGTCACACCCATGTTAAAGTTTCCATAAGCCCCAACGGCTCATTAGAATTTTTGGACTGTGGAGAGTTGAATGTCACAGTTTCAGAGCCAAATTATCTCACAAGATCTTTTGTCTCCTAACAGCCACTCACTGCCCACCTGTGTGCCCAATCTGACATCTTTTCAATTACCAGATAAAATCTTTGGGGTGTATTAACAGACCAATAGATTCTACCAGCTCCAATGCTAAGAATGTCATCAGAAAGCAGTAAAACCTACAGCTCCACTTTGCTGTGACCTGCTTCACTAATGTCCCTGTCTACATATTTNGGAAATGCTTTGACTTAAGTGACTATAAGTTTGTGTAACCGCTTCCACATTGGAACACTTTATTTGGGACAACCCGAATCCATGCTCCTGGGCCACAATATGTGGCTCAGAATGATCTTCCTCTTATTCCCTTTGAAGTGAAAGTTATGTTTTGCATTGGCAGTTTTGCTCATTTAAAATATGAACTACTTGGAACAGGACAGGGACATGCAGAGGCCCTTTTCGATGAGGATGTTTAAAGATAACAGCAAAGTCCAAGCTGCCCCTGATGACAAGGGATGTGATTCGGGCAGCGGGAGCATCTATCTAGAAAAGTAAATGAGAAACAAAACACAAAGTGAAACTGCAGGTGAACTATCCCTGTGCCCAGCCAGCACTAGCTGGTAGAGAGAAGAAGGACTGCTGTTCCATGGGAAAAGAGGAACATGAAAGCTGCCCCGGGATTCCAGCAGAAAGGAAATCAACGGCACACAGCTGATGATGCTTGCCAGACAGGAATGACACTGAGGCTTCCCTTGATGAGGGGTAATGGGGTAACAAAAGGAGTTGCAGCAAGATGACAGCGCACCGGGCAGGGGTAGGGGTGGGGAGGTGTTCTTGTTTATATCCAACCCNACTCTTTTGNCTTCCTGCTGGCTTACTGAGCAGAGGCAGTCAATGAACTGTGCTGTGTACATGAAATTTGTGTTCAATGCTNAACAACNTTCAATGTTAAGAGAAAAGGGAGCAATGTTTCAAAATCTCCAACAGAGTTTCCTCTNACACATGAATTTGACAGNGATCTAAAGTGCCACCCACACAAAGACAATCCACACATGTAATCAAGGAAGGCAGAGCTCAAGGGCCCACTTTGAGAAAGTTACCGAAGGATGAGCTTCAGTCAACCAAGCCACCCATCATGTCGACCTCAGAAAAAAAAATCAAATATGTTGAGCTCTTCAGCCATTTAACCTGCTCATGCCTGTTCCTACAGTCAAATTTCCATGCCACTGGCCAAGAGCCCTGACACTTCTCGCTTTGTAAGCCCTGCTCTTCCAGGTGTGAAGATACCAACGCTCTGGAACACCAAGAGAAATGACGAAGTATTCCCCAAACGCTTGCAATCATGGGGCCATTCTCTTTTGGACTGTTCTGTAGGACTGAGTCTGTACAATATGCCTTGGCATTGGCATTTGAAGGTCATACGCTCACGTCAGAAACAAATTCTAAACTAGGCATAAGACTCCAGAACCACAAACGTGTATGTAAGTAGTTACTAGTTCTCCCTCTATTCACCTAACACATCCTGAAGACCCTCGATGGACTCTTCATGCTGGGCAAGTGACTCAAAGCCAAGCCAAGTATGGGTGAGTCTTTGAAAAGATCATGGAAAAGGCATAAATGAATAGTTAGGTAACGTGCTTACTGTAGCAGGGGTGCAAACAAACCAGTCACAAGACTCTAAGGGAGAAGTGACACAATGAACGATGCTTCATAAATTTGCCATCTTTCCCAACTTCCCTCACCTTTGACAGAACAGGGCTGATGACAGGAATGGTGGCCCTGATCCTGAGTGCCTCTTGGGACACCTTCAGGTCCCCAGTACCCCTCTGGCTTCCNGCCAGTAAGCCACAGTCACCTGTATTCTCATCCTCAGTGATGTGCCATGCGCTCTTTTCTCTCACTGAGACCCAGAAGGAGCCGAGCAGTTGGGACCCCCAGGCGTTCATGGAGCTGCCTACTTTGCTTTTACATTTTACCCCTGCCCTTCTCCAACTTGGTGATGTTAGCAGGACCCTAAAGCTCCCCGGTTTGGGGTCAACTATGACAATTCTTGAAACTTAAGTAATTTGGTCTCTAAACTCTTGCCCTCCTGGCCCTGTTGATCCAGTAACAACTGGCCAGGAGACATGCTTATCCACCGCCTCACATTAACTTCCCACGCCCAGGCTACCTCTCATAACAGCCAACTTCTAGCCAAAACGAAAGTTCGGTTTCCTTCCCAGTCCTATCATCTAAAACCTACAAGGGCCCCCCTGAACTCTGCCCGGGGGACCTGAACTTTCCTCAGAGCCCCTGCATGCTGCCATCTGCTTGTCTCTGCCACGGATAACCTCTTCTAATACATCTCCTAGCTCCAAGAACAAACTGCTTCCATGTTCCCCTTGAACCCCACCTGCTTCCATGTTCCCCTTGAACCCCACATTTGAAACCTTTCAGACCCACTAGCCAAAGGTCTAGACGCAGATAAGCAGGAACAAGCCTGCTCCAGGGTGGACCTGCCTTAAAAAGCCCTAATGCAGAGACCTTGGCTCTGCCAGGAGCCTTGGCAGTCTACGTTCTGGACAAATCCCTCCCACAGAAATCGACTGTGAGATTAGGGATTGGCCACTGTGCTCAAATATTGCAGGAAGTCAGTTTCTGCAGAGCTCTGAGAGCAGCCATCAGTGCCAAGGGGCCCAAGTATTGTTTTCTAGAGGCANTGGAAGTCTCATGTTAACAAGTATGCCAGCCCAGATCCCTGGCAGGCCCCAGCATGCCCATCCTTGGTGGCAGTCCGCTGTAGCAATCACTAAAGGGTGCACNCACTACTTCNTTGTGTGAGGCCAGTACTGCTTAGCCTCTCTCATTTGGCCTTGATGATAACATTAATGTTNTGCCTTATTTTCTGCTTCACACAGGCAGAGTTATTCACATTTGTGTTTGGCCTCTGAAGAGGCCATACACTGAGTTGAGAAAAGGGAAGGTTGATTGCCAGCACCTCAGCGGTAAGCCCTAGCAGAAAGACACTGCAGAGAGCGCCATGGGTACTCTAAGGGGTCTGTTAACCAAATCCACTCCTTTATCTATGAAAGAATCNCAGGCTCATCGCCAGCCTGGCTGTGTGGTACACAGAGTTTCCTCACCCTCACTCCATCCACCTTTAGAAGACATGTGGGAGACAGGACTTGAGTTGTGGGAGACAAGGCTTCAGTTTTAATAAATGCCTGTTGTACTTTGCATACTCTGTAAGGTAGTGTCTGGCAGATCGATGCGATTTCCTGCTATTCTTAGTTTTCTAAGACTCCATTTTTAACATTGAAAATGGACAACAAGTTGGAGTCAAATATTTCTCTGCATCTGTTGAGGTGTGCAGAGGAAGGGGTCTCAGGAATGGTGCTCCCCCAGCACCCTCTGGCTGTACCACTTGTACACGAACCTTAGTCTTCTAAGATCAAATCCTTGGCTCTTAATCTCTCATTGGAAATCATTTTATATTTCTTTTTGTTATAAACCTTTACTATCAAAAAGACTGACAGTAATCTAATTTTCCTATCACATTCTTTTCTAATAGTTCCCAAAGAATTTTTAATTTGTTTCAAACATCAGTAACTGCACTAGAAAAATCTTTGGTATTTACTTTTACTCATGTGATATCCTCAGGGATGTACTATGAAACTTCAGTACATAGATTGAAATCTTTTATTTCAGGAATATTTGCATCACTATTCCAAGCAGTTCTTCAATGGCTGCATTTGTTCTGAGTCCTTGTTTTATGACTTTAGAAGCAGTTTTCTATGTGCTAGTTGTCTTAGTGACCTTTCTGTCACTGTGATAAAACACCATGACCACAAGCAACTTATAGTTGGGCTTACAATTCCAGAAGAATCCATAATGGCAGGGAAAGCATGGCAGCAGGGGCAGCAAGCTGGCTGGTTATGTTTTATTTGTACACAGAGAGCAGAGAGAGGAAGTGGGGTGAGTCCTGCCCCCTGCCGCCACCCTGTGAATACCTCCTCCAGCAAGGCTCCAGTGCTAAAGGTTCCATAAGCTCCCCAAACAGCGCCACCACCTGGAGGCCAAGTGTTCAGACTGATGCACCTGTGGGGGACATTTTCTCATTCAAATCACAACACTCAGACATAAGTTTTCTTCAGGAACAGTCTTTGAATTACTATTCAGAGTTGTTCTTGAGTGACTGTTCTGAACCTTCGCTTTGGTTATGTCTCCAGGACTTATCTATACCCTCTTTCTCTTATACACATCTAGATGTGTATAAGAGACAGCCTGCCCCCTCATCTGTTCTGATCACCTGTCCTCAGTGATTATTCCAATCCACAAGTTCTGTTTTCCCCTCCAGTGTCAACGTCTCAGAAGGTGTCAGTTGCTGAGTTTTCTTCTGTCTTTGCTTGCTTGCTTGTTTTCAAGTTCTTTCTTGATGTGTGAACTGATTTTGAGTTTTTCCGTTTTGCTGCTTTTCAGGTCCTATGTGACATTTCTAATGTGTCTATCTGTCTGTAAATGCACTTGGAAATGGGCTATAGGTTCATCTGCTTTTTAAAAAATANTTTTATTTTTCCTCAAAATAATATTTTTATNGATTACTCAGGAATTTTATACAATACACCCCAATCATACTTGCCTCCCATTCCTCCCAGGTCCACCCTTCCACTCTTGTGCCCGCCCCAAAAACAAACAAACAAACCTACCATGTCCAATTTGTGTTGCCCATCTACTCATTGGAATGTGTTCAAACTCCCAGTGGCCAGCCCTTTAAAGAAAAGTCTCCTTTCTGACCTACCCCCTGCCAGAAGCCATCAATTACAAAGAGCTACATTTCAGCATCTTTATCACAATTTTAAAGGACTCTCATCAAGGTCTTGATTACACATCNAGTTCAGTTAGCACCTTCAGACAAGACTACCACATTTTCCAGTGACTATCTGCAAGTTGTCACTATGTAATTGAGAGGTACTTCAGCATAGAACTTGGGAGGTACAGATGAAAGAATTAGATGGGGACAGACACCACTGTGAAGCAATTTCCTCTACACTGAAGCATTCTACTGGAGGGATGTTCCTTACTACTCAGGAAGTAAACAACACATAAGTCTCAAGAAGTCCCTGAAACTTACCAGGTTCACAAGGTCCCTCCCTATATAAGGTTATATAAGAAGTAAGGACTATTGAGGAAAAGAGACTCTCTGACCTGTCAAGGTGCCTGCAAGTCATGCAGAGAGCTGCAGAGTACCAGNTTTAATGAGTTTCACCCATGCTGGGTGGGCTTTGGATAATACAGCTGCCTTTGAATAGACTGTGCTCCTATAAAGAATCTTATACCCAAACTCCTGAAAGTAACCCCAATAAACTCATTGGTTCACCAGGTTAGACTTCAATGGTATCATTATTTTGATGGGATATGTCATTGTGGTGGTTTGAATGTAACTGGCCCCCAAAAGATCATAGAGAGTGGCACTATTTGTTGAAGTAAGTTTGGCCTTGTTGGAGGAAGTGTGTCACTGTGGGGGTGGGCTTTGAGGTCTCATCTATGCTCAAGCCACACCCAG
>LZPO01116986.1:577231-589711 GCA_001675575.1 Neotoma lepida | reverse complement strand
AGGGTCCCATGGGCCACACCTCTCCCCTTTATACCATCCTTGCATTCCAGTGGGCCCAGGAATGGGGGAGAAGGCTCTGGAACCCAGGGGACCTATGGATGTCATCCCCNTCATTGCTTCCATGGCTCCCAGACCCATGTGAGCACCTGAGGGCATCCGACACTGGGGTTCCTGTCTGACCCTGGATCCCTCNGAGGGATCTGGGGTTCCTCCCGATTGTTTCCCANGGCATGTTGACAGGAACTTAGCTAAGCCTTGCCTTGCCCTCAGCGTCGATGCTGACCCTCACCCCATCTTCTTCCACTCCCCCTCCCCTTCCCACCCCAGAATGCTGGGACCCAGACCCTCATGGGCGACCAGATTTTGGCAGCATCCTGAAGCAGCTGGAGGTCATTGAACAGTCAGCCTTGTTCCAGATGCCACTGGAGTCCTTCCACTCNCTGCAGGAAGACTGGAAGCTGGAGATTCAGCACATGTTTGATGACCTTCGGACCAAGGAGAAGGTGAAGGCAGGAAACAAGGGTGGGGTGGAGCAGGTCAAAGCTCGGATGCCTTGGGCAGCTCAGAGTNCTGGTTCCCTGAAACCCCCTACCCCTTTTGGGTTCATGCAGGGTGTTTTTGCATGTTAAGAAAAGACAGCTTCCTGTTGGTGGACTAATAAGGAAAAGGCCCCCTGTACTGAAGGGCTTACAGGTGATACTGCATGCTGTCTGGGATTGGCTTTAAGTATGCTAGCAAAAATTAAGAGAAAAGGAACGTACTTGCAAGATGTAGGTGACTGTTGAAGTGAAATGATAANTAATAGGGGTGCTGTTGTCTGCTTTGAAGCCTATTTGACGTTTTCCACTACTCTTTGCTTTTGTGGATGCTTGTTTACCAAAGGACAGTTTACTTAACAAACTGGAGAGCTGAGAGCTGGAAAAGGGTTGGGGGTATAGCTCGGGTTAGAGCACTTGCCTAGCATACTCAAAGCCCAGGGTTCCAGCACAGCACAGCATAAAGCAGGCATAGTGGTGCATGTTGCCCTCCGCTATGGAGTGAGTTGGAGACCAGCCTAGGTTACATGAAACCCTTGTCTCAAAAAAAAACAAAAAAACAAAAAAAACAAAAAACAAAAACAAAAACAAAAAACAAGCAAGAAAGTAGAAAGAAAAAGCACCTCTTTTTGGCTCTAACTCAGTCCTCTGCCCTGGCTCTCACCTTAGCTAGTAAAGTCTGAACTGGAGTGTGAACCCAAAGCCTGGTGCCCACAAGACACAACTGTCCTGGGACCACGGGCGGGCCCCAGCAGCTAAGCCCCGCCCCCAGACCGCCTCCCTCCCTCCAGGAGTTGCGCAGCCGAGAAGAGGAGCTACTGCGAGCCGCGCAGGAGCAGCGTTTTCAGGAAGAGCAGTTGCGGCGACGGGAGCAGGAACTGGCAGAGCGAGAGATGGACATCGTAGAACGCGAGCTGCACCTGCTCATGAGCCAACTGAGCCAGGAGAAGCCCAGGGTCCGCAAACGCAAGGGCAACTTCAAGCGCAGCCGCTTGCTCAAGCTGCGGGAAGGCAGCAGCCACATCAGCCTGCCCTCCGGTACCACCCGGTCCCCTGAGCGCCCCCCAGAGCCTTCTGGGGGGCTATGTCTCCACAGAGGGTTGCTTGATTTGTTTGAACAATTATCTGAGCCAGGGCATCGTACATGCTAGGCAAGTTTGTTTTTCCACCAAGCTAAACCCTCAGCACCTTCAAGTTTTTTTCTGTTGCAAATGCATCACATAGAGAATATGACCCAAAAAGCTAGGGGTGGAGGCTCACACTTGTCATCCCAGCATCCGTCCTGAGACTGAGGCAGGAGGATCACCACGAGCTCAAAGCCAGGCTGGGCTACCCTGGTTAAGGGTTGAGACTCTGTCTCAAAAAGAAAACAAAAGACCGATTCCCTACCTGACACATGTGACTGAGGTTAGAAATCACAGAACCAGNCTGGCCACAGCACCAGCCAGTGGAGAGCTAGCCACGTGCGTAACATTCTGGCAGCCACACTGAAGAAGTGGAAAGAANCCCAGCGTGGTGGAGGCAGGAGAATTGGGAGTTCAAGATCATCTTCCTTGTATAACAAATTTGAGATTAGTTTTAGGCTACATATGACCCTGTCTCAAATCACAACATAAAGAAACTATGGGACAGTACTGTTTTATTCAGCCCAATATATCTATATAAGCTATACCAAAAAACACAAGATGTTACTTTCTTGTTTTCACACTAATCATGGAGATCCAGGGTGTTTTATATTTATAGTACATTTTGGTCTAGGTGTTAAGTTTCCAGGTCAGGCATGATGCTGCCTGCCTATAACACCAGCACTGGAGACNCAGGGGCAGATGATCGATTTGAGGACAGCTTGGGAAATAGAGAGTGTTGAGGGACAGTCTGAGCTACACAGCAGGACCTTATCCAGAAACAAAACCAGGTGCTGGGGCTTGGGCTCAGAGAGGGGCTGGGGGCGTGGCTCAGTGGTAGAGCACTTGCCTAACATCCTAACAGGTGCAAGGCCCTGGGTTACATTCCCAGNACCACCACCCCCCAAATTGATCTGGGGGCTTGGACATGTAGCTCAATGGTTAGGTACTTGCCTAGCATGCAAAGGTCCTGGGCTTACAAATATTCTCCTGGCACTTGTAGCATGAATTCTAATTGGTCTTAATAATAAAATCCCAGAGTCAGCTATCAGGATAAAAACTGAAAGATAAGAGAAGCAGAGCAGCCCGCCTTTTTTGTTTGTTTGTTTTGTTTTTTTCAAGACAAGGTTTCTCTGTGTAGTTTTGGTGCCTGTCCTGGAACTCACTCTGTAGATCAGGCTGGCCTCGAACTCACAGAGATCCACCTGGCTCTGCCTCCCCAGTGCTGGGATTAAAGGCGTGCGCCACCAATGCTGGGCCAAGACTTCTTACCTCTAGGAATCTTCANACTGAAAAGGGTGAGCTCCTGTCTCCACCCCACCTTATCACTTCCTGTTTCCTCCTCCCAAGTGCTGGGATCAAAGGTGTGTGCCACCATTATCTGGCTTCTATGGTTAACTAGTGGCTAGCTCCACACTCTGATCTCCAGGCAAGCTTTATTTGTTAGAGCACAAACAAAATATCACCACAGGCACTGCAAATATTCATGTATTTTTTAATGTAAGATTTTATAAAAGTTACAAGTTGATGAAAGTAGACCCACCTGCCTAGTCTGTTTCCAGCTTCAGTGCCTCCAACAACCAAATGTAGTAGCTTCCTTAAACTCAGTCCCAAGTAAATATTAAATTCCACTCTCTCGGTTGCCCCAAGTGCTCCCTGGTCACATAGAACTTACCTGCTGCTGTAGTGGACTCTCAGGTCAAACACAGATTTTGAACCTCCCTAAGTTTGTTCATTCAGGAAGAGCCTAAGAATCTCCATTTCCAAGAGAATTCTAGCTGCTCTGGGTGCTGATGGGTCTGGGACCTTTGAGATCCAGTGCTTTAAGCAGTGACCAGTGCCACATGCCCCCTGCTGTCATTCCCTCTACATCTACAGAGGAAGTTTCTCTTTGCTTACCATGATGCCATTTACTTAGAAATGCCTCTTTATTCTTTCAGGATTTGAACACAAGATCACTGTCCAGGCCTCTCCCACCCTGGACAAGAGGAAAGGATCCGATGGGGCCAGCCCTCCCGCCAGCCCCAGCATCATCCCCCGGTTGAGGGCCATTCGCTGTAAGTATACACAAGGCCCTCACAGTCAGTCAGCAAGCCCTCTGAGTACATTGCTGGCATTCCTGGTTCTCATCAGGGGCAACAGGTAACAAGTACATCAATAAACAGTGTCATTTCTAGGAAGGGAGTAGAGGATAAGACATTGGTGCAGGGAGTATCCTGTACTTAGCATATTACAAGGCCTTATAGTCTGTCCCCAGCACCAAAAATAGAGAGGTGGGGAGTGTATTAGGGTTCCCCAGAGATATTACATCAGTAGACTTTATGACCATATATTTAAGAGGGTTTGGTCAGAGTTGTAGACCCTGGAGTATTTGACCATTCTGCAAGCTGGAGGCACAGGAAAGCTGCAGCTCTGCATCACACCCGTGTCCAAAGTCAAGAGGATCTAAAGATGGCAGTTCCAGGTCAAGTTCCAAAAGCAGGACNCCTGCTCTTTGTCTGTTTGGGCCTGGAGTGGACTGAACAACGCCCCGCTCATGGAAGAAGGCAGATCCTTTACCCTGTCCTTTCAAATGCCCGTCTTTCCCAGAACCGCTCCTGCACACCTAGAAATAGGAGTTTGTCACAGAGAGGCTGATGCCACACAGCTGGAGGGCCTGAGGTGAGGTCTGACAGCACCTGTAGTGGTAAAGAATGAGTATGCCCCATGGGAGGGAACGGTGGCCCTGGCAGAAGGAACAGCAAAGACTAGGAATGAGAGTGGTGTGGTTTCAGCCTGGAGGCCAGCTTGGTAGAGCAAGTAGGGGAAGGAATGTTCTACAGAAGGGCATGCAGGGCCGGAACATACAGCCCTGAAGACACAAAGAATCTGATTCTTTAAATTTGATTATTTAAAAAAAGATTTTATTGTTTATTTTTATTTCTTGTGTATGTGTGTCTTGCCATGTGCGTGCAGTTCCTGCAGAAGCCAGAAGAGGGAGTCAGATCCCCCTGGAACTGGAGTTACAGATGGCTTTAAGCTGTCATGTCGGTGCTGACACCCAAACCCGGGTCCTCTGAGAGAGCAGCCAGTGTTCCTAACCCCTGAGCCATCTCTCCAGTCCCTGATTTTTTTTTAATGTTTGGCAGTGCCCAAGGCCTCGTGTGTATAAAGCATGTGTTCCTCCACTGAGCTCTGCCCTTGCCCTNGGTGCTGTGTATGAATTTGTGGGTGTATAGCTATGCCTGTGTCCAATTATGCATAGACATAAGATGGGAAATGGGGGATTTACCTTTAAAAGTTGACTTGAGGATAAAGTTTTACCTAAAACCAATTCATGCTGGATCAGCCCTTCTGTTCTTCCTATACCCAGATACTTGGGGATACACTTGAATGGGAAACATCCAAATTTGATTGTTACCAGGGGTGGAGAAATCTATGCCATTTAAAGATGGGAAGTCCATGTAGCCGGGCATAGGTTGGGGGTCTGGGTTGCAGGGGCATTGTTTGGAGGGGTATGTTCATAGTACATGCAGGTGGANGAGTGGGGNTGCCAAGTGCATCAGTATAGGGGGAGTGTGCAGAACCCAATCAAATGTGATCCCAAACTACTAAATGTGTCCCTTTGTTTGCCTACCTCAGGTCTCATGTAGCCCAGGCTGGCCTGGGACTTACTGTGTAGCTAAGGCTGACCTTGAACTCTTGAACTCCTGATCCCCCCTCCTCCACCTCCCTGGATCTGAATTATAGGCACGTGCCACCATGCCCAGTTTGTGTGGTGCTGGAGGGCAAACCCAGGGCTTCNTGTGTCAGAGGCAAACACTCCAAACTGAGCTTCATCCTCAGCCTTTTGTTTTTGTTGTAGAACAGCCTCACTTTGTCTTCCAGGATAGCCTATTGCTCATTATTTCTTTATGTGTGTGCACGTGGGTGGGTGCACTGGTGCGACGGCGTGTATGTGAAGATCAGGGCACAGCTTGGTGGGAATCAGGTCTCTTTCCACCAGAGAGCCACACAATAGGAGCAGGTAGAACCAGGTGAATTCAGGAGCGTGGAGGAAAGAGAACCCCAGTCTTCAGAGCTCAGGGCTGTGCCAACCAGAATGAAGCTGAAGGCCTTGGCAGCGGAGAGAGGACACGGGTTCAGGAGTTGGGGGGAAGCACTTAAGGAGGATCCAATTGCCTTGTTGGGTTAGGGGGGCCCTGATAGCAGTGGAGCATTAGGGAAGGATTTNCAGCAGGAGTAGCTGTCAGAAAGGTCCCTTGGGCTGGCAGGGGCCTCTCCATGGCTCACTTATCACTTCTCTCCACCCAGTGACCCCCATGGACTGTGGCAGCAGCAGTGGCAGTGGAACATGGAGCCGAAGTGGGCCACCAAAGAAGGAAGAACTGGTTGGGGGCAAGAAGAAGGGCAGGACATGGGGTCCCAGTTCCACTTTGCAGAAGGAGCGGGCTGGAGGAGAGGAGAGGTATGAGTGTACAGCTGCCCGCCTGCCCCTGTGGCTGCCTAACCCGTGCCCTGACCCCATCTCCCTGTGCCCTCTGCAGGCTCAAGGCCCTGGGGGAAGGAAGCAAGCAGTGGTCCTCGAGTGCCCCAAACCTGGGCAAATCCCCCAAGCACACCCCCATGGCCCCAGGCTTTGCGAGCCTCAATGAGATGGG
Organism: Neotoma lepida; assembly: GCA_001675575.1. NCBI lineage: Eukaryota > Metazoa > Chordata > Mammalia > Rodentia > Cricetidae > Neotoma > Neotoma lepida. Next base: position 583,411 of record LZPO01116986.1, on the reverse strand, counting down.
TAAGAGAGCATGGGTGCTCTGGGGAGTGGAGGGGCCAAGAGAGATCCTGGCCGAGGGAACATCACCCAGGCCTAGGTAAGACATGCCCAGAAGAACAGCAGCTACTTCCCTGGGGGTTGGCGCTCATTTTCAGAAGCAAGGCTTTGGGGAGAGAGATTTGAGGATGACACTTAGTGGCATCTGGGGAGTGGGGGTCTTGCTTTCAGAGGTCATTAGAGGAAGTCCTTGCCACCAGTCCTGGGGGAAGGTGAGGAAAGGCGGGGTCAGCCGAGTGATGGACCTCTCCGGTTGCAGAAGAGTATGCGGAGGCAGATGAAGGCAACAGCGTGCCCCCTTCCCCCTACTCCACCCCGTCCTACCTCAAGGTGCCTCTGCCCGCCGAGCCCTCTCCTTGCGCGCAGGCGACGTGGGAGCCGCCGGCTGTGACTCCCTCCCGGCCAGGACACGGAGTTCGTAGGCGCTGCGACCTGGCGCTGCTGGGCTGCGCCACGCTGCTGGGCGCCGTGGGCCTGGGAGCCGACGTTGCCGAGGCGCGTACTGGGGACGGCGAGGAGCAGCGGCGCTGGCTGGACGGCCTCTTCTTCCCGCGTCCTGGCCGCTTCCCTCGGGGTCTCAGCCCGACTGGGCGCCCCGGCAGTCGCCGCGAGGACACAGCCCCCGGCCTGGGCCTGGCGCCCTCGGCCACCCTGGTGTCACTGTCTTCTGTGTCCGATTGCAACTCTACGCGCTCCTTGCTGCGCTCCGACAGCGACGAGGCTGCGCCCGCCGTGCCCTCCCCGCCGCCCTCTCCCCCGGCGTCCTCACCCAGCACCAACCCCCTTGTGGACGTGGAGCTGGAGAGCTTCAAGAAGGACCCCCGCCAGTCGCTCACGCCCACCCACGTCACCGCCGCTCATGCCGTGAGCCGGGGACACAGGCGGACACCATCGGATGGGGCGCTGAGGCAGCGAGAGCCTCTGGAGCTCACTAACCACGGTGAGTGAGGACTGTACAAGCCACCCTTCCCAGACCACTGCCCTGTGTCTCCTTTGGAGCATGGGGAAGGAGCGTCTGTGTCCCCTGCCCTCATTGCTGGGGGCATTGTGGGGCTTGAGATGCCTGAGATGGTAAAGTGGAGGGGATACTATAATGCCTGCAAGGGCCGAGTAGGTGACTTGATGGCCACTGGAAGCATGGGTAGCTGTCAGCACTATCGTCTGTCTACTTGTTCCCACCAATATGACGGCAAGGTCAGGAGTNACTGTGCCCTGCCGGCGCTGGGCTCTGTTGTACAGCTACTGTGGTCCGATTTGAATCTCTGCCCCAGCAAGGTTTTGATCACTCTTCAGAGATGAGGAAGGCACGAGCTGGTGGCACACACCTGTGAACCCAGCACTCAGGTCATCCCGGTCTACATACAGTTTGAGACTAGCCTTGGCTACGTAAGACCCTGTCCCAAAGAGGGGAAAGCCGAGCAGGGGATGTAGCTCCTTTGGTAGAGTGATTGCCTAACACGCAGGGTTTGATTCCCAGCACCACATAAAGCTGGGTGTTTGCACACACCTGAAACCGCAGCACCCTGGGGGCGAGGCAGAAGGTTCNGGAGGAGCTTAAGGTCATTCTCTGCTACATAGAGTGGCAGGCTAGCCTGTTGCAAAAACCCAAAAAGACCGTCTTCCAGATGAATGAGCCGTTGGAAGCTGTGGGGACCTATTCAGGGTCCAAGTGCGGGGCTCCTAATGGCTGTGGCCTTACTAGGAAACAGGCACAGCGAGCTCTGAGAATTTTTCAAGAGAAGCCAGTAACACCACTTTCCGAGGACCGGTGTTGGCTTAGAAATGGCCTTTACCCCAACCCCTCACCCTCGTGATCCTCTTTCCCTAGGTCCTCGAGACCTCCTTGATTTCCCTCGACTGCCCGACCCTCAGGCCTTGTTCCCCACCCGTCGCCGGCCCCTGGAATTCCCTGGCCGTCCCACCACCCTCACCTTTGCCCCAAGACCCCGGCCTGCTGCCAGCCGCCCCCGTCTGGACCCCTGGAAACTGGTCTCCTTTGGCCGGACACTCAGCGTCTCGCCTCCCAGCAGGCCAGACACTCCAGAGAGCCCTGGGCCCCCCGGTGTGCAGCCCACGCTGCTGGACATGGACATGGAGGGCCAGAGCCAGGACAACACAGTGCCCCTGTGTGGGGCCTATGGCTCTCACTGAGACCTGCCCACCACCACCCGCCTGGGCAGCCATGAATGTAGCGCCCCAGGCCCCGCCCCAGCCCACCATACCCCCGAGGTGGAGGAGGCCCTGGGCAGGATACTCACTCTATTTATTGGGAAAGGGGGGAGGGGAGGACACTTAATTTATTCCTTTGTACCCCAGGGGGTGGAGCTCTGAGCCCAACCTGCTGTGGGGAGAGGGTGGGCAGGGATACTCAGGGACAGGACATTGTGGGGGATTTGGCACAAAACGCAACATTAAAGGTAACCCCTGCCCCCTACCAAGCTTGGCTGTGTATGCTTCCCCAGCCTGGGCCACAATGGGACACCCTTACACCCCACACTTCCTCCCCGGACCTCTGGATTTCTGAGAAAGTGAGACCCAGGTGTGGGTCCCATGCTTCGTTCCCACAATAACACCAAACAAAGGCGACACCAGTGGCAGGCGCTTTACCAGTAAACACATGAGCCAGGGGGAGTTGCCTGGTGAGGTTGGAGGGAATAAAGTAGAGGCTGCCCTTTGACCTCAGCCCACGACATCCCGAGCTGGGCCTCCAGTCCCACTATCGCTGTCTTCCCTCTGGAGGCTGCAACGGTTCATCTTCAGCTGAGTCAGCTGGATGTAGCGGAGAACATTGGTGTCTGCAGGGGAGGTACATGAACATTATCTGGGTGTCCTGAGACAGAGGGTAATGTCCTCAGGACCTCAGCTCACAGTCAGTGACTCCACCCCCAGCACCTTAGCTGTGGCCAGCCACTCAGGGACATTTCACACCTCCTGCCTCACCCGTGCAGCACCCTACCAGGAGAGGCTCCTGTCACACCTCCACTCATCCCCCAGTGACAACTGTTCTCACCAAACCACTTCACAGGAAAGCTAATCTTGCCTCTTTGATCTCACAGCCCTGCATCCAGCACCTGCTGTGTTCCCTCCCTCCTCCTCATTGACTTGTGTCATGTCTACACACATATGGACAAAAGAGTACCCTGAGTGATCTCCTCAAGGGCAGAGAACGAGTGGTCTGAGCAGATGACTGGAGGGCAGAAGGTGGCTGAGGAGCTGACTGACTGAGAGGGAGTGAAGATGGGTGTGGGGCGAGAAGTGTTCAAGGCAATCATAGGTGAGCAGACAGGGACAGAATGGGTTAATGAGATGGCGATGTAGCCTAGTTGGTAGAGTGTTGCCTTGCATGCGTGAGGCCCTGGGCTCAATTCCCAGTACTGCAAAGATGAGAACNGGTTGGGTAAATGTCAGAGGAATAGCGTGAGGAGACCTTTGGTGAAGGTGGATGGATGATGGATGGGTGTGTGAGGAATCTTGGGTGGCTGGAGAGGGGTTGTCCAGAGCTGACCACAGCACTTCCCTGGGGTAGTTCTACCCTGTCCTGGTCCTCTTGCCTTGGTTTTCCTCTGTCCCGCCCAGCCCTGCCACTCACCTGTGGGCTCCCGGCTTCGGGCCTCCTGCAGGTAGCGCAGCGCACGCGCATAGTCACCCAGGTGGTAGAAGGCAATGCCNGCGCGATAGGTGGCCTTGAAGTTGCCCTGCTGTTTCTCCAGCACCTTGAGACAGTACTCGCGCACACGCTCGTAGTTCACCAGCTCCGACTGCAGGAGGCAAGCTGCGGGGGTGCGGAGACCCTGTACTCTCAGACACTGCCTGAACCCCCTAGACTCACATGACCTCAAGTAACCTGGCCTCTTCCCCTGGGCTTAAGGGATTGCTCTGGCCACCAGGGGACGCCAATCTGCGAGCTCATTAGTGTAGAATCGATCTGCGCCGCCGCTAGAGGGCGAAGGGCAGACAAGTCTAAGGCAATTAGCTGGAGGTTTCCCAAACAATTGCAGAAGTGAGGGACCAAGAACCAAATAGCCAGTGCAGGGTAAGCCTTTCTAACCTTGGCTCACGCGTGGCAGATCGGGGAGAATAAGTCAGGAGAGTGGGGCTCTGAAGACCAAGTCCAAAGCCCCTGCTTCCTCCACCCCGGAACCCCTGTTCATCTACTCCCAACTCCTGTTCTCATTAAGTTCTGAAGTCTCCCCCGTCAGACCACAGTCCTAATTCCTTCAGCCTCCAGCCACCACCTTCAGGCCCCATGGCCTCCTGATTGCCCCTTACCACCCACCCGTCTCACCCATGTCCTCTGTGTCCCCCTTCTTTCCCCGACGGCCCCGTACCGGTGAGGGAGTCGTAACATTCAACCTCTGTGTTCTCCACCAGGCGCCGCTGCTCCTCGCTGAGGCGGGCTGGCCCCGGGCTGGCGGCGGGTCCGGGGGAAGGGGCGGGCAGGCCGCCAGGGCGGGCCCCCTGAGCTGCCTTCAGCTGCAGCAGTGCCCGGTGGTACTTGCCAATGGCTTCTCGGAACTTCTTCTCCCGGTAGCAGCGCTGACCCTCCGCCTTGAACGCCACGGCGGCCCGCAGGCTGCTGTCGAGCGCCGCGGCCAGGCCCCCAGACGGCTCTGGGGCAGGACCCGGCCGAGCTGAGCCATGACGAGGCGCTGAGCCCGGGCCCGGGGGAGAGAGGGCGGGAGGCGGGCGCGGTGGAGGCTCCGGGGCAGCGCTGAGCATCAGCACCGGGGACAGCGCGCCGCGCTGCATTGTGGGAAACTCCTTCGGCCGCCGCTGCAGCTACCGCATCGCCCCCCGCGGGGCCGGTCCCCACCCTTTCTCCGCCCCCGCATCTCTGGCTGCCGTCTCCGGCTGCCCCCTATGGGTCTAGAGAAGCCCCTCCAGACTCCCCCTCGCTCACCCTCAAATCAGCCCGGGGTCTGGTTGTTCTGGCGCCTCTCCCTTGTGCCCACAGTCCTTACCCTCCCCACCGCCTGCATGCTCTCCCCGAGATTTCTAGAAGAAAAGGCTGAGCAGGCAGACATCAGTTTCGTGGAAAGCTGGTTTTCAGCCCACCAGTCATTTGACATGTTGGATAAGACCACAGGATAGGGAGTCAGGCTGCCTAGATTCAAATCCCTACTGGTCTTTCACTACTGTACGAGATGGACAGTCCCCTCAAATTACCTGTGCTCCTGTAGTGCAGAATAATAGTACACACCTTGGAATCGATTCTTTACTTATGTAACAAACAAACAGCCATTGCTCGGTTTCTGTTCTGGGGGCTGCTGGGCCATGATAAAACAGAAGCTGAGCGGGGTGGCACCTGCCTATAATCCCCCTTGGACATCTGAGGCAGGAGGGTGGAAAGTTTGAGGTTAACCTGGCCTACAGAGGGAATTTCAGACCAGCCATGGGCTACAAAGAAAAGGGGAAGTAGTAAAAAGAAGGGGAGAGAAGGAAGAAGAAGAATTATTTAGATTCTGTCTCCATCTCCTAGGTCCNCAGTCGAGTGGAGAGACAGGCCAGTGACAGCCCAGAGTGAGTGACCCTGGGACACTCAGGAGAAGGGTCACGGCTAAGATGGGGCTANCCACAGGAGATTCCTGCCCTGGGGTGAAGTGGGACTGGGGACTTCCTGGAGGACGGGCAACTCTGTAACCAGAGCAATCTGCCCCTTGCCTTCATTCACATCCAGGAAAGCCAGTAAGAAGGTGACAAGTCCTCGCTGACAGCCCAGAACCACCAGCACAATCAGGACAGCCAAGGAAACGTGGCTGGGCGGCGGTGGCGGAGCACGCCTAACCCCAGCACTCGGGAGGCAGAGGCAGGCAGAACTCTGTGATTTCCAGGCCAGCCTGGGCTACAGAGTGGGTTTCAGGCTAGCCAGAGCTACACAGTGAGACCCTGACGAAAAAAAGACAGAAGGAAGGAAAGCAATCCTTTAGTTATAGGCCAGCAACATAGCTCAGTGCATGAAAGCACTAGCCACCAAAACCTGAGACCACTTGAGTTCCATTCCTGGTACCAACTTCTGAAAGTGGCCACCTGACTTTTTCCCTACATGTTGTAGTACATGTATGGGCACACACACATAAAAATGTAAATTTAAAATCTTTTCATTAGATTACTATGGGTTTCTTCTCCAGGATGCTCACATGCACCA
>LZPO01116986.1:563328-576227 GCA_001675575.1 Neotoma lepida | reverse complement strand
CAAAACCAAACCAAACCAAAACCTAAAACCAAACCAAACCAAAACCAAAAACCAAACAACAAAAACCCCCACCATATTGAATGAGCCAAGATGATACATGCTTGTAATCCCAGCACCTGGGGGTCTAAGGCAAGAGAACTGTGAATTTGTGGCCAGCTTGGGCTACTTAGCAATACCCTGTATCACATATAGAAGATGCATCTGTGTATGATAAATGCACACATACATGTGCATTAGTTGACAGCATATCGAAGTGTTTCTGGAATCCTAGATTTTCAGTCAGTTCAACAAAGTCTGCAAAGTCAGCAACCAGCTCGAGACAGTGTTCTTAGAAATAGGGCAGGACCAGTTTACCCACCTTTCTCATCGTTAGCAGTTTCTTCCCACCTCTGAAAGGATACCAGGTTTTTTCCTGAAGAGCAGCCTGGGGAAGCCAGCCAGCGCCCCCTGGCGGAAGAGTTTAGAACTTGCCTCTTCCTTTCCGTAAAAGATTTGCTGAGATTATCCAATCAGAGGAATAAGAGGGCCCAGGATACAACCAATCAAAATCGAGTGCGGGACTGAAATTCGACCAATGCGGATGNAAAGCTCTCTAAATAAACTCTCGTTTATTGAATTGAAANACGAACAAGGCACTTTGGGTTTTCTGTTTTTGTTTTTGTCGGGCTGGGGCACAGGGAGGTGCGGGCTGAGGGCTGCAGAGCAAGCGATTGGCGGCCCTGGCGCTGGGGCCGCGCNTACTTGAGAAAGACCTCCGGGCCTGCGCAGCACGGACTGTACATGGTTCCAGGGGGCTACTGGGAGAAANTCGAGAAAGTGAGGCAGGGAAGGGCGCTAGAAGTTTGAGCTAAGAAGACAGATGACATAGATCCCTGAAGCTGGGGGTGGCTGGAGACAGACTTTACAAGACCGTGACTAGGGGATACCAAGGAAGAGCAGTCACACCTTATTTTCTCTAAAGATGCAGCTAGAAGGAGCCAGAACCCAAAGGGGAGGTAAAGTGGAACTGAGCATGGACACTTACCCTGCCCAGTGCCTCCACCAGAGGGACACAGCACGGAGAAAAGAGAGGGTTATAGGGGGCTTCCAGCTTGCTCCACTAAAGCCACACCTCCATACCCTCACTGGGGGATTCTAGGCAGGGGCTCTACCACTGAGCCACACCCCAGCCCCTCACTGGGGGATTCTAGGCAGGNGCTCTACCACTGAGCCACACCCCAGCCCCTCACTGGGGGATTCTAGGCAGGGGCTCCGCCACTGAGCCACACCCTGAGCCCCTCACTAGGGGATTCGAAGGAAGAGAACCATGAGGCTAGGTTGAGAATCTCCAAAATGCATAAACACCCTCAGAGAAAGACATATGGATCCCTAAAGCTAGATAGACATCTCATTTTCACCCACTCAGAAAACTAAACAAGTGTTGCCCCTATAATTTTCTCTTATTCTCATATATGGTTAGGACAGTAAGTAGGCAGGTAGGATCTCCAAGGGCATAAGATACCATCACCCTCTACCAAGACATCACCTGTAAAGCACTGGGCCAGGCCTGGAGCCCACCCCATCGAGCACGTGGTTAGCCAGGCTCAGAGCCACAGCTGCTGGATGACCTGGGTCCCCTCGTGCAGCCTCAGCCTCCAACAGGGACAGCTCCAGGAAATGAGTGGCAAAGAGAATCACCTAAGGGGAGGTGTGGATGACACTATATAAGGCCTCTACAGGCTCGCCCCGCCCATTGGTGCGGGCCACGCCCCTACCTTGAGCGCCTGGAAGCAGCCTAAGGCAAAGCAGTGGGTCTAGATGGCACACACAGAAATCCAAGCGCCTGCGGCCCTCCGCACACAGAAGCACCACCCGAGAGAAGGAGCCGGCACTCAGCAGAGCGAGGTGGACTGTGGAATGAAGGGAAAGGGGTTGGGGAAGCCTTGGATACCCTGCTTTGAAGTATTTGGGATGGATGGGTGTGGTCCAATTTCCAGACTTCAGTTTCCTGGTCTGTAAAATGGGACCATTGACTTAAGTCTGCAAGTCGTGGATAAAACCTCCTTCAGCGTTCAAATGACCTGGTTTAGCACAACTGATTACGGTGTGTCTGGCTATTCATTTAAATGCTTTGCCTATTTTTTTAGTATTTTTTTCTGTGTATGAGTGTTTTGACTGACTGGGTGTCTGTGTACCCTGTGTGCCTTGTGCCGGTGGAGGCCACAAAAGGGTTTTGAATCCTCTTGAAATGGAATTACAGACAGTTGTTACCACCTGTACTGGGAATAGAACTCAGGTNCTCTGGAAGAGCAGCTCTTAACCGAGGAGCCACCTCTCTCCAGCCAGCACACTCACCTTTTAAAAGACAGGTCTCCATGTAACCCAGGTTGGTCTTGAAGTCACAATCATCCTACCTCAGTCCCCTCTCCCCCACACATACATGCACCTGGACCAGCCAGTCTACTAGTGCTCACATCTCCAAAGTCACCTTGCAAGGCAGGGTCCTTCCAGGCAGTGTGTGACACACCTAGAGAGGAGCAAGGAGAGCCTCAGTTGGCACACCCATGCCTCAGTTTCTCTTCTGAACTCCAGCCTCCTCCAGCAAGTTGGACATAGTGCAAGTGCCCAGTCAGCCCCTAACTGCAGTCTGAGTCTCCATCTAGATTTAGAACCCTGGACTTTTTTCTGCAGTTTCCCTAATACTAATTCCCTTTCCAGTGTACAGACTCCATGGCCACCTGACCCCCAAACACCTCCCCCTGGGTTTTCAGACTTTATCCTCAGCAACCAGTCCTGGATTTGTCACCCTCGGAGCACTTGAAAGGTTCTATCCAAAGGCAGATCCAACCAAGAAACTTCTCCCTTAAAACTTAAAGATTACCCCAAACTGCGCTTCCCCGGTTCCTTGCCTTCTCTTTCATCCAGATCTGTGATCATTTTCTGGCCCCATTCTTCTTCCTCCACCCCTTCCCTTTCGCCTCCATCGTTTGTCTACTTCAAGTTCAGAGAACGACTCAGAGAACTCCCTCTTTTTTGTGTGACTCGGCCTTAGAGTGCTTGCCAAGCATGCATAATGCTTTCGGGTCCCATATTCGGCACNACATAATAGTAATAATAATAATAATATTCTGTCAAATGAGCAGTTGTGAAGCACTAATACAAGGACCTATGAAATATTAAAGGAAGGGTTGCCAACAGCCCAGGACAGTGAGAAATGGCATTCCGAGTCATGGTTACTGTACTGGTAAATGGATGAACCACAAAGAGAAAAGGCATAGGCTGGTAATACCAGAAACTACATAGTAAGTTTGAATCCAGCTTGAATTATGTGATACCTTGTCTTTAAAAAAAAAAAATCAAAATAGGAAGGGAGAGAGGGAGGGGAGCAGGTTCTAGACTCATCTGATCCTGTGCTTGCTCACAATGATTTCAGTGAAGACANTGCCAGCATACTCGAGTTCTCCCTCCAGGCCCAAACTAGTTAGCACCTCTTCCAGCCCTGGTGGGGCACACAGGCCCAGGCAGCTTCTGCCAGCGTCCTGGGGAGATATCAGTGCCTGTGGCCATGCCGTCAGGGCACAAGACACTTCGAGGCTCTAGGTCAGAGGAGACAGAAGAATCCTGAAAAGTAGAGGCTTGGGGGGTTAGTCTTTGGAGAGAGGTCCGAGCTGGGCCCTGGTGCCTCGCTCTCACTAGCATCCTGCAAATGAAGCCAGGAGCTAAGACTTCCACTGGGAATTGGGGCTTTAAATGCTCCAAAGCGCATGCGCAGGGTATTCCACAACAGGTGCAATGTTAAGGTGACTGCCAGCAGGCGGACTCCGCCTCTTCCAAACCCGAGGCCTCCCCTGTTTTCCTCCGTCCTGACACGGACTGTTTCGGGCCGCAGCGCGTAGGCTGTTCCTGAGAGGAAGATTATGTTTATTAGAGCTACACAGGAGCTTGGTTGGGCCAAAGCTCCAAAAGTGGGGACTGAAATCATGAAATATTTAAGACAAGTTCCNGTGCACTGCCGTGCGTATGATGGGGACAAGCCAGCAATCACCCTGCTGCAGCTGGGTCTTTCTTACCCTGACAGTTTGTTCGCCACAGCAGCCCAGGATTAGGGGTGGGGTACTGTGCACACCTAGGTAAGATCACAGTCTGCTCAAGAATCTCAGGGCTTGCTGGGGAATCTAATCTTCCCCAAGGTGAAGGTCCAGGACATCCTAGAGTTGTCCGTCCCCCTATTACACACTTGGAGCTCATTCTCTCTAGGGCAACTGGGCCAACACTTACCCTGGACCCCCTTCCCAGCACGGGGTACACTTCTACCCGAGGGCCTCTGCACCAGCTGCTTCCCCTTCCTCTGGAGATCACTCCCTCCAAAACAATTGTTTGTTTGCTTGTTTTTGAGAAAAGGCCTTGTGCAGCTCAGGCTGGCTTTGAACTCCATTATGTAGGCAAGGATGGCCTTGAACTCCCAATCTTCTTGCCTGAGATTACAGGTGTGCCCCACCATACCAGGCTTCTAACTGTCCTAAGACAGTTGACCCCAGGGGTGTGGGCACTGGCTCAGCCATTAAGAGTGCTTGTTGCTCTTTCAGAGGACCTGAGTTCCCAGCACCTGATACTTCAGATCTGGGGGACCTGCCTCTCTCTTCAGGCCTCTGAAGACAGCCCTCACATAAATTTTAAAAAAGAATCTTTTTTTTTTTTTAAAAAAAGACACTGACTTCCTTATCTCCATGGAAACCACCATCCTACCCCAATTCTCTGCACTTACTCTCTAAGCACTTTTTAAAAAGACAGTGGCTCAGCAGGCATGGTGGCGCACGCACACCTTTGGTCCCAGCACCTGGGAGGCACAAGCTTGATTTACAAAGTGAGTTCCAGGACAGCCAGGGCTGTGTAGTGAGGCCCTGTTCCAATCAACCAATAATAAATAAATAACAATAAATAAAAAAAGCAAGCCGGGCAGTGGGCAAGCCTTTAACTCAGCAGGCAGAGGCAAGGCAGAGAGATCTCTGTGAGTTCAAGACCAACCTGGTCATAGAGTAAAATTCCAAGCTAGGCAGAGCTATACGGTGAAATCCTGTCTTAAAACAAAACATAACAAAAACAAACCAAAAAAGGTAATAACTCAATTGTTTTGTTTTTCGAGACAGGATTTTTCTGTGTTGCCCAAGGCTGTCCTGGAACTTGCTCTATAGGCCAGGCTGGCCTCAAATTCCCTCCTGAGTGCTGGGATCAAAGGTGTGCGCCACCACTGCCTGGCTTTAAAAGATTTTTATTAGCACCAGTGAGTGCATGTATTTACTGTGCACCATATGTGGACCTGGTGCCTGTGGAAGTCAGAACGCAGCATCTAATCTCCTGGAACTGGAATATAGATGGTTGTGAGCTGCCTTGTGAGTGCTGGGAAATAAACCCAAGTATTCTGGAGACGCAGCCATCTCAACTGTTGAGCTATCACTCCACCTCCAGAATATTTTTTGAAAACTTGTATGTGTGCCTGCATGTGTTAGTGTTTGCCTATGTGCTCATGTGTATGCCAGTACGTGTTTATGTGCCTGTGTGTGTTTATGTGAATCTTACATGTGAAGGTACCAGCAAAGGGCAGATGTGGGCATTGGATCCCCTAGAACTGAAACAATAGACAGTTGTGAGCTGCCCAGTGTGGATACTGGAAACCAAACCTGGGCCCTTTGCAAGAGCAGAAAATACTCGGCCAAGCCCTCTCCAGTCCCTAGAGTACTTTTGTTTTGTTTGAGACAGGGTTTCTCTGTGTAGTCTTGGCTGTCCTGGAACTCACTCTGTAGACCAGGCTGGACTCAAATTCAGAGATCCGCCTGCCTCTGTCTCCTGAGTGCTGGGATTAAAGACATGGTTGCCACCACGGCCTGGCTCCTAGAATACTTTCTAAAGGCAAGAGCATTACATGGTTTGATAAATGTCTGTAGAAAGGAATAAAGTGTCAACACTAACTTTCCTATCTTGGTGGTAGGACCTCGAGTAAGAGAATGTTCTCATCTCTGGACAAATGAAACACAGAGAAAAACTGGAGAACTGAACTGGCCAAATGCTGAAGACCGTAGGACAGGATGCAGTTTGTCTCTTTCTGCGATTCGGGGAATTGAACCCAGGGCCTTGCACACCCTGGACAAGTCCTTTACCACGGAGCCACACCCACCTACATGCAGTTTTTACTTCATGATTTACAGAAAGCCGTATGCTATCCAATCCCCATCTTCCCATGATTAACATCTAGAGTGGCACACATATCCCAACAAGCACAGGTCTGTTATTAGCTAAACTGGCTGACTGCATCTGGAATTAATTAAAACTCAAGTGGCCAGATACGCCCATAGGGATTTTTCATTGTGTGTGTGTGTGTGTGCGCGCATGTATGTTTACTTTTTGCAAGACAGGTTTTCTTTGAGTAGTCCTGGCTGTCCTAGAACTCTCTGTAGACCAGTTTGGCCTCAAACTCACAGAGATCCACCTGCCTCTGCCTCTCAAGTGCTGGGACTAAAGGCATGTGCCACCACCACGCCCACTTTATTTTTGGTCAGGAATCTCACTGAACCTGGAACTTGCTGGTTTAGCTGGAATGTCCGGCCAGCAAGCCCCAAAGGTCCTATCTCCACCTCCTCAGTGCTGGGATTACAGGCACAGGCCACTAATGTACCTCCATTTGAAAAGATTTTCATTTATGTGTGTGTCCTGTATAGTGTCCATGAAGGCCAGCTGTGAGTTATACAGCATTGTTTTGGAAACCCAATTCCTGTCTTCTGCAAGTGCTCTTAGGCACTGAGCCCAACTGGGGTTGAATTCATCTTCATGCTTGCGTGACAGGCATTTGACCAACTGGGCCCCTGTGCTGTGGGTTATTTCAAGCAAGTTCAAGAGAGGCTCTCAGGTTATCTTATTCCTCCTACCCTAGTTGTGGAATCATCTGTTACCTTCACTCCAATCCCATCTCTGAGGTCTGAGAAGCCTCATTACATAGCCCAGGCTGGCCTTATCCTTGTAATCCCTCCTGCTTTAGCCCTAGCCCGCCCCTACCCACACCCCCTCACCCCCCATGTACTGGGATTATAGACATGACCCACCACTCCTGGCAAGTACTACTTCTCAAAGTTTTTCTTCAGATCTGAAACCATTTAAACATTAAAAATTTTAACAAATGGATCACAATGCTTTCTGGAATGCTAACTAGCATGTCCTAAAATCATAGGATGTAGGCCATAAATACCAAAGTACAAACACAGCAAGACAGATCCTTATTTTTATTTTTTATTACAGCACTGACGATAGCAGTAAGGGGAAAAAAAAAAAAAAAGGAAACCAGAAACCTAAGTTCTTGGCGATGGGAGGCACACACCTGTGCAGCCTTGTCCCTTGATCTCTGAGAATGCATTAGTGTGGCTCTAAGTCTCATTTCCCCAAGGACCCAGAGGCTGAGGACATCTGCAATATCCTGAAGGTATGGAGGTGAAGGAACATATCCCAGGCATGGCCTCAGCTGGAGGAATGGGGGATTTGCAAAGGGCAGGGCAAGCATTCATGTCCAAGTCCACAGTGATATCCCTGGGGACCCTGGGCCTGTGGGGCTCGCTTCTTCCTGATGCTTTTATAAACACACAAATTGGGCGGAAAACAAACCCTTGTGAAATGTTTAAAGTGGGCATTGTAAAGATGATTCAGCCACTCCCGAGGAAATGGGGAGTAGTTATTAAAACTCTTTTCCTTCAAACTAAGCAGCAGTTTAGCACATGTAAGGACGTGTGTTCACTACAGGGGACAGCTGCCTGTGGGTCCCTCACGTGGAGCTGCTGAAAGCCTGAGGTAGACAGGAATGTATCCCACTGGGAGACGAGTCACACAACGTGACAGAAGAAACTGTTCCATCTGTAACTGAGGGTCTGGGACACGGGAATAAAAGGCATTTCCCCCCCGCCCCTGTGCTAGAGAGGGAACCTAGGGTCTTTCAAATGCTAGACTCAAGGTCTACACTGAGCTGTAACACCCCAGCAAAAGGCTCCACCTATCCATATTTAAGATGGTCCCACACCCACTACATGTCTGCTCTGCCACTGGGACAGATGCCTTGGCTTTCCATAGCCCTTTCAAACCTTCCATGCCCGCAATGCCCCTGCTTCTAGTAAAATCTGGGCAAATTCATCTGCACCAGACCCTCTGTGCTGCCTGGTTCCTGCACATGGGATGGGAAAGGAGGAAGCACCCCACTGAGCCCCACAGATTCAGCAAAGGGATCTTAATAAAAGGGTGCTCATTGAGGGAGCCCTAGACCTGTGCAGCTGCTAGCAAATGTTCAGGTGTCCCTTCTGGAGATGACCCACAAGTGTTGTTAAGACATAGATTGTATGATGGCACTTGGGGACATTAAGACTTTCTGGTTTCACACAGAAAGTGTTGTTCTAGGGCTCAGAGGCCCCCTCTACTGCCACACTACACACAGGCTTCCTGTTTGGAGACACCTAGACACCAGCTGCCCCAAATCTGGCAGCTTCTAAGGGCCTGAACCCATCTCTTCACAACCCAAACCACCCAGCCACCTTCCCCCTCTCAAAGTGCCCCTTCCCCTACAGCCTGGACCCACCACCCACACACTTTCCCACCTCCATCTGTTCCATCTCCACAGCTACATGGGCCTCAGAACCAGGCAGGGCAGGTGATGGGTGGTACCAGGTACACTGGTACTCCAGTACTGGGGGGGGGCTAAGAAACTGTGGATTGGGCCCTGGTCTGAAATGAGTGTCTTTATTGCTTGTACCGTACAAATACGAGTAAGGAAAGGCCAGTAGGGATGGGAGAGAACTGTCAGATAAACATACACACATAAAAAGGAAAACAGACGACCCCATACCGTCCCTGCCCACCCCCACCCTACTGCCTTTTTGTAATCTGCCTAGTCTGAGGGGTGGGGTGGGAAAGGAAACCAGGAAAACTCAATTCCAAACACCCAGAGATATTGGGGATGGGGATACATGGCCAGAGCAGCAGGTGGATCCCCTGCACCCGCTGCACCCCAATGGGATTAAACGCTCAGGCTGGGGTTGAAGCCTGAGCACACTCACACATGTGCTGCATACAGCTGTGGGCACCTGCATCCCAGGAACCTGAGATGCTCACTGCTAGAGCAGGGTGCACACTGGCACCCACAGCACTGACACAGACTCTCACTCACACATTCACCTTAAGGCTCCAGAACAGGGGCCCTGGAGATGAGGTGGCCCCCACCCCAATGTGTACCAGAGACACCTGTCCCCATCTCTGTCCCCTCTCGGACCCCAGTCAAGTCCAAGGGGCCCAATACTGTCTCGGTGTGAGATGTGTAACAGCCAAGGTTGGCTTCCCTCTGCCCCAGGCAGAAAATGGAGCCACCCAAAGGGGCTGGGGCCCAGCAGGAGGCAAGGCTGGCTAGAAGGAAGCCCTGGTAAGGCACGGGGCTGTGGACAGGAGGGCTGGCCCCCAAATGTTCCTCCTGCTCTATCCAGAGTCAAGAGAGCAGCTTGGGAGGAAGAGGCAGGTTCAGGAGGCAGCTCCTGGTCCTGGTTCCCCCACCAAGATCCAAGGACTTGACTCCATTTTCCATGGAGCCAAACCCAGATGATTCCTCAGCTTCCAAAGGCCTCTGCCTGTCCGGGACATTATTGCTTTTCTGCCCCAGGTGAGGTGGCAGCTGATAGGCTGCCCAGATGACAGCATAGAAGGCATCTGGGGTGCTGGGGCGGGGGGTGGGGGGGCAGGTTTCATCCAGATGTGGCCTCTGCTGGCTTGCCCCATGCCCAGGTGACCCCATGGCTCCCCACTTCGCCCTCTTGGAGGCTGGTGGTGATTTACACCTCTCTCCATCCTCCCAACAGCCCATCCTTGGGCAGGTTCCCAGCACTCATCTGGGAACAGAGGGGAGGCTGGAGGAGAGGGCTGCCAGGACTGCTAAGTCTGGACAAGAACTGAAGAAGAAACTGGATATGGAGGTGAGGGGGACAGGGAAGGGAACACAAACCAAAAGGCAAAATAAAATTTTCTTTAAAAAGCCACCCAGGCAGTGGATGGCGGCCATGCTTGTGTCCTGTGGTGGCAGAAGGCTGCTCACTCTCGGATGCTGGCCGAGTAGGAGAACTGGGGGAAATGCGTCTGCTGGTCCAGTTCCAGCGAGCCCAGGCTGTCATCTGTAGGGTTGGGTGGAGATGCCGTGGAGATGAGGGAACAGCAGTCTTGCCCACCTCCACCCCACTGGGAAAGTGCCACAGACAGGAGTGCGCAGAGACTACAGAAAAGCCTGGGCCAGTAGTGGTGGCCCCCAGCACAAGCATCGAAGGAAAGCAACTTGCTTCTGGAGAGAGGACTAGCCATGACCTCCTCCCCAGGCTGGGTCTTCTGAATGTCTCCCCCCGCCACCAAGCCCTCACCATCACGAGAATCTAGCTCAGACTCCTCCCTGGCCTGTCCCTACCCATACTCGCCTGCAGTCAAGGGACTGTCAATAGCCCTGGCACAATTCTGTCCCAGCACAGAACCCTTCCACGGGTTCCCATGCCAAAGGTCTTCACTTTCCCAGGTGACCCCCAGAACCCCCTACTTTAACCCCATGTCCTCTTGCCTCTTCCAGGCCCCATCCGCCCACAGCCTGTCTTTCATTCCAAGGTTCTCTCACTGTTGGTACCCACAGGCCACTTCTGCCACGAATGCATCTTGGCTGCCACACTGCCAGGCCAAGTATCTCCTCCGCCTTCCCTAGCCCTGGGATCCTAGGAACGCTCTGAGGGCTCTGGGCTGTCCCAGGACTAGGAGCTCCCTGAGTGCCCAGCCTTGGGGTGGCTTCAGATCAAGAACACAGTCAACAGAGTGCTCTAGCCCACAGACCAGGACAGCTCCTGAACCCTGGAACATACTACAGCCATAGTTCTTGATGACCCTTACAGCAACAGCAGGCCTTGCAAGCAGATCTTAGTTAGGGGAAACTGGCCAGACCCAATAATGGCAGCCAACCAAGGTCCCCCTGGCAAGCAGGACCCAGGGCAGACCCCACCTCTCAGCCATCTAGCCAGGCCCAGGGGCAGCGGGGGCCCCAGACACTCACAGCGGTCCGGGGGTGTGATTGTGATGGACTGGGCAGTGAACTCATCATCGAAGTACCTTGTGTCCACTTCAGAAGTGACCTGAGGTTTGAAGGGTGGCAGGAGCTGTGGAGAGGAGGCTGGGGTCAGCAGTGCCAGGTCACCTGTGGGCAGGTGAGACCCNGGAGCAGGCAAGAGTGCTCACCTTTCTCTGTACCACATCCTGCCAGTTGATGCTGAGGAAGAACCTGTGCTCCATGACCTCCTTCGCATCACTGGGACCCCCGCCGAGCCTGGGCAGAGACAAACATCACCTACCACCCAGCACCCACAATGACAGGTGCCAAGAGCCAGGCTCAAGGCACAGGCAGACATGATCCAGGGTCCAGGGCCCCTGTGCAGCCTTTGACGATGCTGTTCTGCCACAAACCAATTTCAGATGGGGCCTAAGCCTGGAGAGCTCACAGCTTGGATCAAAGGCAGGGAGAAGGCAATCTGGGCCAAGGCAGCTGCACAACTGGCCTCATCTCTATCCATAAAGAGGTGACAGGGTAGCAGGGCAGGCTTAGAAGGCAGACAACATCCACATTGGCTCAACCATATACAGTCCTGTGATCTTAGGCTGGCCAAAGGAATGCTGTACTCCTGTGTCCCCACAAAGGAGGCAGGGAAGTGCAAGGCAGGCTGGTGTGTGGAAATGCCTACTGTGGGGCCACTGGGGTTGTTCAGGGGACCACACACTGCCAGGCCACACCTCTGCTTAGGGTCCTTCTTCAGCAGTCCAGCCAGCAGGGACTTGGCCTCTGGCCCAAGTGTTCGTGGGAAGCGGATCTCCTCCATGAGGATGAGCTCGAAGAGGCGCTCATGATCCTGGTTGTAGAAGGGCAGGCGGCCACACATCATCTCGTACATGACTACACCCAGCCCCCACCAGTCCACTGCACGCCCGTAGTCATTGTCCTCTAGCACCTGGAGGAGCAATAAGAGGCCAGGCAGGGAAGCTAGAGCGGCTCCACCCTCAGGGCTCCCTCCGCCCTTGGCCTGCATGCTCCCATGCCCCAGCCCCAGCCACCTCAGGCGCCAAGTACTCCGGGGTACCACAGAAGGTTTTCATGGTGGCCCCATCACTGATGCCCTCTTTGCACAAGCCAAAGTCGGTGATCTTGATGTGGCCATCTTTGTCCAGCATAAGATTTTCCAGCTGTTTTTTTAAAAAAAAAAAAAGCCAATATATGAGGGACATATCTTCTCAGCGTTTCCCTCTAGATCAGCAGTTCTCAACTGTGATCTCATTGTGAGGGTCAAATGATCTTTGCACGGGGGTCACCTAAGACCATCAGAAAACACAGATATATTACGATTCATAACCATAGCAAAATTACAGTCATGAAGTAGCAATCATGGTCGGAGTCACCACAACATGAGGAACTGTATTAAAGGATCGCAGCATCAGGAAGGTTAAGAACCACGACTCTAGAGGCGATAGCTTGGGGTGGCAAGCTACCACACCAGGGATTCCTGGCAGGACAAGACAGCCATACAGCACATGCACTGTGAGTTTTAGTTTCTTCTCTTTTTGAAACATGGTCTCCTCTGTAGGACTGGCTGGCCTGGAACTCAAAGAGATCTATCTGCCTCTGCTAGGATTAAAGGCATGTGCCACCATGCCTGGCCTGGACTTTAGTTCCTTAAGATTCAATGGGAAGGGTACTATGTTATCAGAATTTGGTAATTTTTTGGAGAAAAGATCACTCTGTAGCTCAAGCTAGCATTTAACTCAAAGCAATCCTCCTGCCTCAGCTTCTCAAGCATTAAAATTATAGACATCCAGCCCAGTTTTTTTTTTTTTTT
>LZPO01116986.1:517742-539082 GCA_001675575.1 Neotoma lepida | reverse complement strand
CCTTTAATCCCAGCACTCGGGAGGCAGAGGCAGGCGGATCTCTGTGAGTTCGAGGCCAGCCTGGGCTACCGAGTGAGTTCCAGGACAGCCAGGGCTACACAGGGAAACCCTGTCTCGAAAAAAAAAAAAAAAAAGATAGGCTAAGCACATCAAGAATCTCCACATCTTGGGCACTGAGAAAATGCAAACTGAAACTGATAAAACAAACAACTAGGTGTGGCAGCCAATGATTACAGAGTTTAAGTGAAGGCAGGAGAATCAGGAGTTCAAGGTCATCCTGGGCTAAATGAGAATGTCTCAAAAAAAAATTTGAAAATTGGTATCCAAATGTTATATACTTTGCTCAGAGTGATACCGACCCACAACTGCCACAGGAAGGAAAGAACGCCAATGTACGTTCAAAGGATAGGCTTTTTAAAAACGTCCCACACCCATATACTTACCTGGCTATAAAAAGGAATAAGGGATTGGAGAGATGGCTCAATGGTTAAAAAGTGTTTCCCACTCTTGCAGAGGACCCAGGTAGGGTTCCTAGCACCCACACTGGTAAGCTCATAGTCTCCTGTAACTGCAGCTCTACAGGATCTGATATCCTCTTCTGGCCTCCATGGGTACCACATACACGTGCATGTTTACATACAGACAAATAAAAAACATAAAAGGAATGAAGCAGTGACACAAGGTATAACACAGATAACCACTATGTCAAGGAGAAGCCGCCAGTCACAAAGGCCACACAGCGTGAAGTGGCTAGATAAAGATGGAAGCGCTGTTGCTGGCAGGTGCTGGGGAGAAGAGGTGGAGACCGACTGCTCAGTGGGTTCAAGGTCTTCCTGTGGGTAATGAAGCATTTGGGAACTTTAGAGAAGTACTGGTTACCTAACACCACGAATGTATAAAGGTCACTGAATTATACAAGTTAGAAAGGTTTATTTCATATTATGGAAATTTCACCTCCATTGAAAAGAGAATAACGTTAAGAAAACTCAAGCTGGAGATGTAGCTCAGAGCACTTGCTTAGCACGTACAAGGCTCTGGGCTGGGATCTACAACATGCATTATTTAAAAAACAAGCAAAGATGAACAGCAACAACAAATTACCCTAAAAAGCAGCAGCTACAACTTGGGTGGGCCACAGGGTGCTGAAGACTGCCTTGCTCTTTCTTTATCTGGACACTGGCATAGGTGAGTTCATGACCCAGGCTCTTATCTGTGGTGTTTCATACTTTAGCAACAAGAAGTCTACAGGGAAAGGAAAAAATCAATCTCATAGTCTAATCCTCACAGTCAAATGAGAAAACTGAGTCAGAGAGGCTCACTTTAAGGGCAAGAATCATAGGACTGGCTCTCTGGGACGGCTGGCACTGGAATCCCGAGCTCACCCCCATCACTATTTGGTCTGCCTCCACACCAGCAGGGGAGACAGAGTGCTCTGCTAAAGGTGGTGGTGATGGCTAACACCGAGCCACAAAGAGGATCTGGTGGCAGTCACACCATCCAGTCAGTCAAACCCTCAGACCCTGCTGAGTAAGTAAGAAGCAGCATACATGCAGGCCAGGCCTTGAGCCCAGTCAAGTTTAGCATCAGAGGGCCAGGGTCCCACTTAGCTTTGCTGCCTTCTGCCAAGGCCTTGGCAATCACGTTTGCTGCTAGTCTGCCCCGAGAGGGCACCCATGAAAACTCAACAAGACGGGCTTGCCTGGGGCAGAGCCTGAGACCTGACAGACTGAGAGTAAACCAGTACAATGATTATTTTAACCAGCAGGAGTGGGAATGGGTTAGCACAGACGCCCAGGTATCAGGAGGCAGCAGAGTCTTCTTTCTGCCAGCCACTACTCGGATGACCAACGAGTACACCTGTGTGCGTATGTACTGTGTATTCAAGACAGGTGAGCCAGACAAAAGACAAGGACAGGCCAGCAGCCAATTCAACTCAGCCCTTACCACACAAACACAGACGTGAAGCCCTAAAAGGAGCCAGAGCCAAGACTCATTTTGTCAGCCAAGTCTGGGCTAGAGACAAACCCCTCCACCACTGATGATTCTCTAGCCACCTCTCCACTTCCTAACACCTTAATCCAGTGAGCCAAGGGACAGGAGTCCAACCGCCTAACACACCCTAGCACAGTCGCCATTACATACAATCCCAATCACTCATTCAGCAGTTGTTTGATGAGCACCTACTATATGTCAAACATTTCTTGAGGCAATCAAGACAGCACAGTAAATACACCACATGAAAATCCTGCCTAAAGGGGGTTGCCATCAGACACTTAGACTGTTAACTCATCTTACAGACTCAGAACCAAGCATAGTAGCTCACACCTGTAATCCCAGGTCTAGGGAGGCTGAGGCAGGGTCACTGCAACGTTGACATCAGCCTGGGGTACCAGAAAAACAAAACAAAACAAAAAGACCCAAGACAGGTGGCNCAGTTCACCCACTGTTACATCAAAAGGAAGTGACAAGGCCAATGTCAGAACCTGTCAGGTGTCAATGTTTGGATGGCTGCATTTGACAGTCTCAAACTCAGGGCTCAGTCTGAGGGACTGGAGTGCCCTGAATGCTACCTACTGTGAGGGCAGCAGGAAATGGGTTTTCCTCTGCTGTCCTGCTGGCCCTAAGGAGCAGCCCATTCCATGTGACTGCTGGTGTCTGTGGCCAGGGATGGCAGGACAGGTTCTCATCAGCCATCTGTTTTTCAAATGTGCCCCTCTCACTCCCCTCAGGATGCCCTGATTGTCCTGCTACCCACATGCTGCTGCCTATGAACTACGGGACTCCCCTGCACCTCCAGGAAGCCACCCCCAACCACCAGATGCATCATGGCTCCCCGATGCAAGTCTCATACCAACCTTCCTCTCGTTGCTTGATTTTAACTTCACAACATAGGCCATCACTGGATACGAAGGTCTGCCTGGACACCTAACCTCCCCCAGGATGTCACATGTCACCACAAAGATGGGATCCCTGACTGTGTCTCCGAGATCCAGAACAGCTCCCAGCACACGGGAGCTGCTCCATGAGTTAAACACTGAGTGAATGGAAGTGCCTGTGGACCAGCTTCTTCCGGCCTGGCTCCCTTCCTGCCCAGGAGAAGGTCCCTGAAGGCCAGCAGTAACAAAGCCAGCTCTTAGCACATGCTGCTTCCTTATCTGCCTCCTAGTGTCACACGGCATCTGGTGCAGGCACAGGGCACCCTGGCCTCTCAAGGTCTAGTCTCTTCTCTATCCATGATCTCACTAGGGCCTCAGCTTCCTGTCACACAACTGGACTAGGTCCCGCCTGGCTCACAGTATCCCAGGCTTCCCGTCCCGGGCAGAGGGACTATAGAAAGAGGGGCTTGAGTCTGCTCTGTTCGGCTTCCAACCTGCTCCAGCTACAATATTCCTAGAAACACTAGGCACATGCAGGTCTCTGGGCCTCTGTCTTTTCTGCCCCTCCCGTGGGACATTTTTTACAGGCGAATTTTTGTGGCTCCAGTACCAGGCACCTCTTTCTCCAGGCTCTGTTCACTGTCACCTCCTCAGAGTGCCTCCCCACGAGCCTGTCTCTGCCCAGCCCCTTGACTCCTCCTTCACATGGCACTTCTTACCACCTAACACTGTGTCTATTTACTGTGTTACCACTCCCAGTGGAACATGGCCTTCACAAGGTCCCAGAACCTTACAATCAATGACAATGTTTATTTGAAAAATAAACATTGACTATCACTTGGCTATGTTACTTGAGTTTTATGTGACTACCCCTCTCTAAGCCTCAGTTTCTTCACCTGTAAGATGGGGGTATGAATGAGATCACTGACAAAGATGCCAAGCCTGAAACCTTATCTGGGCTCCTTCAGGGTGTCCAGCTAGGGCCACAGGGTAATGGCTCCTTGAGCTGGAGCACTAGGTGCCAGAGGAGAGTGGGATGCAAGAGGGAGACACACAATCTGGTGAGCAAAAGTGAACCCTTACCACGTTTGTGGAGCCAGCCTTCTTTGATGACAGATACCTCATTCATGGTGGCAGCATTAACACGCTGTCACCTAGCTTGGGACAGCTCAGGGCAGCAGGACATGCAGGAGGCGTCTCAGGTACAGTACAGTCTACAAGAGACAAGAGAGGAGCTGTGAGAGTGGGAGCCCCATCCTGGGCTCTGAGGCCCTTTGGCTCTGTAGCTAGCCAGGCAGTCAGTATAGCCAGGGAGCCAGGGAGAGTTCTTCCCTTGGGGCCCAATCCTGAGGGAGAAACATGGGGTCACAAAAGAGGCTCTGTACCAAAGCTCTTCCCCAAACTGGGTGGTGGCGCACACCTTTAACCCCAGCACTTGGGAGGCTGAGGCAGGCGGATCTCTGAGTTCAAGGCCAATTCTGGTCTATAGAGTGAGTTCCAGGACAGCCAGGGCTACACAGAGAAGCCCTGTCTCAAAAAAACAAACAAAAACAAAAAACAAAAAACAAAGCTCTTCCCTTCACACCTATGGCTGGACAGGAAGAGAGCAACGTAGCTGCAGCCCCCACCCCCACCCCCGCCTTACCCCAACGCCCCATTGCTGAGGTAACCCAGGATGAATCAGACAGCCCTGGGCACCTAGGGTGTGCTCAAAGCCACCAACATCTGCCTGCCCCCAAGACAGACAGACTCATGCATGCACTCATTTCTTTCCAAATCAACCTGCCACCTTAAGCAAAATAAGTACTGCTTCCCCCAAGTACAAGGAGGTCCGTGTCATCCCAGCTTCCGTTTCCTTCTCCTGGTCCCTTCTCCAAGACCTCTGCATCTGTCCTCAGGGACTAACAGCCAACAGACTAACGGACGCCGAAGCTGCTGCTAAGTCTCAGGTTCCCTGAGCAGAGGGGAGGAGGACAAATGTGGGCAGCCACCAGCTAGGCCCTTACCTGGAAGCCTGGGCCTGGACTGGGGCCATGGAGCCCAAAGTGCCTTGTGCCTGCCTCTCCCAACCCAGGGTTATTTGCGGACAGCAGGTCAGGAGCTACGGAGGCCCCTGGAGAAGTGGCAGCTGGCTCTAGGGACACCATGGGCATCAGCTTTCTCTCGTGCCCCAGGGGAGCTGGTGGGCTGGACACAGTACTGCCTGGCATGTGACAGTGGCAGGCTGCCCAGGCCCTGAGCAGAAGGAGGGAGGTAAGTGGGAGGAGCGAAGGGAAGGAAGGCAAGGTGGCCAAAGACAGGGAGGACAAGTGGGTGTGAGGTCACAAGCTGACTCCAAGCTACAAAGGCAACAAAGGAGTGTGGGGCCGAAACAGCAACAAGAGGCATCCCCCATATGCAGACCATAAACACACAGGAGCGCAGAGGCTCTCGGCCCTAAACATCTCACCAATGTCAACCTCCCCTCTTCCTCTCTAATGCTGGCTGCCAGGATCCTATTCCTCATCCTCCTGCAGTCTTACCTCCCTGCCCCAACTCAGTAAGTAGCTAAAGGGACTCTCAAAAATGAGTCAGTTCTAAGCCAACCATGGCGCACGCCTTTAATCCCAGCACTAGGAGGCAGAGGCAGGCGGATCTCTGTGAGTTGGAGGCCAGCCTGGGCTACATAGTGAGTTCTAGGACAGCCAAACAAAGACTGTCCTTCCTTAGCTCAAAATTCTCCATGGCTCCCCATGTCCTTGTCAAAAATGCCCAAGTCCTCAGTTGGCACTCAAGGCTGACCTGCCTCACTGTCTCATTCCAGCAGCAGCTGTCTGCTCGCCCACCCTGCACACTTTGCCTGCTCAGGCTGGGGTCTTTCAGCCCTGGCTGCTCCCTGCTTAGCCCTCTCCCATTTTCCTCAGTCCTCCATCTACATCTGACCTTGTCCTTCCATGTCCAAAGCCTTCACAGCTTCCCAATGTATTTAGAAAACAGAACAAAGTCCTCCCTATACCAAAGTGGCCACATGAGTGGTTCCTGAACCAAGAAAGCAAGGGCGCACTATCATGACAGGCACTGCTCAGGCCATCCAGCCTCCCTGCTTACACCTTCTTGATACTCTCCCTCCTTGGGGCCTCAGTGAAACAGTGCACTCTCAGGTCTCAATGCAAAACTGCACTGAGTGCAGCTATATACCCTTTGGGCAACTCCCCCACATCCACTACTACTACTAAAGTGGTCCAGGCCAGCACTGACATTGCCAAGCAATGAACGAGCTGATTCTCACCGACAGGCCAAGCTGCAGAAATTCCTAACTAGGCCCATACTACCTACCAATCTTCTGGGAGTGTGTCCTAGGCTTCAGACACTGGAGAACACCACTTGGACACAGTGGTAGGCCTCACAAAACTCACATTCTGAAGAGGGAAGACAGAACGAGACACACATACTCCGCAGAACAATGTCAGGGGTGGAGAGGTGCTGAGAAGAAAAATGAGGAAATAGCAGGGAATGGGGCTGGGGAGCTGCAGTGTGGGGCACATGTGAGCAAAGCCTCAAGGAACCAAGGTAGTGAACACAGCAGCACATGGACAGAATTTCAGGCAGGTAACAGAAAATGGAAAAGCTCTATGGCAGGAGCAGAGTGCAGGGGAAGCCAGAGAGACTGCTCAGGGCCTACGGTCGAGGGCCCAAAACCAAAAACACCAAACTGTCCCCAGCTATGGGTCAGTCGTGAGCCCAAAGCAATGTGGCCTCTTGAAGCCTCTGCTACCCATAGCAGCAGCACTAAAGCACCTAGTGTGAGCAGAGGGCCTGGTGCCTAATAGATAGCCCTCCCCACAGCTGCTGTTGTTCAAAGCCAAGAATGGTCAGAGTTTCAGAGCCTGAGAGCCACTGCCAACCTGGTGGCCTTAGGCAGGGCACTGAGCTCCCCATACCCTACCAGAGGGGCTGTAATATGCCCAAGTGAGGATAGAGGCTCATCGAAGGGAAGCCGTTTACCTTGGGTCTCCCAGTTGAATGGCAGGGGCCCTGGCCACAGCTCCACACGCCAGAGCCACTTTTTATAGTTTCATTTCAGCAACTAAGGAGTCAGCAGCAACTCAGGCAGGCAGGAGCAGGGGGAGGAATTGGAAGATCCCCTGCGTCCTGCCTGGCTCCAGCCGTCCTCCCACTAAGGGTGGCGCCTCAGCCGAGGTGTCTGTGACGCAGTCCTGCGGTGATGAAATTCCAGGCAGCACAGCCAAGGGGATGGCCTGCTCACTGAGGAGCTGCAGGCTGAGGACACTGAGAAGGGGGCCAGAGACCTGCCTGGGGAACTCAAGAGCACGTGGAGACCTGTCCTGACTACCCGTCTGCATCACACACCAGCAGGGAGTCCTTGTATGGCTCCATCACACACTAGTTGCTCCTTCCCAGAATGCCCACATTTGAGTGTGCTGAGGGCTAGGGCTAGGGCTGGAGCTGCTGACTAAACACAAGCCACCTGGGAGGCCAGATGAAAAGAACAAGGATTCCTCACAGGAAAGGATGCCTAAACAAGAGACACACGAATCTCAATAGTTATGAAGAGATAGAGATGAATTAATACCACCTTAAAAAACTCATAATGCCAAGTGTAGCCTACTGTAGGAGTACAAAATGGTGAGGCCATCATGAAAATTATCAGTAATAATCAAAACTCAATGTATGGCTATCGGAAACCAGTAGTTTCCCAGTAAGCAGCCTTCCTGCAGTATTCTGCAGCAGATGCTCCTCTGAACACATGGACATTTTCTACATCATCGACTTTTATCAAAATGCTCTTCTAAGAGTGCACCAGCTGACAGTGGACAGCAGCTCCTGAGAAAGAGGTTCCCCCTGTCCTGAGTTCTCACAAGCAGATCCTGCCTGGCAATGACAGGTTATTGTCTCCGAACTTTCCTTCTGAGTAGTTCCTCCTCTAAGAGGTAAGGCCTGGATCAGCAGTAGGTGACAGGCTTTGGGACAAAATGGGGTGGGGGCTTTCACTGCCACTGCCTCAGCAGGACTCTGAAGTGTCAGGAAGGCACTCCCACTCTCAACCAATGGCATTGGTCAGAGCAGATCCCTGCTGTCCTCCTGCGTCTTTGAGCCCATCTGTCAGTCTGGCAGGGAAACCAGCCACTGAGGGGGTGAAAGGCCACGGCCAGCTGCAGAGGGAATCCAGCTTGTTTGAGCTGTTCTAGGCTTTGCTCTATGAATGTTTGCTCCATGGATTTTTTTTTTTTTCCTTCCAGAAATGAGGATTCAACCTAGGATCTTGTGCATTCTAGGCAAACTCTCTACCACTGAGCCATACCCCAAACCCTCTTTGTGACCCTTAGAGGCATGGTCTCAAGTTGCCTATGCTGGCCTAGAACTTACTCTATAGGCCAGGAGTTGAATTTGCAATCCACTTAGCTCTGCCTCTTGAGCCCTGGGATTACAGGTCTGTGGGATCACAGGCATTCCAGATTTTTATCAAGCACCCGCCGTGCGCCCAATACATCAAGGCTGTGGGGATCCAGTGATAACTGAGACAGGCAAGGGTCCCCACTTTGCCCATGCTGTGGTAAAGGGGTCTGGAAGGCTTCTCAAAGGGGTATGAGCAGAGCCTAGCCTATGCCCTGTGGCTTCCCTTCCCATAAGAAGCAAGTGTTTGGGGCCACTGAGGTGTTCTGGTGTGTCTCAGAAGCCAAGTGCCACTGGAACAGTGGGCCTACAGGGGACAGTGCAGGCCTCACAGGAGGGTTGGGCTGAGGGTGGAAGGGCTCTGGCTTCAGGGATGACTTCACACATCTCAAAGTGGAGGAGGGACACAGACAGAGTGCTGGGATCTATGTAGGTCTCACACCCTGCTAAGCCGCAGGAACCTTGTTTTGCCGAGCTTAGCTTGTTCTCTAGGCTGCCCAGCTGGGACAAGGTGGACCCTGTTCTGCTCCTCTGCCCATGAACTGCCAGCTCAGGTCCTTGGTGTCGTCTAGTAATTACCTCTTGTATCTGAACCCAGAGCTGTGATATTTGGCTTCTAAGGGGACCTCTGTTTGAATACCATTGAGGAT
The DNA here is from genome assembly GCA_001675575.1 of Neotoma lepida. NCBI lineage: Eukaryota > Metazoa > Chordata > Mammalia > Rodentia > Cricetidae > Neotoma > Neotoma lepida. Next base: position 530,162 of record LZPO01116986.1, on the reverse strand, counting down.
ATTACATGAGCTCCACAGATGGAAATACAGTGTCTAAAAGACACTTTTGTGTGTGTACACACTCATGTGCATGGTTGTGTGCAGGCATACGTACATACTGTATATAGAGGTCAGAGAACAACCTTGGGTACAGTCTTCAGGCACTGTCCACCTTTCTCTTCAGACAGTTTCTCACAGGACTGGAGTTCACCAAGCACAGTGAGCCCCAAGTATCTGCCTGTCTCTAGCCCCCAAGCCCAGCTTTTTCACAGGTCTGGGGATTGAGATCAGGTAGGTCCTTTTACCAACTGAAACATATGCCTACCCCTCAAAGACAACTTAAAACGGTGTTACTGAGTGTTTGATATATAAGATTAGTCTATGGTCCCTATGCACTCAACAGCATTTTGTTCTGTGTTTTTTGAAGCAGGGCCTTACACTGTAGTCCAGGCTGGGCTCCAACTCACTGTGTAGTCAGACTGGCCCCTTGGGACATTTCTCCTGCCTTAGCCTTCCAGATGCAGGATTGCAGGTGTGTGTGACCATGCTTGGCTCTTTATTTTTAATATTTATTTATTTAATGTATATGAGTGACCTGTCTTCAGGGACACTAGAAGAGGGAATCAGATCCCATTATAGATGGTTGTGAGCATGTGGTTGTTAGGAATTGAACTCAGGACCTCTGGAAGAGCAGCCAGTATTCTTAACCGCTGAGCCATCTCTCCAGCCACCATACTTGGCTCTTAAACAGAATAAATCGCACCAGTTGTAGCCAGAGCCCCTTGGGGACCATCTCTAATCATCTCTCCCCCGTGCCCAGAGCTGACCATACACGTGAGACACAGCAGAGCTGGGACTGAAACCTAGGTCTCAGGTTTGGAGTCCTCCTTCCCACACTCAGGCCTTCCCACAGGGGAAGCTGAAGCAAGCACGTTTCTGAGGATGTGAAAGACTCCTGCTTTGGCAGCTCAGAGACCCAACTTGGGCTCTTCCATGCCATCTCAACTCCCAAACCAGAGATCTTCTGTATGGCAATTTTCTATGATAGAGTGCAGAGAAAGCCACCTTCTCAACTGCAGTAAAACCACAAAGGTAAAGCAGGGCCATGTGGTCACAAGGGAGCACTGTTGGCTCACACGCGTCCTCCCACTCTGGTCCTCTCCAGTATAGCCACACAGTCCTTCCTTGATCTCACTGCAGTTGCACAGGAGAGAGAGGTCCCTATGCAGCAAGTGGAGTCAGCCTGCCTTGCCAGTTACCTCATGTTTGGTTTCTTTTTCTGGGTCTCCTGTACTTTGCCTCCTGTGTTTTAGCACTGTGGCCCTTTGTATTTGGACATTTTCCCTAGTTTGTTTATTTGCCCTCTTGTGGGTGGGCGCCACAAAGGTACTAATTTCTTGGTTACGATGGCTTAGTAGGTGAAGGCACTTACACCAAGCTAGACAACTTGAGTTCTATTCCCAGGACCCACATGGTGGAGAAACTCAGCTCCCACAAGGTATCTTCTGAATTCCAAGAGCACAGCATGGCGCGCGCGCGCGCGCGCACACACACACACACACCACAACAATAACAACAACAACAACAAAAACAGAAATACTGTGCCAAAGCCAGGCCTGGTGGAACAGGCTTATAATCTCAGATTCTCAGGAGGCTGAGGCCAGAGGATCACAAGTGCAGGGCCTCCTGTGGTACAGGGAGTTTAAGGCCTGTCCTGAACTTAGTGAGACACAGTCTCAAAATAAAAACTACCAAGAGAGTTAAGGGGAATGGCTCACATATGGTGGGTGCTGGATTCCATCCCAGCACAAGAAAGAAAGGAGGAGGGAGAGAAAGACTGCTACACACAGTGTTTTCACGTATTTTTAAGACACAGTCTTGCAATGTTAGATAGTCCAAACTCGCCTCAACATCTTAATTTAATGAAAGCTTTTTAGGAAAGTGGACACAAGGTCAGTATGTCTCTCCTGTCCTGAGCTTCAGAGCCTGAGGAGGCAGGTGCTTATGTGTCACATGCACAGAAAGAGGAATCAGAAGAACTGTGCCCACAGTTCCAGGTGTGGGACCCAGGCGGCCTCAGGATGCAAACTCAACATTTCCCAAAGCAGCAGCTGCAAGGGTCAGCTGTTACTATTATTCCCTCTGGTGGGCGGAGACACCGGGTATTTCTGAATGTGTCAATTTTTACCTACTCCACCTCCTCGGTGAGATGATGGCATTTAAAAGACTTCACTTTCTTCTTCACCACACATCCCCCACCCACCCCATCTGTCTCCTGAAGTAGGTAGGACTGAAGGCAGGATGAAGGTGTGGGCAGCTGCCACAGACTGGGACAAGAATAAGCCCAGAACAGATTTCCTTGTCTTCTCCCACCTCCCCCAACACACACACCTTCCCCTTACTGCACCCCCAGAAATCATGTCAAGTATTCTAGTCTGCCTAGCCATGCTCTCCAAACAAACCAAGAACACCAGCTGCACTCAGTGGGCTTCTCCAAGCACAGCTGACAGTGCACAGGCCTCTTCCTGGCACACATGGGACACACCCAAGGCCCTTACAGAGGCTGTGGAAGACCACCTGCCTCAGCCCTTCCTCCGAACTGCAGCCTCAAAGACCAACATCCATGATCCTGTCTTCTCTGTGTCGCCCCCAGGGCCTTTGCACATGCTGTTTTCCCTAGCCAGGACTGGTCACTGTGCTTTCTCAGCCCAGTCCTCCATTCTTCACGCAAACGTTCCCTGAATGTCTCTTCCCAGGACAAGGGCACTTGACACTCATGGCTCAGCATGCCTCTCCCCTCACAAAATGGACCTCTACTAGCCTCTGGCAATGTGGCCTCCTCTGCTGGCCCAGGAGCCAAGCAAGGCAGCGATAGAGCCTGCCCTGGTCCCTACTGTTTCCAGCCCTAAGCCCTACCCATCGCAGGGCCAGTCCTAGAACTTTAATTCCAAGAAGGCCAACAACTGGAACCACAGAGTTTGTGTTCTAGACCCCCAAGTAAAGGTAAAATTAAACACTCCACATTCACTGGATCCCTAAATATGCTGTCCACTGTGTCAGCACTGGCACCAAGGATGCATCTGTGACCAGAACCCCTGCTATGGGAGGAGAGGGCAAAATAAGTAAGAAAAATTAGAGGCATATTCAAAGTGTCCAGTATCAAGGAGAAAGGCAGTATACAGAAGACCAAGGAGAGGCCACAGGGAGGCTCATGGAGATGGTCACATCTGAGCAAAACTGGGAAGCAGGCATGCCCCAGGGAAATCTGGGAGAAGAGCATTCCTGGCAGGAATGAGGCTCTGAGGTGAGAAAAGAGCCATTGAGCCAGGCCTGGCATGTCTGAAGGCTTTCAATCTCCCTGGGAAAGAGATGGAGACCCGTGGGCCTGAAACAGGCAGGATGAGGGCTGCACATGGACCATTGTGCCTACAGCNTAGNAGTGCAGGTCCTCAGTGAGACAGGCTGTATCACAGCCTTCCTTTCCACTGTCCTGACACTCACACCATGTGCCTCACTTGGGGACCACAGGAACCATACTTGATAGAAAAGGAGAGATGGGACGTGTATTTAGAGNACCCAACAGCCAGACAGCTAAGATACATACAGTCAAAGGGACTAGACTGCTGCCATAGGACCCCTAAGCCTGCAAGTCTGTCTGCCTTTGCTCCCAAGAGACAGAGCCATCAATCACCCTTCCCACATTGCTCTCTCCCAGGCCCAGGCCACTCCTCATCATCTCTGACACCCTGCAGACCTCAGCTTTCTCAAACACACATATGCATGCTGTGCACACACACACTCACTCATTCACAACAGGTCTCTAACTGGCTGACAGCTTCATTGTCATCACTCCTCCCCAGTCTCCTATCTGTGCTCTGAAGCAGGGCCTGTGCTCGGAGGGTACCCAGGAGCAAACAGCCAGGGGCTCTCCCAAAGTGCTGGCACAAGCTAAGGTGAGTCCTGATGGATAACTGGTACTACCTTCCCCATTCTGCAGATAAGCAGACTGAGGCCAGAGCCTAACCTGGGAACACAAACCACACCGGACAATGCACTAAACCAGTGCAGGAAACTTTCATCTGTCCCTAAAGTAGAGCAAACCAATCCAACTTTTGCACTGGCAGAACAGTGGATACTGAGCACCTAACTATTGCTAGAGTACTAAAGAACCACATTTNCCCCTTTACTTAACTGTAATCACAGGTATAAACAGAGCTCACGACAAGCAGCTATCATGCTGCAGGGGCAGTTCCCTAGAGCCCTGGCATGTAACACCTGGAGCCTAATGGAGAGTGGGCAGGGTTCTCTGGCTGAGAGGGCATCATGGCACTTGGCTAGAAGCCCCATCCATGCCCATCCCACCCTGGAAACAAGCATGCTAGGTGGCAGGCCTCGGTGACCACCAGAATCCTGCTGCACCCCTTCCAGGGAGCTGCACAGGGCTCCTCTGGACATCTGCTCCCTTGTCTAGAAAATAGAATTAAGCATCGACAGGACTGAGAATGTGCTTTTGTTAACTCAAAAGACAATTTTTTAGGCAGGGTATGCTGGCAGTCAGAAGATCAAAGCAGGTGCATCTCTGTGAGTTCAAGGCCAGCTTGGTCTACTCAGTGAGATTCAGGCTAGCCAGGGTTGCACAGTGAGCCCCTGACTTGAGAAAGACAGAGACAGAGAAACAGAGACAAACAGAAGATAATTTTTTTAACACCCTGTGTTGCCACAGCAATCCACTGAGGTATGCTCAGGGTACAGCTGAGCATATGACAAGCCTGGGAAGATGGCAGCCTTTACACAAAGGCCAACTCTGAGGTCCAAGACCATCCAGAACCCTAGTAAGGGCCAGGGAAGCAGCCTAACAACATAGTGACTAGGGTTGGGATGGAATCATAAAGATGATTCACAGCATGCCTATATTAAAGTTTTGTTTTGGTTTTTTGTTGTTTTGTTTTTCAAAACAGGATTTCTCTGTGTAGCCCTGGCTGTCCTGGAACTCGCTCTATTGATCAGGCTAACCTCNAACTCACAGAGATCCACCTATCTCTGACTCCTCAGTGCTGAGATTAAAGGTGTATGCCACCACTACCTGGCTGAGTTTTTGAAAATAAAATACAATCTAAATGAAAATGCATAGCTGAAGAACAGAGACTACCCCAGGCTCCACTCCAAGGCCTCTGGATTATCAGCTTGAAAAGCTGGGCCCTCAGAGAGCCCATCTATAAAGCAGACCATAGTTGGCTCCGTGCCCTTCCCTGCCTATCTCCCAAGCCACTGAGCTGACCCAGCCTCTCCTCATATAGCCACCCTACCTGCTTCCTGGCTTTCCTCTGAGGGGATGAAACCCTAACTCCACACTCCCAAGTTCCTGCCATCTGTCCTTGACCACTCCCTCAGCTCCAGCCACTCTAGCCAACTCTATTGAGCTTATCTTCCCAACCTTGCCCAGCCCACCCCTCCTGGCTTCCCATTCCAGCCTGCCTGCTCTCTCCTTAGGAGCTTCCCAGGCCCAAGCACACCACTGTTCCCTTCCTAGGCCACTCACATGGGCCAACAGGCTTTCCTTGCCCCTATGCTTACACTGGGTGCCATCCCAAGCAACCAGAACCATACACAGCATAGAAAGGACTCAATAAAAATTTACTGACAGAGTGGAATATAAAAATGACCAGCCAGGCATCATGGTGCACATCTTTTATCTCAGCACTCAGAAGGCAAAAGCAGGTGGATCTCTGTGAGTCAGAGCCTGGTCTACATAGTCAGTTCCAGGCTTGCCAGGGCTANNTAACGAGNTCCTGTCTCAAATAAATAAATAAAAGAAAAAGACAAACAAACAAATAGGCCTATTTTTTTTATTGTTTCTGCCAAGTATGATGGTATACACCTGTAACAAAAAAACACCTGTGTTCAGAAGACACAGAGGGACAGGTCCACCAATAAAAGCTCATGACCATACAGAGAACTCTTGTCTCAGAACAAAACAAACAAAATACTCACACAGCCAAGCATGATGGTATATGTCTGTAATCTCAGCATTGGGGAGACCGAGGCAAGAGGATGATGATGATTTTCAGGCCACCCTGGGCTACATAGCAAGATCCTATCTCAAAAAAACAGGGCTGAGAAGCTGGTCAGAGGGTGAAAGCACTGTTTCTGCAGCACAGGGGCCAGAGTTTGAATCCCCAGCCACCACAGAAAAAGCCAGGTAGAGAGGCTGGAGAGATGGCTCAACAGTTAAGAGCATTAGCTGCTCTTGCAAAGGACCCAGGTTTGGTTCCCAGCAGATACCCAGCAGTCACAACCATCTGTGACTCTAGCTCCAAGGCATCTGACCCCTTTTCTGGCCTCCAAGAGCATCAGTAACACATATGGTACACAGATATATATGCAGGCGAAACACTCATATATACAACTTTAAGCTCACAATACCAGCACTGGGGGGCTAGAGACAAGAGGACCCCCAGAGCTCACTGACCAGCCAGCCTAGATCAAACAGCAAGCTCTGGGTTCTGTGAGAGATCCTGTCTGAAGGCAGTAAAGCAGCAAATTATAGAAGACCTGACATGGGCATGNTCACCCATAAACTCAAGTGAATGCACCACACAGGACCAAAATAAGCAAAACATGTTATGTATCACTGTCTGTCTCTTATACACATCTAGATGTGTATAAGAGACAGCCTGACATGGGCATGTTCACCCATAAACTCAAGTGAATGCACCACACAGGACCAAAATAAGCAAAACATGTTATGTATCACTGTGTGCCTCAGTGTCTCATCTACTAACTGGAGGTAAGAGCCCTTCCCATGCCCCAGGATGCCATGCATGGGTACGGTGCTAATGCACACACAGGACACACACAGGAATTCAGTGTGAGTCGGCATCATAGCTCCTCAGGCCCTACGCTCCCAAAACTCCGAACCCACTTTTCTAGTCCACAAGCACAGGCTGCCCACCCCAAAATCCTTCTCTGCTCTCAGGTGCCGGTGAACCACGGCAGCAACAGCTCAATCAATCAAGCACCTTCTCAACAGGTGGGTGCTTTCTTACACATTAGCTTCCTNAAGCCTCCCACGACCCTGCAGGAGCATTTCCAGGTTTAACTGAACTGCACCTCGGAGAAGGAACCCAGGTGCAATCTCAAAATGCTACAACCAGGGCTCTCCATCAGCCAGCCCAGGTCCAATCACTAGCAGAGAATGAGGGTCCAAGGGCAGGTCTGGGAAGAGAAGAGCGGTGGCAGCAGCCCCACTGCGTTCAGGAAGGCCATGGAGGTGGCAAATGGAGAAAAGCTTGGATTTCTGACCTCACCCTCAGAAACAACATCTGTAGATGAGCTTCCNGGCCAGGGCAGCTGGGCTCCAGGAACTTGCCNAAGGGACCTCTGACATGGAGTCTCTCCTTGTACAGCCCACCCAGAGCACAGGCCCTGCTGTGGGTGCTGAGCTGGCAGTGGGTCCTGCCCCAAAGGACCAGGCTGAGATCTCACCCTGCAGTCCTCCCTCCCTCTTGGTCCTGCTCCTAGGCTGTCTCCCCTGGCTGGGCCTCTCGCTGCTTGGCTGGCTGTCCAGAGAGTCTGCCACGGAACCACCCTACCATGCAGCCCGGAGGCCTGGTGGCGGAGGGCCTTCTGCAGAGCTCCGGGAAGCTAGTGAGGCCCACAGAAGGGTGGTCCAGGGTTCTCCAAAGGCCTGACTGAGATTGACCACAGAAGACGCCTCTTCCCATCCCTAATCTCTGGGGTCTGTATAGACCCCCAAGAGGTTCACTCTGCTCTCTCCAGCAGATCAAGCCTTAGAAAACACACACCAGGGCTCCTGCCTATACTACAGCACCAAGCCTTAGGAATGAGGCTCATGGGCCAGACTAGAAGACATCCTCACAGGACCACTAAGCACCGTTGTGCTGAGGGGACCCTGGAGCCAAACCACACAAACACAGCATCTGATCCACTTCCACTTGAGGATCTAACACAGGCACAGGGGCTTTCAGGGCCAATAAGGAACAGCCAGAGCCAGTCCCTTCCATCCTCAAGGTTTTCACTCAGAGCCTGTCGAGACTCCATTGTGATACTCTAGACTGAAGCCACACATCAATCTTATTAAGGAAGGGCCCCCTTGACCACCTAATTTAAACCAAATAGTATCATCACCCTCCTTTTTCCGACCTCCATTCATCTTGTACTCACAACACCAACCTTAACCTGTTCTGCTGTCACACTATCAGCCGGTCCCCATTTTCACTAGAACGTAAGGCCCAAGACCTGTTCCTTCCAACTTTGGAGGCAAGTGGAGAAGCGGTGGGCAGACTATGGCAAGGACCCTTCCTGTCAGTGTGACAGCCACTCACACTGTTACTTCGAAACAGCAGCTGGCTAGACTAGCTGGGGATGTGTAGACAAGTCAGCCCATTGAGTCCCCACCTCAATCCCTAAATGTAACAGCCATGACCCTGGGGAACACAGTGTGAAACCACAGANAAGGGAGGCAACCAGTGGGTCTCCCTCCACCAAAGCAGTTGTAAGGCAGTTAGTCTTTCAAGGGGGAAGTGGGAGGCATGTGAAACAGTGCCCAGCCCCAGGCAGAAGCTTGAAAACCTCCAAGGCCAAAGTCACCACCCAACTGAGTAAATCCTCACAGACTCCAAATTCCTTCCCAGGCTGAGGAAGCAGCACACACCCCATCCCCTGGCCACCCGAGCTCACCCGATCTTGCAGGCCTCTCTCCCTGTGGTGCATCCCTACCCCTCACCAAGCTCAGCCTCCCACCACACCTCCGCACTGCGGTCTCTCTGCTGCTCCTAGGCTGTCCTCCTCTCACCCACATGCTGGTCCCACCTTACCTAGCTCAGAGCCCTTCCCAGCCATTACATCTAAAGAAGCTCCCAATGAAGCCCATCGTCTCATCCAAATCTACCACCCAGCAGCTAACCCACTAAGGAGTTACCCCCTTGTTGGTCTCCTTCAGTTCCACAAAGGACTTTTGTTTTGTAGACAGGGTCTTTCAAAGTAGCCCTGGCTAGCCTGGAACATACTATGTAGATCAGGCTGTCCTGGAACCCACAGAGATCCACCAGCATCTGCCTCCTGTGTGGCACCACATCCAACAGAATAGGGACTTTGTCAGTACCCCAGTATCTCCACCTATGCAACACCCTGCCCACTCCCNCCCTTCCCACCACGCCACGGCGGTGGTCGAGATTCAATAAAAGCACACCAAGGTAAGCACCCAGCCTGGTAAGCACCCAAGGTAAGCACCCAACCTGGAACTCTTCGAAGGATCCAGAATCTGTACCACAGAAGGCAGTAACTACGTGAGCAGAGGCAGGGGGTCACACTTCTTAGCTTACCTGAATCTGCCACCACGTCCCTACACCTAAGAGAGAGGCTAATGTCAGCCTTGCCTTCCTGATGCCCTCTGACAAGCTTCTACAGACTGGCTAGGTCCCTCGGAGTCCTAGCAGCAGTAACATGAGCACACACCTGTCTATCACTTGTGTCCACACAGAAGAGGTAGCAGGACCTAGGCTTCCCTGTTGCCATCTGAGGAGGGCATTATCCTCCCTGGCTCACATGAAGAAAGGCATGGAGAAGGCTGAAGCATCCACTCAAAGCCACACAACCAGCACCTATGCTTAGAACTGCACCACAGCCTTTTGAAAATTGGACTTATTATTGTGTATGTACACATGCATAACTGGGGGGTGCCTACTGTGACATGCATGTGGAGGACAGACGACAACTCTGTGAAGTTGGCTCTGAGGATTGAACTCAGATTGCAAGGCCTGCACAGCAAGTGCCTTTACCCACTGAGCCATCTTGCCAGCCCAACACAATTCTTTACAGAAGCTGGGAACCAGAACCCTGAATGTCTGGGTGAAGACTGGACAGAGCTGGATCCCTAGACACCTGACGGAATCAAAAGCGGGGATGAACAGGGCAGGTGCCTCAGTCCCTGGTCACAGGTTCCCAGTGTCCACAGAGACTACAATGGTTGGCACCATGGTAGAAGTTTTCTATCAGTGAACTCACTGACTCCTCAGAGCAACTGGAGGTGGGTGCCTTCTGGAGCCCACTGCATGAAGGTGAATACTGTGGCTCCAATCACACAGCCAGAAGAGATAGATCCTCCTCCTGCCTCTAACATGAGTCCATAGCAGCTTCTACCACGGCCCCACACGGCTCTCCTGCTAACTCCTACTGTCACCAGCACACCGGGCCCAGGGTTAAAGACGTCTAACTCAGCTCTGTCTCCAGGTTTCTCTAGCAGGACCAGAAATGCTGAGGCTGCCAAGGGCAAGAACATTCAAAGTACCACAGCTTGGGGAGAAAGCATGTTCCCAGGGAAAGAGTCAAGAGGGCAGATTCCCGCTACAGCCTGGGACCTCTTGAGCAAATAGAATATGGTCCCAGAGCCCAAGTACTCTGTGTAAATCCCAGCCTGGCCTCCAAGGGGTCTGACAAGACCTGGAAGCAAGCACCTCCTCCTTCAGGCCTCAACTTCTGACTTATGAAAAAAAGGAAACAAAATCCATATACAGCCACAAGCCAAGGCTGGGCACAGAGCATGTATTCACAAACAAAAGCCATCACGGCTCAGTGCCTCAGCTGCCTTACCTGTGACCCGGGCATAACATTTGTAACTCACTCTTAGGTCTCTAAAGTAGAATCAATTGTCATTCTGTTTTGAGACTTAAATGAAGCTGTGTGCAAAAGGCCTATCACATACCTAGCCTGATGGAAATGCTCAGTCACACATGCTATCACTATCACTGGAAATGGTGAGGCCCTGTAATGTGTAGGGGGTGGGCGTTTACACTCAGCTCAGTTTCCTCAATGAAAAAGGAGAGCATGACAACATGGTCTGCTACTCTAGAACACAAGGCATCCTACACCGTGTATGGCACACTGAATGCGCTGAGTGACGGTCAGCCATCACTTTCATGGTCATTACTTTTATTGCTCCTGTTAACTCTGCCAGGCAAAGCTTCTAAAGCTACCAGGAGAGGACCAGATAAGCACATCCCTAGTGGAGAAAAACCCTAGAGAGTACCCACTGCCTCAAACCACACACCTGGACCTTTCTCTCTGGGAACCATGACACATGGAAGCCAGTCAGCAGAGACACCAATGCTATAGAGCAATGGCTATGGTCTGTTCCCTTGGTCATATCACCAGCCTGGTCAGCTAGGTCAGTCAGGGACTGTAGCCAATCCTCCAGGAAATCTAGACCTGAGGCAAAGGTCACTGGGCAAGNCAAGGTCACAGGCTAGCCTAAGGAGCAGGGACACTGACCACGCACTTCTGGGGTTCCCTGCTTAGGGACCACAATGAGATAGCAGATCTGTGGGGGAACCTAACAACCCCAAGCAACATAAAGTGGCCTTCCTCCCTAGGNAAGACCGAGCTGGGTGAAGTGTGCTCCCCTCCAAGTCCCCTTGGCCTCTGCAGAGAGGAACAGCTGGGAAAACAGCACTCAACCTCACCAGACCAACTGTTATCACTCAACTAGTAAACAGAACCCGAGGTTGAGCTGGTAACAGGGAGGCATGAGCAGCCACGTGGCCAGGGATGGAGAAACTTTGTGGTCTGGACTGATATAGGCCCCTTCACATCCATGCCCACAACAGCAGGCAGTACCTGAACTCTGAACTGCTTCTCTGGGAAGGGAAGAGTAGACAAGCTGGAAATCAACCTAATTTGGATCCTATATTTTTCCAGCAGAGGCCTGTCACCAGGCCCCAAAAGGTCTCCAAATGAGAGAAATAGGGTCCCCAAATTCTGAGAATCAAGCCATCCCCAGTCGCCTTGCTCTGGAGAAGAGCTGTCCCTCCGAAACACACCTTCCTTTAAAAAGGTGACAAGCAGGTCCAGAGACACAGCTCCTTAAATCCAAGCCCCATAGACCCTCCCTTTCCTAATAGGGAGCCAGACTAGAGATCAGAAAACTTCGGTGACTTCTAAAGACACATCTCCACCCCCGGAAGGAAAGAACTCGCCAAAGGATGTCCCACACACCTTAAAGAGAAATAATCTGGGAGGGGTTCTGGCGTGGAGAGGGGACAACCCCGTGATAAAAAAACACCCCAGTAACGATCCCGTTCTCCCCAAAGTCATTAAAGTTCAATAAAGGGTGAGCTGAGTGTAAACGCCCACCCCCTACACATTACAGGAAGCAGAAAGCACTCCTCGCCCACTCGGCATCACACCCCCAAAAGTACGCTTCCCTAATACTCATCCAAGCCTCCCAGCACCCTGTGCCTCAAATATGATAAACATCACGGCCCTCCTCCCAACCCTGCTCTCCTCCTGATACTAAGGACGGCTCTCTCGTGCCTACGTGGTACTACCCTACGGCCCCATCGCGGCCACCCCTGGTTCGGACTCCTCTCCAGAAGCTCCCATCCCTCTAAGTGCACTAAAGGAACGGCTCCCAAAGCACTCTAC
>LZPO01116986.1:423306-433373 GCA_001675575.1 Neotoma lepida | reverse complement strand
TAGCTTGGCATAATATACAGGCACTTCTGCTAATGAAGTGGCACGGGCCACTGGCTCCTGCCTGAGTCAGTTGCCCACCTTGGAGCCCTCTGAGGATTAGTGCTAGTAATGTCACACACAAAATGGGAAGTTGGGCTCGGGGATGGGAAGGCAAGAGGGGAATCCACATCTGCCCAGGGCTTCAGATGGCAGCAGCCTGGGTTCCCTCAATCCTTGTGGCGCTGGGAGCTGCTGTTTCTGAAAACCCCACACTGGGCAGTCGGACCCTGAATCCACCTTCTTCCCGGTCTCTACTCCCACTCCGGGCCTTGGGGCTTAAGGACACCCTGGGAAAGCGAAATTTGGGTGACTTCTCTCCAACTGGGGACTTGGAGGTTGTTTCACCCTCTGTTCCCTTAGAGACCTTAGAAGGGGAAGCCAAGCCTACACGAGGTAATCGGACCCTGACCCGACTCCGGCGACCCGAAGCCCCTTCCCCACCGCCCTCTTCCTCCTCCTCAGGGCTTGGAGAGCCTTCTCCAGAGACTGATTCGCTTTGGCTGAAACCCACTCTGGGCAGCCTGAGCTTCGGACTCTTAGCCTTTTCTCCAGCTTCTATTCCTTCCTTAGCCCTCACCAGACCAAACAGCGGCAGCCGAACCTTGAGTTTGTGTCCGGCATCCCCATCACCCTCTCCCACTTGGTACTCAGCGCGGCTACTCACTGGTGAAGTGAGTTCCACGTCTGGCAATGAGAGCTGGAAGGTGCGCTGGGCCCCGGGGTCCTGGTGCTCAGTACCCTCTCCTCTGCCTCCTGCCCCCAGCGTGGGCAACTTCAGTTTCAACGCACCCTCACTCTTGGCTGCTTCACTAGCCTGGGCTTCACGGCTCAGCCCCACATCCAGCTCTAGCTGGGGCACTGTCACTGTGGGCATCTTAAAGATGCCTTCACCCACTAACAGATCCCCACCTGCCACCTGGGTTCCAGGTACCTCCAGCATCACAGAGCCTGCTGTGCCCTCTGCAGAAGGGGCTGTAATCTCAGTGCCTGCCTCCCGAAAGCTGGTCAGTTCTACCTGGGGCAGTGAGATGCCCAGTGTGGGTACCCTCAGNACTCCCTCCTGGCCCTCTGCAACCACCTGCTTAGTGGTAGACACCTGCAGGCCTGATGGTTTTACTCCACTCACAACCTCCTCTGCCTCCTGAGCTCCTGGTGTGACCAATTCCACCTCTGGAATCTTAAGCTGCGCAGCTATGGCCTCCAGTTTTTCCCCAGGGCTAACACGTCCATCCTCAACTTCTACTTCCTTCCCTCGGGACAGCCCAAAAGATGGCATCTTCAGCCTTGGCATCCTCACCTTCCCATCCCAGCCCCGACCCTTTCCCTCAAGCTCAGCCTCCCCTGCCATTAGTACTTCAGCTTCAGAGTCCCGGCCTTTCACCCCAAACTTGGGCAGAGCAAACCTGGGCCCCTTAGGCTTGCTATCAGCCCCTGCTACCTCCACTTTGCCTGAGGGCAGGTGAGCATCCAGGCTGAGCTGTGGGATGGACAGGTCCAGGGCAGGCAGCAGCCCTGCTTCCCCAGCTTCCTTTGCCTCAGCTTCGGTCCCCGNTCGAGCTTTGGGGAGTGAGATGGCAAACTTGGATACCTTCAGCTTGGTGGCTCGCCCAGGCCCTTCCACCTCTGCCTTAACCACTTTGGGCCCCGAAAGTCCAAATTTGGGCAGAGAGAACTTGGAAGTGGGTTTGACTTTCATTTCTACCATCTCTAGCTGCTCTTTCTCAACTTCAACCNTGGGCAACTGTGGAGTTACAATCTCCACAGAGGGCACCCGGAAGCCCACCTCTCCAACACCTGCTGCCACCCTGNGGCCCTCTGGTTTCTCCACTTTGCCTGAGGGGACTTCTTGGACTTGTCCTTCCAGGCCCAGAGCCCCAGGCAAGTCAAGCTCTACAGAGGGCAGAGAGAGGGAAGGGACACCAACACGGGCTACCTCACTGCCCACCTCTGGCTGCAAACAGGGAAGTGTCATGAGTTTACCTGGAACCTCAATGCCTGCCTCACTGGGCTTGCTCACCTTCCCCAACTTGGGCATGGTCATCTTGGGCAACTTGAAAGTAAATTCAGTCCCTTCTGCCTGCTCCGCCCCTGCAGCTTTTCTCTGAACCTCGGGAACTGTGGACAACTTCATCTCTGGCACCTTGGGAAGCTGCACCTCTGGGACCTGTGACACGTGAATTTCAGGCAGCCGAATGTCTGACACTTTGGGCAGCTGCAGCTCGGGAAGGTGGACATCGGGCACTGCCATCTCAGGCACTTTGGGGAGTTTTATTTCTGGAAGCTTCATTTCAGGAAGTTTCATGTCAGGTACTTTGATCTCTGACACTTTGGGCAGCTGAACTTCCGGGAGTCGAACATCGGGCACAGCTATCTCAGGCACCTTNGGGAGCTTCATGTCTGACACTTTGGGCAACTGAACTTCTGGGAGTCGAACATCGGGCACAGCTATCTCAGGCACCTTTGGGAGCTTCATGTCTGACACTTTGGGCAACTGAACTTCTGGGAGTCGAACATCGGGCACAGCNATCTCAGGCACCTTNGGGAGCTTCATGTCTGACACTTTGGGCAACTGAACTTCTGGGAGTCGAACATCGGGCACAGCCATCTCAGGCACCTTCGGGAGCTTCATCTCTGGCAGCTTCATTTCTGGAACTTTTGGGAGCTGTACATCAGGAAGGTGTACATCAGGCACAGACATCTCAGGCACCTTCGGGAGCTTCATCTCTGGGACTTTCATCTCAGGGACTTTGGGCAGCTGCACTTCCGGAAGGTGGACCTCAGGTACAGCCATCTCAGGGATCTTTGGAAGTTTCACCTCTGACATTTTGGGCAGCTGTACCTCTGGGAGCCGCACATCTGGAATGGCTGCCTCAGGCACTTTTGGGAGTTTGACATCAGGAACCTTAGGGAGCTTCACTTCGGGGCCTTTGGGTGCCTTGACCTCAGGCACAGTCACACCAATGCCAAAAGAGGGCATCTTGAGGGTGGGGAGCTTCAGCTTGCTCTCAGGGACTGCTTCGGGGCCAGAGGGCCGGGGCTCCAGGAGAGAAAGCCCAAAGGTGGGCATTCGAAGTCTGGGACCCTTTGCTTTGGCCTCAGGGCTTCCTTTGACCACCTTGGCTTCAGTAGCTTCCTTCCCTCGAACCCCAAAGCGAGGGAAACTGAGGCGGGGCATCTTCAGGGCCACCTCAGGTACCTCTCCCTGGGCCTCCACCTCTGTACCTGGCAAAGCCAGGTCCACTCCCACAGAAGGTGCTGCCACTTCCACGGTGGGGACTTTCACCACTGCAGCCCCTTCCTGGGTGTCCAGGCATGGAAGTGTGGGAAGAGAGGGTAGAGCAGGCAGGGTGGGGAGCTCCACTTGTGGAACTTGGATTCCTATGGCTGGGGGCTCCACAGGTGCTGCAGCTGGGGCTCCTAACCCAAGGGTTGGCAGGTGAAGGGCAAAGCCACTGGCTGCCTCTGTTGATGGGGCCCCCTTGGGAGCTGACACCTTAGGGACACCCACCTCAGCACTTGGCAGCCGAGGCCCAACTAGCTCTATCTGAGGGGCTGTGAACCCAGCTCCTGTGGCTACCTCAGCCTCTGCCTTGGCCTTCCTTGGGGGAGGAGCAGCAGCTGCCATTCGGGCTACCTGGGCCTCTTCAGCCACTTCTCGGACACGTAGCCGAGGCAGCTGGAGACGTCGACGGGCAGGGGCAGCTGGGGCAGGTCCCTTGGCAGCCTCGATTTTGAGACCCCGACGCAGTCGGGAGAACTTGGGAAAGGAGAACTCGACGTCAACAGGGGCCAAATCTGCAGGGGTCCCCAGGGCCCCTGGCACCATCTTCTTCTTCTTCACAGGGGACAGACTCTGGATGTTCTGAGGAGAGAGGAGAGAGGCAGGAGAGAGGAGGCTGTGGGATAGTGGGAGGTTGGGAGTAGACAGAAAAAAAAAAACAAACCACCTAGTATTATACCAGGCTGGGGACGTATTGGGGTAGAGTATCCCCCAAAACACCATCCACCTTCCTGTCTGTCACTTCACCCCAGGAAGGCAATGACAATCATTTAGAATCTCACTGTGAGTGGGTGGACAGGGGTGGTAGCAATAGGGACCCAAAAATTCCAGGCCTTTATTTAGGAATTTCCCCCAACGTACTCATTGCAGAGATGGGGAANCTGGGATCCAGAAAGGAAAAGAAACTTGGGTCATTCAGTTACCCAACATCCCTTAGGCTAGAATCTGGCCTTCCAAGAGGATTGATTCCATGGACCNTAATGAGCCTGGTTCCCATGGTGGGGATGGGTGTGAGCCGCCTTCTGATAGGTGCATCCTCCTCCCAGGGGGTGGAGTTTAGGAGCAGCGAACAAGGGGCAGAGGGTAGATTAGTGTTGGGTTAGTGACAAGACAAAGGTACAAATTGGGCCACGATGGCAAGGAGTAGGGTTTACGGCGCAGAGACCGGGTCGCTGGGGCAGTCCTGGGCCGGGGCCGGGACCGGGCTAAGCACGCGTACCAGCTTGGCCACTTTGGCCCGCGGGCCCTTCATCTCGTAGCCAGACACCGTCCCGGGCCNCAGCGCCAGGTCCCCCGTGGGCACAGTGCGCTTCAGGCAGAAGGAGACCTTGTAGGGCTCGGCACATTGCAGCAGGCGGAGTGCATCCTCATACTTGAAGTTCTCAAAGAACACGCGGGCACTCAGCAGCTGGTCCCCTGCAAGCGAGGTAGAGGTGGGCGGGGAGTGAGTGTCTCTGACCCCACCCACACTGGGGCACGCCCACTTCCTAGGAGTCAGCCCAGAGAGGTCCAGGCCCAGATTTTGACCTCGCTCATCTGGGCCTCAGGTTTGAGAGAGGAAATCTCAGAGGTAAGGGCTCTAGGANCGAAGCTGGTTCCATTGGCTTTGGCCCCACTCCTTTCCCGATTGAACCAATCCACTCAGGCTACTTATGGTGTCCTCTCCACCGTCTTATTCCATCCTCATCATTTAGACAGAAGGTTCCTTGTGAGATCAGAATCAAAAAGTAATATCCATGAGCGCCCACAGGGGTTTCGTGTAGTTCANTTTACTATATATAGTGGAGGATGATCTTAAACCCCTGATCCTTCCACCTCCACCTCAAGTGCTGAGATTACAGGCATTTGCCACCATTACTGAAGTTGATAGCCTCTATGGCAGTTCCTTGCCCTCTGTGGATGGTTCCTTCCCCATGTTCTTGAACTCATGAAAATACACTGTTGAAACAAAGATGTAGCTCTCCNACAGAGCATGCTTGCCTAGTGTGAAGGATATCCTGGGTTCAATCTCCAATACCACACATACATACAAAAGACACACTGACAGAGGATTCGGACCTTGAATTTTCTTTGTCTGCACACACTAGCCTCAAATTAGCAGAGAGCCACCTGTCTCTGCTTCCCAGGTGCTGGGATTAAAGAAGTGTGTTGCCACCCTTGCTCTCCCTGTGTTTAATGTATGTCTATGTGTATGTATACCTTGTTTATGTGGGTGCTCTCCGNGGCCAAAAGAGGGCATAACACACCT
This sequence comes from Neotoma lepida, assembly GCA_001675575.1. Taxonomy (NCBI): domain Eukaryota; kingdom Metazoa; phylum Chordata; class Mammalia; order Rodentia; family Cricetidae; genus Neotoma; species Neotoma lepida. The sequence goes on along the minus strand of LZPO01116986.1, from coordinate 427,806 downwards.
TAGAGCTGGAGTTACAAGTGGCTATGAACCACGTGACATGGGTGCTGGGAAGTGAACTCGGGCCCCCAGGAAGTGCAGCAAGCACTCTTAACCACAGAACCACCTCTCCAGCCCCTGTAACACTTTTTATTAGGTGTGTGATTTAATATTTATTTTATTTGGGTGTGGGTGTGGGTGTNAGTGTATGCGGNTTCCCACAGAGGCCCGAAGAGAGCTTCAAAATCTCCTGGAAATGGAATTACAGGTGGTTGTAAGCTGCCCAGTGAGGGTGCTGGGAAACTGCTGGCTACAGTGTCTTAACCATTGAGCTATCTCTCCAGCCTTTGTTTTTGTTTTTGTTTTCTGAAGCTAGGCTTTCCCTGTGTAGCTCAGGCTGGTCTTGATCTCTCTCTCACTATGAATCCAAGGCTGGCCTCAAACTATCAATCCTTTTGCCTCAGTCTCCTGAGTACTAGGACTATGGTGTCCCAGTTGGGAAAGTTTGTGAAGCTTAGTAAGATGTCTGCTTCTAGCCGGGTGTGATGGTGTACGGCTTTAATCCCAGCACTTAGGAGACAAGCAGGCAGTTCTCTGAGTTTGAGGCCAGCCTGGTCTACAGAGAGAGCTCCAGTACATCCAGGACTACACAGAGAAACCCAGTCTTGGAAGAAAAAAAAAGATGTCTGCTTCTAACATCCAAGTTTATGTTTATCCTTGAATGCTCTGGCCCCCCAGTCTCTTCAGAGAATTTTTTGGAGCACTAACCACCCCAGATATTAAAACTGTTAATACGCAAGTCTCATATTAACAGGTATAGTATTTGCATAAAACCTATACACATCCTCCCTGTACTTTAAACCATCTCTAGGTGCCAGGTGTGGTGGCACACACCTTTAATCCCAGCACTCTGGAGGCAGAGACAGGTGGATCTCTGAGTCTGAGGCTAACCTGGTCTACANAGCTAGTTCCAAGGCAGTAAAAGCTACATGGAGAAACCCTGCCTCAAAAGAAAAAGGGAAAAAAGAAAAGAANCAGGGTCCTCTGGAAGAGTATCCAGTGCTCTTGGATGCTGAGCCATCTCTCTAGCCTCAACTTTTTGTTTTTTAATGGTACTGGAGATCGAACCCACCAGGGCCTTGTACATGCTGGACTAATGTTCTACCACAGAGCCACACCCCCAGGCTCTTGCTGACTCTAGGCAAGCCCTCTACCACTGAGCCACAGCCCTAGTCCACTTTTCACTGTTTCCAAGTTAGGATGTTACTAAGTTGCCTAGGCAGACCTTTGAATTTCCATTCTCCTACCTTAGACGCTTAAATAGTTGTTCATTTTTTGAGACAAAGTTTCCCTATATGGTCCAGGCTAGCCTTAAACTCAAGCTTCTCCTGCAGGCTCCCAAGGGCTACTGGGATGACAGGCCAGCACCAGGCCCAGCTCCAGATTATGTCCGATACAGTGTAAATGCTATATAAATAGTTGTTGCTTTGTTTTTTTTAAAGATTTATTCATTCTTACTTTATGTATATGAGTATTTTGCCTCCATGCATGACAGTGCAGAGGCCAGAAGAGGGCATGAGACCCCTTGGAAATAATTGTAAGGGATAGTTGTGAGCCACCATATTGGTGCTGGGAACTGAACCAAGGTTCTCTGCATGACNGGCAAATGCTCTTAATTTCAGAGTCCCTTCTCCAGTCCCTCAGCTGTGTTGTTTAGGGATTAATGACAAGAAAACAAGTGCAGACATGTTCAGTAGGCCNCCACCACCACCCCGACAAATATTTTCAGTGTCTGATTGGCTAAACTTTCAGATGCAGAATTCACAGATGTGAAGGGTAGNTTGTCTACCCAGCTGCCCCTCCACTCCTCCAGCCGGGTGTACAAGAGACAGCTCTAATTTAAGAGGTCCATATTCAATGGGTCCTAGTGGTGGTGCGTGACTGTCATCCCAGCAACCCTTGGGAGACTGGGCCAGGAGAATCTCGAATCTAAGGCTAGCCTGGATCACATGGGGAGACTCTGTCTCAAAAAATAAAACCAAAACCCAAAGAGCAAAGGCCGCCTTTGCAGAGCTTCTTTCATGCAGCCCTCGACAGCCTGGTGACTTTTCTTTCTTTTCCATTTCTATTTCTTTTGGATACTTCCCAGGGCCTGGGCATGCTTTCCCTGACAATGTTTTCTCACTCTTTCTCTGAGGCTCCCCAACCCCTTTAACCACAGGACTACTTGCTAACCTCCATTGCTTTCTTGGACCCTAACATAAAAGGCCTGGCATTCTCCCTTCCACTCCCTCCTCTCAGCAAATGCTAAGACTTACAGCTTGCTTGCCTAAGTGTTTTTCTCCCAGCCTGAAATAAAATTGTCCTTGAGTTTTAAAACAAACAAACAACAACAACAACAACAACAACAACAACAACAACAACAACAACCTACCCACACCTTGTCTTTCTCCGAAAAGGTATCAGCAGGCTACTCCATGCTCAGGTAAAAAAACTCCTGGGGAATACTAGAGATGAAACCTAGGACCTCATCCATGCTAGCCAAGTGTTCTACCACTGGGCTACAGCCTCACCTAAAAATGATCCTTAGGAATACCTTTGAGGCCTCCCTCTCCATCGTACCCCACACTTAGATCCTGAATATCCAGGNTCCAAATCCTTCTTTTCCCTTCCAACAACCCCCTCTGTGGCCTGAGCACCCATCATCTCTTAGCAGCTCATCAAAGAGCCACCCTTGCTCCGAGTGCTGCCTCGTACAGTCAGGCTACCGTGATTGAAGCAGCCCAACAAGATGCATCCCTGCTTCTCCTCTGCTTATGTCACAGAATAAGTCATAATCCTTATGAGCCCTTCAAAATCACCCTTCCCCTGACCTTCCTAGTGTCTCCCCACTATGTTGTAAGCTCCTCAGGTGCAGTGACCTTCTTCCTAGTGTCTCCCCACTATATTGGAAGCTCCTCAGGTGCAGTGACCTTTCTTTGTCTTGTTCACCATTGTAGCCAAAGCAATAAGATGCTTCATAAATAATTCTCATGGAGCAGGGATGTACTTCATTGGTAGAAAGCTTGCCTAGAATCCACCACTGANAGGTTGGGAGCACAGTTCAGTCATAGAGCACTAGTTTAGCAAGTCCCAAAGCCCTAGGCTCCATCCCCAGTATGACAAAAATAAATACCTACATTTTAAAAATAATTAATTAAAAAAGAATAATTATTACGTGCAATATATAAGTCAAATCAGCTTTATCCATATTTCTTAAAATATCTTTCATTTAATTATTTAATTAAGTTCTTCTCTCCACCTCAAGTTAACTCCACCCCTTTCCCCTGTCCCAATAACACATTAATTAGCACTTACATAGTGCTTACTGTATGACACTTAGCTGTGTGCTGTTTTCAAAACCTGACTCATTTAAGCTACATAATAACCTCATGAGGTCAGTGCTAATTATTCCCATTTACAGATGAAAACATGAAGACACAAAAATATCACGAGGGCTCTGGGAGTCCAACACAGGCAATGAACTGGCCTTAAATAATCACAGTGCCAGCTGGGCATGGTCACTCAGGCCTGTCATCCCAGCTGCTCCGGAGGCTGAGGCAGAAGGATCAAAAGTTCAAGGCCAATGGCTAGCAAGAAGGCTCNGCAGTGCTCAGAAAAGTGCTCTCCAGAGGCTCATGACTTTAATCCCAGCACTCCGGAGGCAGAGGCAGGAGGATCTCTCTGAGTTCCAGGCCAGCCTGGTCTACATAGCGAGTTCCAGGATAGCCAAGGCTGTTACACAGAGAAACCCTCTCTCGGGGGGGCAGGGGTGAGGGAAGAAGAAAAAAGAAAAAAATTGTGAGTGTGCGCTCTGCTTTTCCAGAGGATCCATTTTAGTCCCGGCACCCACTTGGCAGCTCACAGGGGATCCCATGCCCTCTTCTGGCCTCCGGAGGTACAGCAGGTACAAGGCACACCGACGTACTTGGAGGCAACCCATCCATACAAATAAAATAATTATTTTTCAAGTTCAAGGCCAGCCAGGGTTACACAGGTAGTTCAGTGCCAACCAGGCAACTTAGGAAGACTCCCAAAAATTTAAAAAGGAGTTGGAAAGCTGGGCATGGTGGTGCATGCCTGTAATACTAGCTCTTTGGAAATGGAGTCAAATCATCCATTGCTGTACAGCGAGTTGAATGCGGGCCTGGGCTCCATGAGGCCCTGACTCGAGTTCCATGCGGGCCTGGGCTCCATGAGGCCCTGACTCAATTTCCTGAGCCCCCAAAACAGTGAATGAGATGTAATTCAGTGGTAAAGCGCTTGCCTGGCACGCTCAAGGAGCTAGATTCAGGAAAAGTACAAGGAAAGCCTCACCCTAGCCCCTTAACCCCGCCTCCTGGCAAGTAGGTCCAGCTTCAGTTGCATCCCTGCCAGGACTCTAGGCAGATACCTAACCACACCCACGCAGGGCAGTCCAGTCCCCTTCATGCCACCAGGCTCCGCCTCACCCCCTTCACGCCCTCGACAGGCCCCCGACCCAAA
>LZPO01116986.1:358725-374222 GCA_001675575.1 Neotoma lepida | reverse complement strand
GACAAATACTTCATAAAAACCAAGACATACTAAAACAAATTAATCCAAAGTTCCAGTCCTGAAAGAAGCAATGATTGTTTGTTATTGTTACTATGCCTTTTATATTTATATATTTTTTGAGTCAGGGCTTCATGACCCAAGCTGGCCTTGAACTCATTGCAGAGGTAAGTATGGCTCGTCCTGGCCTCCAGCTCCCATGTCCAGAGTGCTGAGATTACAGGTTTTAATCATCATGCCCAGTTTTAACTCATTCTTTTAAAGATTTATTTACTTTTTTTTTGTTTCTTTTTTATTCTGTGTATGTGTCTGCACATTTGAGGGCAGGTGCCCATGGGGGCCAGAGGGGCTGGAGTTACAGGCTGCCTATAACTGGGTGCTGGGAATTGAACTGGGGTCTTCTGCCAGAGAGGCAAGGGCTCTTAACCACTGAGCCATCTCTTCAGACCCCAGTTTCAATTTTTAAATTTTATTATTATTGTTGTTTTTATTATTGTTGATTATTATTAAGACTGGGTTTCACATTGTAGCTTAGTCTGGACTGGAAATCACCGTGTCGCCCAGGCTGCCCTTGAACTTATAGCACTCCTCCTGCCTCTGCCTCTCAACTGCTGGCATGATAGGTGTGAGCCACCAGGCATGACTTGCTATGCTTTTTAGTCATCTCAGGACTTAATGGCCTGTGAGGACTCCCCTGCCCGGGTCCTCTCTGGACTCCAGGCCCTGTCCTGTCCCTTCCAATTACAGTCTAAAGAGCAGAATCTCCCTGCCCAGGTCCTTCCTAGTTCTTCCATCCCTTGCAATAAGACTGACATGGCTCAGGACAGCCTTCCTGGGCCCTGCTGGCTCTGGCCTCTCCTCTCAGAGGCACCATCCCCTTCACCTGCTGTACTTCTTCCCGTTCCCCAGCTTACCTCACTGTTTCCTGCCCCTCCTCCCCTGGCCTTTGCACATCTTGTGTTCCCTGCCTCAGACCCCTTCACCCTCTTCCTCTGGATCCCTGAATCACTTTTCTTTGCTCCATCATGACTCTCTACTGACCCAGGGGAAACTGAGAGCCCTGGGAGTCCAGGGACCCACATTTCCTTCCGGCTCCCCGCACCCTCACGGACCTGGCTTTCAAGACACTGTCTCAAAACACAAGTACCACACAATTCATGTTGAAATGAAAAGAAGTCACATGCAGGGGCNGAAAAGATGGCTCAGTGGTTAAGAGCACCTCCTACTCAACCAGAGGACATGGGTTCGACTCCTAGGACCCACGTGGTGAGTCACAACTGTCTATTACTCCTTGCTGAGCAATTGTGCATTTTTGCCTTTAATCCCAGCACTCGGGAGGCAGATACAGATGGATTTCAGCCTGGGCTACACAGTGAGTTCCAGAACAGNCAGGGCTACACAGAGACACCCTGTCTCAAAAAACCAAAATAGTTATAGACAGAAAACTCCAATTTCGGGGGATCTGACCCCCTCTTCTGGCCTCCAGGGGCATCACAAGGCAGGCATGAAAGTGGTAACAAGTATTCATGCAGGCCAACAAAACTTAAAAGGGAAAAAAAGCCAAGAATCAGACACAGCTAGTAGCTCCCAAACAGCACACATTCAGCACTTTTTTTGTTTGTCTGTTTGTTTTGTTTTTGTATTTATTTATTTGGCAGGGTGTTACCCCGTAGCCCAGACTAGCATAGAACTCACTATGTAGCTCAGGCTGGCCTCAAACCTGTTGTGTTCCTCTTGTCTGTCTCCCGAGTGCTGGGAATACAGGTGTGAAACATCTGGTCAGGCTTTCTGTTAAGTTTTTATTTTTAAATAAACTCAGCTATAGAAGTTGCAAGGTTCTCCCAACTTGTTTCCCCTTTTTACTTATATACATAGTATATAATATGCAGAATTTATATATTTGCATAAAAATATACTCATACTTGTACAACTCTGTCTGTCTGCCTGTCTGTTTCTCTTCCTGTCTGAGAGTAAGTTGCAAAGTTCATTCACTTTTAAGCTTTTTCAGGGCCTAATCCAGTTCACATAAATCCACATATCAAACCAACATCTGGCANGCTGTAACTATCCCAGCCGGAAAGCGGACCTTAATCAGAAAGCTCGAAACATGAATGGACCCCAAGAAATTGCAACTTCCCCAAATGTCTCATGTTGGCAGGAGGAGGAGCCTGGGCCCTGTGCCAACCAGAAGAGGAAGAGATTTCACAGTTCTGAGAACTATTCAGACCACCTTGGAGGACACAGGGGCCAACGTGATGGTGCTGATGACGACCACATCTTGAGCAGGCCTGCTTGCTTTCCGATATCTCTTTGCTTCTATTGAAACTTAAACCTTTTGTCCAGATCTTGAAAGATGGACCTGAGTAGGGGAGGGTGTTACAGGACCTTCCCAACATTGAATATATCTCCTTATTCTGCTTTCAATATGAATTTTTCTCATTAATTGTTCTACTAAGAACAGGTGGTTGGGCCTGGCTGCTAGGCTCAGACTCCCAATGGCAACTCGATACATTTTAATCCTTTGTGACCAATTCAAAACATTCCAGAACAGCATCATGACCCCTAGTTTGAGAGGTACTAGACTGTAACAATTCTACAAAGTAGCAATTATTATCATGGCTACTTTGAAGATGGGGAAACCCAGGCAAGCTTCAATAACTAGCCATGACCACAAAGTTAGTGGGTGGAGAGAGCTGAGCTGAATTCAAGACTGGGTTATAATCCTTAACGTGAGTTGAGATGGCTAAGGGGTATTCACTTCCCACCAACTACACACCGGCCTTGGCCCTAAGCACTTTCTACGTTGTAAGCCCTTTAATCAGTGCCCCAGAGCAACCTCAATTTTTACTCATTTATCTATCACTTTTATTTGTGTGAGTGTATGGAGCCAGAGATCAACTTTTCTGAGTTGGTTCTCTCCTTCTACCATCTGGGTTCTGGGAATTCAACTCATGTTCAGGTACTTTTACCCAGCAACCCATCTTTCTGGGTTACCCAGCACAACTACTACTTCAATGTTGTTTATCCTTCCTTCCTCTTTTATTTACTTATTTATTTTACAGATATCTAGGTCTCTAACTGTCGTTGACAAGGCAATCCTCANCAATGTCGTATGCGGTAGACCTGGCTGCTTGAATGTGCAGAATGAACCAGAGTCCATGTTTGTCAGACCCTTGGCCCTTACGAAATGACACAGAGAGAATAAAACTCCAAGTCACTCAAGCCCTTCCTAGCCACATGTTTTCCTTGGTTGTGCTGGAACGGTGCACAGGGCCATGAACATGCTAGGCAATGGGCCCTACTGCACCACGCCCCCCACTACAGGTGCATTCCAGGCAGGTGCTCCACTACTGAGCTATATCCCCAGATCCCTTCCTGACTTTTGTTTTCACTTTTTTACTTCCTGTTTTCCGACAGAGGCCTTTCTGAGCCACTGGGAGAAAAGGCTGGGCCTCCCCGAATTCTTGTGTGTGTGCAGTTCCATCTATGACCAGCAGGGTGAGCCAGCGGTAAACAGTGGTATAGGGGATTAAGGGGCCGATATTAACACGATAGCCCACAAATTCATAGTGACTCAGCACTTCTCAGCTTCTCNATTCCCTTCCCTGTTCCTCCTTAGAAATCATTTATCAGCAGCTTGCTTTAGTTTTGTTGTTTTGAGACAGGGTCTCAGGTAGCCCACGATGGCCTTGAACTCGCTTTGTAGCCAAGGGTGGTTTTGAGCTCTCGAGTCTCCCACCTCTGCCTCCCCAGGGCCAGGATCACAGGTGCACACCACTATAGCCAGATGCAAACTGGTTTTCACTGGGAGGCCCAGGGAGNTCTCCTTTGAATTAAGATCCTTACCAAGTCCCAGGATATTCCCCTGAAGAGGGGAGCATTTAGAAAGAGCCTCGCCAAGAGCAGAGGCTAGGCTGGGAATCAGCGGAGACAGGGTTCCTGGTGGCCTCCACCCTTTTGGGGCGCTCAGATAGTCAATATTTAAAGAATCGCCAAGGCTAGCAAGGGTGTGGCCCTTTATCTGGAACTTTCAGGCCTGGTCTTGAGTTAACTTCTAGACTGAGGGGCCAGGGGAATGCTGGGGGATCCTGTGCCCTCTCCTGGTGCAGCAACGAAGTTTTAGCTCCCTAACCCTCCCAGGACTGCTGTTCCTAGGTTGTCACTCTCGTCCTGTGATCTCTTCCATTCTGTGTTTGCAGTAACCGACTGCCTAACCTTTTCGATTTTCTGTTCCAGTGACTAAAAACTATGAGCCTGCAGACTTTTCTGTTGCTGTTTTGTTTTGTTGCTTAAGAGCATGAACAGGGTTCAAATTCCAGCACAGCCATGTACCAGCAAGTCATTCTCTTCGACTCAGTTTTCTTGTCTGTCAAGTGGGGTGATACTAGTTCCCATTCCAAATGAGGGCCACCAGGATTTAACACGTGTAGGGAGATGGTCCGGCTGGCTGGGCGCCAAGCTGGTGCTGGCTCAGAAAACCCTTTCTGGGTGTGCTAACTAGGACCGCTACCACAGTTACAAACACATTTCACAAGAGCCCCTGGTTTACATGTAACTCAGAGGAGTCCTCCAGGTTCCCACGGTTAATTCCTATGCCTTTGACTTACATAAAACTGAACCTCAGTGTCCTCTATTTCTGCGCCCGTGACCACCTGCTGGACCCACAGGCTGGGGCACACAGGGCCACCTTATCGTCTCTGCCCGGCCCCAGGACGACCTTTCCCAGCGCTCTGCCCGGATGCTCATGACTTCCCCACCCGCCCCGGTTCCTGCCTGCTTGCACCGCCTGCGCCAATGTGGTGAGCCCGGTCCTGCCGGTGGCACCGAAGATCGCGATCTTCTTGACAGTCATCTTGCGGGGTCCTGGGTCCGGAAGGCTGAGAGCTCTGAGGACGCGCGGGAACCTAATGGCTGCAAGGGAGCGCGCTGTCTTTTTCCAGGCGGAGAGAGGGGGCGGGGCCGGCCTCAGCCCCGCCCCTCCNTTTTGGGTTCAAAGGGTGGGATTGAGCTGGGAAGAGCGAGAGTGGGCGGGACAGGAGTCAGATTGCATTTTCCAGACGGTCTTTTTTGATAGGCGCTTAGAAGTGGAGGCCACACCTCCATCCAAGGAAGTGGGCGGGGCTAGAGCAGTGTGTCGCTCAGCTTCCTTGAGCCAGCCACTCTAAGGGGGCGGGGCGGGGCGGGGCGGGGCCTGTGGGGAATCACGCCCACCGCGCTCTCCTAGCTCACTCCCCCTTTCTCTACACCTAGGCTCAGAGGTTAGGTACTCGCCTCCACCAGAGCCTCCCCCCAACATGGAAGAGGTGTATGCGTGGGGTGTGATTCTGTACCTGTGTGACCCTTAGTGACCACAGGGACAGAGAGCATGGTTGTGGGCTGCACCCTGTCCCATTCCTTGTGTTATAATGTGAATTGTGTATAGAAGTCACTGGTGCTGTCATTTGGCGACAGTGGGGTGATACTATGAGGGGGCACTCAGTCAGCCTATGTGGTATGTGTGACTGTGAGGTATGCNTGAGGTAAGCGCTAATGGAGTGTGGCACTTTTGAATTGAGATGGTTTGTGACATCACGTGGGTCCTGTATGGGTGTGTGATAGTATGGCCCCATTTATGTATGGCTGTGTATGACTTTAACTGTGATTCTCTTTGCGTCTTGTTGAGGCTATGATATATGGGTGTATGTAGCAACACAGGGTGTGTCATCTCCCGTGCCTCGGCAACTAGTGTGACATTTCAAGTGTGTTAAGACTGTGTGATTGTGAGCTTTGTGATGTGTGAGTGTAGACACTGTGACACCTTGGGAGTGTGTTGACATGTGTGACTATATATGCCAACCACATGGGTGGTGGTGACCTTATATAAGTGTGTCACAGTATGTGACCCTGCAGGGCACTTTACACTGTATAGATGACTGCATGTGACAGCATTGGTGGTAGTGACCTTAACTGAGTGTGTCATAATGTGACCCTACAGGGTACTATTTCATCCTGGAACACTGTTTAGGTGACTTCATGTGACCCTTACATTGTGGTGGCCGGTGTATCTGAGTTTATCACAATGCATGGCCCTGCAGGGCACTATACACTGTATGGGTGACTACATATGACACTATTGGTGGTGGCTATATCTGAGTGTGTCGTAGTGAATGACCCTGCAGGGCACGTTCCAGAGAGGAAAACACTGCATATGACTGTGTGACAGTACGAAGGTTTGACCCTGCGTGACCCCATACGAAAGAGTGACACCGTGAGAGTGTGCATGTGGAGACAGTGTGTGTGACGTTGCCAGAGGCCCGGTGTGTGTGAGTGGCAGTGTGGGAGTGTGTGACGCTGCCTCGAGCGCTCGCGAGCGCGGCTGTGCATCACACGCGTGGCCCAGTGTGTGACAGCGCGGGCGGCGGGGCGGCGTGCGGGAGGGGTCCCGGGGGCGCGCGGAGCGGCTGCGGCGCNTGGGGGAGGCGCGGCGACGGCGGCGCATGCGGATCTGGCCGAGCGGCGGGCCGGCGGGGCCGAACAGAGCCGGGCCGGGCCCGGCGGCGAACGCCCGCAGGGAGGGCGGTGCTGCGCGGCGAGCATCGGGGACCGCATCGGCGGCCGGCGCCCAGGTGAGCGGCGGTGCGGACCGCGGCCCTTCCCCAGCATCTCCCCACCTGGCCCAGCTTCATCCCCCGCACCCTGGCCGGCCCGAGCCCACGGGTCTGTGTCTGTTTAGCCAGGTGGAGGCTTAGGATCCAGCGTGCAGCGAACCCCTCATCCCCACCTAGCCCAGCCTCTGAGACAGGCGTGGGTCACCCCAAGGCCTTGTCCTTCCTAGGCCCCCCCTCCTCCGCATGGTAACTGGACTAAGAGGGCAGAGAGGCGCGGCTTTGGAAGGGTTAAAGCATTGGATCCTATCTCAGCGCCCAGATGGCCTTTGCTAGGGCCGGCAGGACCCCTCTTCCCAAACATCTCTGCCACCACCACCCCCCAAGGCCGGAGCTGCTTCCTGGGCCCGGCAGAGAGCTCGCCAAGTGCTAAGTGCCTCCTCTGGCCCAAGTATCCTCCATTGGGGAAACAGTTGTGACCACCCATTAACCGGGAAGAAAATCAAAGCATCGAGAAACTGAGTTCAAGATACTAGGTTTCCACACAGCCGGAATAAAGCATTGAACCTGCCTCTTCTTGACTCTTGAACAGAACCCCAGACTTGCTAAGACCAAAGGGTGAAAACTCAGAGTTGGTTGGCCATGTGGCTCAGTGGTGGAGCACATGAAAGTGTGAGGCTCTGGGTGCAATTCTGGGCACTCTGAGAGGAAGTAAAGACTAACGAGAGATATGTATTGAGGGCTTGCTGTGTACCAGATACCGTGTTTGCCTAGTGAGCAACTCCTTTCATCCTCAGACACCNTTAGGATTTCCACAGATGATTCAATGAAGATCAGAGAGGGCCATTGACTTGGCTGAGGTCACACTGGTAGTCTGTAGGTAGCCATATGGTCACTTACAGGTTTCTATGGGAGAAGGGAAGGAGAGTAGTGCGTCAGAGAGTGCCCACCAAAATGAATAATCAATCTACCCTTGGCCACAACTTACAACCTACTTAGTATCTTAAACTCCTGAGTGTGTAGCTGCCTGGATCTTTTGAAAAGAAGTGTTATTCTATTTTTATAGTCTTAGAACTAGGCCTGGGGTATGTATGTGGGGGCTGTATTGGAGACCTACTTACTGTCAGTTGCCCCCATAAAATAGATATTTATAATGTATCAGGATTTTAGAGGCAGACAGCGCATCAGACAGCTATTGCTACTGGAATGCTGTGTAACAAATCACCCCCCCCAACTCACTGTCTTGAAACACTAAGCATTTATTTAGCTGTCAAGTTAAGAGTTTGGTAGTTTAGGTTAGACCTGATCGTCCAGTTCTTCAGGCCTCAGCTGGACATACTCAAGTTTTAGGGGTGTCACTGTGATGGGGGGCATCATTGGCTGTTGCTGGCTTTGGCTGGAGAGCCTGTGGCCCTGGACCTTCTCAGTTAGCCCAAACAGTCTCTTGTGTCTAAGGCTCTGGACTGGCCACCTAGTACTTCCCAGTCAACTCTGCTGGTCAAAGCAAGTCACATGCTAGAAGCCAGGNTCAAAGGGAAGGATGTATGGCCAGAACTCANAGACCTTTCTTCCTTAGGAAATTGGAGAACAAAATAAAAAGTTAGTTATACAGCAAAGGGTGGTGACTACAGGGGTAAATATTTGGGACATTAATACACTCAGTTTGAGTCCCAGCTTCTGACTTAGCGAGTGAATTCCTCTGTGCCTCAGTGTTCTCCTCTGTAAAATGGGCCTAATGATAACTGATCACTAAGGAACTAAATACATGAAAGCATATAAAGTCCCAAGCAAGGCAAGGGCTCAGATATGTTTACTCTTGCCATCACTGCTGCACTGTGCAATTCTGCAAAGAAAAGTGTTAGTATTCTCCAAAGACTACCCGTTTGCTGAGCTGTAGCAGGCACTGATTCGGGTTCATCACCACTGCTCTCTGAAGTGGCTGGGCTGAGTGTTGTTATTATGGTGACTTAATTTTTTTAAGACATATTCAAGGCTGGGCATGGTGGTGTACGCCTTTGGTCCCAGCACTCAGGAGACAGACGCAGGTGGGTTTCTGTGAGTTCAAGGCCAGCCTGGTCTACAAAGCAAGTTCTAGGACATCCAGGGCTACACAGAGAAACCCTATCTTGAGAAACAAACAAACAAATTATTTAATGATTTATTATTTTTTCTTCATGTTATGCATGTTTGCTTGCTTGCGTTTATGTGAACCATGTGTGGGCAGGAGCCAATGGAGGGCAGGTTCCCCTGGAATTGAAGTTACTGGCAGCTGTGAGCCACCATGTGGGTGCTAGGAACTGAACCTGGGTCCTCTGCAAAAGCAGCAAGCGTTCTTAACCACCAAACCATCTCCCCAGCCTTTCTTTCCTGCAGCCCAGATGGGTCTTAAACTTGCTGTGTACCTGAGACTTGAACTCCTCATCCTCCTGCTTCTGTTTCCCAAGGGCTGTGTTGGGATTACAGACATCATCTGGCCAGGCCCACTGTGTGTGTGTGTGTGTGTGTGTGTGTGTGTGTGTGTGTGTGTGCATGTTTATGTGCATGCATCAACATTTTTTTGTTTTTGTTTTTTCGAGACAGGGTTTCTCTGTGTAGCCCTGGTTGTCCTAGAACTTGCACTATAGACCAGGCTGGCCTCGAACTCAGAGANCNACCTGCCTCTGCCTCCCAAGTGCTGGGATTAAAGGTGTGCACCACCACCGCTCAGCTCTTATTTATTTTTTTTAAGATAGGGTCTCTCACTGAACCAGGCCTCACTGCCTGGCTGGGGGGTGGGGCAGTGAGCTCGGAGGACCCATGTGTCTCTGTCCCATTCATTACTAGCTAGGGTTACAGATGTACACTACTGTGCCCCACTTTTTACATGGGTGCCAGTGATCGAAACTCAGGGCCTCCTGTTTGTGCTGCAGGCATTGTACTGACAGTCCCAGATGATGATGATGATGAAAATTGAGACTAGGTTTCAGTATGTAGCCCTTGTTGGCCTGAAGCTTGCTATGTAGGTCAGGCTGGCCTTAAACTCATGGAGATCCACCTGCCTCTGCTTCCTNAGTGGATGGGATTAAGACGTGCACCACCATGCCTGGCCTGGTTTCTTATTTTTATTATTTGATATTGTATGTGTGTCTGTTTAGGTACATATGGGTATGGATGCCTGCGAAGGCTAGAGATCAACTTGGGTGTCATCCCTCAGGTGATGTACATCTTATTTTTGAGACAGTTCCTTTACTTGGCCGGAAGCTCACAGATTAGGCTAGCCGGCCAGTGAGCTCCAGGGATCTTCTTGTCTTCCCCAGTCCTGGGATTACTGGCATGTACACTCTGTGTCTTGTTTGTTATGTGGGTTCTGGGGACCGAATTCAGCTCAGTACACTCCCAAGCAAAGCACATTACTCACTGAGCTGTCTCTCTAGCTGCTATGATTTGATTCTTTGAGACAAAAATTTTGCTACGTAGCCCAGGCTAGCCTGAAATTCCTGATCTTCCTGCCTCAACCTTCCAACTGTGGGATCACAGGCATTGCCCATCACAATTGGCTTTTTAATTTTCATTATTTATTTGTTTATTTTTGGTATTATTGTTGTTGTTCTCATGGGAAAGACAGAGAAACCCAGACTGAGACAGGGAATTGAGTGCATGGGCACGCATTGAGGGAATGAGAAGTGGGTCCTCTGAGCGCAGGTCCGTTTCCTACACTGACCCTTCTCTCCCCATTCCCAGGCCTTGCCATCCCCAATGGCACAAGTTCAAGGGGAAGTGGACAACATGGAGGGCCCACCAGCCTCCAATAACAACAACAACCCCGCAGCCCGCTGGGAGAGCCCAGATCGGGGCTGGGATCGGGAGCCTCCGGCAGCTGCCAACACCACCCCGGCTTCGCTCTTTGANTGCTCTCGGATCAAGGCCTTAGCAGGTACCTGGAAAAGAGGGTTGGGTGGGTAGAGGGGCCTAGGACCGTGGGAGGGGGCCTCAGTAGCACTGGTGTCTCTTAACGCCTGAGAATCGTGATGGCTAGGAGTCTGGACGAGTCGGTCCCCGTTGATCAGCTGTGCCAGTGAACTTCTCACTGAGCTGGAGATGGGTCGGCATCTGTGGTGTGTATGTAATGCAGCCACCGCTAGTGACTGCTCCAAGTATGGCCAGTGCTCCTCTATGGACTGCTTTAAATTCTACTTAGTTCTGATTTACTTGAATTGAAATAATGAGCTGGCACTCCGGACTGCTGGGTGAGGCACCGCAGACGCACACCTTTACAAATGCACGGTCCCAGAACTATGGGATTTTTTTTCCTAGACAGGGTTTGTCTATGTAGCTCTGCTGTCTTGGAACTTGCTCTGTTGTGTCCAGTCTGGCCTCGAACGTAGAGATGCTCCTGCCTCTGCCTCTCGAGTGCTAGGATTAAAGGTGTGCAGCATCACCACTCAGCAGGATTTGTTTGTTTGTTTTGTTTCTCAAGATAGGGTTTCTTTGTGTAACATCCCTGGCTGTCTTGGAACTCACTCTGTAGAACAGGTTGGCCTCAAACTCACAGAGATCTGCCTGCCTCTGCTTCCTGAGTGCTGGGATTAAAGGAGTGTACTATCATTGCCCAACAGTATTCTTTTTAAAGACAGAATTTCTCTAGGTAGCTCTGGCTGTCATGTAACTCTCTGTGTAGGCTAGGATGGCCTTGGACTCACAGAGACCCACCTGCCTCTGCCTNCTGACTAAAGGCCTGCCAAGACTTGTGCTATCACATCCCCTGCTCTCATTTTCTTTCTTTCTTTAAAATTTTTCTTTTTANATTTTTAAAAAATTATTTTATGTGCATGAGTGTTTTTGTATGTATGTCTGTGCACCACATACATTCCTGGTACCTATTGTACCCAGAGTCCCCCAAAGACCACCAAGAGACCAAATCTGATGTAAAAGCAAAGAGTGGTTTNACTATTATGAGTTAACTCGGGACTCTGTCTGTCTGACGCAGCAGCAGACCAGGAGAGACCCTAGCAATGGGGCAGGGTTTTTAAAGCAAGGGGGGCTGAACCAGACTTGAAGACAAAGGCCCTGGTAATCCTGCCTTCTGGTCATCTCACAGCTGGGGTTATAGGCCTGGATGGGATGCCTGGCTTCTTATGTGCATGCTGGGATCCGAACTCAGGTCCTCATGATAGTCCAGTGAATGCTCTTAGCCACCAAGCTGTCTCTCCAGCCTCTGTTTTCTGTTTGTTTTTCGTTGTATGGGTACATGAAGTCCATGTGTAGGTAGGTGTGCTTGCTGTGACATGCATGGCAGATGGAGGGCAGAGGACAACTCTGGAGTCAGTACTCTCCTTCTACCTTTTCCTGGATTCCAGGGGTTGAACATGGGTCACCAGACTTGTACAAGCAGGTGCCCTTACCCACTGAGCTATCTCACTAGCCCTGTTTTCTCCTCCTCTCGTTCTTTCATTCTTTCATTTCTTTCTTTCTTCCTTTCTCCCTTTTTCTTTTTCTAGATTTATTTATCACATGTACAGTGTTCTGCATGCATGTACGCCTGCACACCAGAAGAGGGCACCAGATCTCATTATAGATGGTTGTGAGCCACGACTTGGTGGCTGGGAATTGAACTCAGGACCTGTGGAAGAGCAGGCAGCACTCTTAACCTCTGAGCCACCTCTCCAGCCCCTTCTTTCTTTCTTCTTCTTTTTCTTTGCTTTTCTTTTTTGACAAAGTCTTACTATATATACCCCCTTGGCTTCCTGAGTGCTGGGATTACAGACATGTACCACCACATAACTTTTGACAGTGTCTTGCTTTGTGGCTTAGATTGGTCTCAAACTCCCAGTGTTTCTGCTCAGCTTCTCAACTACTAGGAGCACTGGCATTTATCACTGCGCCCTGGCATGCTGCACTCTCTTATGTNTTTGGTTTATTCATTCACTTTTACAATTGTGAGTTTCATCCGTGATGCCCTATACTTAGAGTTAGTTCCTTGCCTTGCTGTAGAAGACTCCACCCACATGTAGACAAGCCACAGTCTATCTGTTGACCTGTTGCTGTGCATTTGAGTTGCTTCAGGTCGGAACTACAAATGGTGATTCTGTCAACTTCTAGCCCATGTTTGCGTGGGACACACACATTTCAGTACCTGAAGCTGGGAGTGAACTTGTTGCATGTATGTATATACTATACATATTACTTTTGTGTTGCTGTGACCAAAACAGCCAGACAATCTAAAGGCACTCAACTGTTTTCAAAGTTTTAGTTCATAGCGTCGAGGAAGGTGTGGTGGAGTTAGTGGCAGGGGAGCACAAGGCAGGGGCTTCTTACATCTTGGTGGATCAGAAACAGAGGAAGGAGGTGGTAAATAGGGGCTAGTTAACCTTCTATTCCACTCATAATGACCTATTTCAACCAGCCTGATCCCATGCCCTTCAAAGGGGACCACTAAAAACAAAAACAAAACAAAATAAAAAGAAAGGAAGGAAGGAAGGAAGGAAGGAAGGAAGGAAGGAAGGAAGGAAGGAAGGAAGGAAGGAAGAAAGGGAAAGGAAAAAAGAGGACCACTAGCTCGAGACCAAGAGTTCAAAAAACTGGGAGACATTTTAGAGTTAAGCTATACCAGGGCCTGAGTGGAGATGGCCTGTTTCATTTTTTTTTTCTTTTCAAAATTGTTTTCTATTCCCATCAGGACTGTGTGAAAAATAATAACCAGGCATAGATCTGCACCCTGCACTCTCAAAATTTGGATGGAGTGGGGCAGTGTTGATGCATACCTTTAATCCCAGCACTCAGGAGGGAGAGGCAGGTGGATCCCTGAGTTTGAGACCAGCCTGGTCTACAGAGTGAGTTCTAGGACAGCCAAGGCTACACAGAGAAACCCTGTCTTGAAAAAATAAAGAAGAAGAAAAGAAAAGGGAAAAAAAAAGAAAAGAACTTGAATGGTAGAGGTGGGAGGATCAGGAGTTCAGGTCATCTTTGGCTACATAGTTTGAGGACAGCCTGGTCCACATGAGTCCCTGTNTCAACAAATGTGTGTGCACACACATGTAGGGGCCAGAGGTTGACATCAGGTGTCTCCCTCCCTCACTTTTTGCCTCATTGTTTTTGAGATAGGGTCTGTCATTGAACCTGGAGCTCATCGATTTGGCTGGACTGGCTGGCCAGCAAGTCCTGTGGATCTGCCTGACCCTACATCCTCAGTGCTGGGATTACAAGTGCATGCTGAAGGGCCTAGCTTTTTAACATGTTCTGATGCATCAAATTTAGGTGCTCATTTTTTTTGTTGTTTTTTGTTTTTGTTTTTGTTTTTGTTTTTTCGAGACAGGGTTTCTCTGTGTAGCTTTGGCGCCTTTCCTGGAACTAGCCCAGGCTGGCCTGGAACTCACAGAGATCCACCTGCCTCTGCCTCCCAAGTGCTGGGGTTAAAGACGTGCGCCACCACCGCCTGGCCAGGTCCTCATTTGTGTGTGGCAGATACTTTCTGACTGAGCTATGGCGCCCCCAACACTTTCACATAGATTTCAAGCATGGGGGTGTAAGAACAAGAGAGATGCTAGGATAAACCCAAGCATAGGTATGGGATCAGGGAGAGTCGTCCAACTGTTAATGTCTTATTNAAGACATCTTAGGATGGGGTCTGGTAGTCCAATCTTCTGTAATTCCAGGCCCAGGGAAGCTGGTACCCTCTTTTGGCCTCTTCAGGCATCAGGCATGCATGCAGCACACTTACAATCATGCAGGCAAAACATTCACATATGCAAAATAAAAAGAAACAAATATACAAAAGGAAGAGGAAAACAAGACAAAACAGGCTGGGTGTGGTGGCGCAAGCTTTTCATCACAGCAATATGNACGCAGAGGCAGGGAGATCTCTGAGTTCAGGACCAGCCAGGTCTCCATAGTAAGACCCTCTTTCAAACAAACAAACAAACTTAAACTCAAACAACAACAACAAAAACCAAAACAGAAAATTTTTTTTGATCAGGGTGTGGTAATACAGGCCTGGAATCCCAGCACTCTTGAACTTAAGCAAGGAGGATAGAAAGTCAAAGCTTGCCTGGGCAGCAAAATTAGTTCAAAGTCAACCAGCACAACTTATTGTGACTGTTTCAAAATAGAAAGTAAAAAGAAGGCTGGGAGTATCTCTTAGTGGTAAAGCCCTGCCCAGAATCCCCCATTGAGGGACTGGGGGTGTGGTTCAGTGGTAGAGCCCCTGCCCAGAATCCCCCAGTGAGGGGCTGGGGGTGTGACTCAGTGGTAGAGCCCCTGCCTAGAATCCCCCAGTGAGGGGGCTGGGACATGGCTTAGTGGTAGTCCCATTGAACCTATTCATGAACCCATAGACATATGGTTGCCAGATTTAAATGACATTGAGGATAAGCAGAGAAAGGAGAGCCTTTTTAATAAATGGATCTGAATCAACTGAATATCCATATGGGAGAACAATGACTTTGACCCACATACCATACAATAATAAATAATTAGCGTCATTTGTTTTACAATCTAAATGTGAAAAGAAATGTCTCCCTGATATTGGAGTTGTCAAAAATATTGAGTTGACAATTCTAGGTATTGAACCTAAGACCTTGTCTGTTCTAAGCATGTGCCCTACCACTGGGTCCAGCCTCTCACAGAGGTATTCTAGGCAGTTTCTCTACCACTGAGTCATACCCACAGCCCCTCACTGGAGGATTCTAGGCAGGGGCAATGTATATATATCCCTCCCAGCCTGGGCATCTCCAATTTTGATCCTTGCTTCATATTAACAGATTGTGATCAGAAATTCCCAAATCCACATCATTGTCCCTTATGAAGTCGCCATCCATGTGATCTAGGACAGGCTTTAATGAATGCTCTTTGAATATTATCAAAATAAAATTACAAAAAAAGCGCAAAAAAGAATTCATCAGGATCTTGTTCCTTCAATCTTGAATTCTTACAATTCCAGGA
>LZPO01116986.1:281673-293638 GCA_001675575.1 Neotoma lepida | reverse complement strand
AGAGTGCTAGAGAGCCAGGGTTGATGGGGCACTCACGTATTCCCAGTACTCAGGAGACTGAAACAGGAGAATTGCTGCAAATTTGAGGCTAGCCTGGTCAATAGAGTTCCAGNCCAGAAAGGGTCACATAGAGAAATCCTGNCTGNAAGAGAGAAAAAGACAGAGAGAGATAAATAGATGGCTTATAGCCAAGACAGGCAGGAGATGTCTTCTTACAGGCAGTGTTTGGGAGGACTGGAAAACCTGGAGAGCTGAAGTCAGAATGGGGGTGGGGCCTGAGCCTTCCTGGTATAGCTGGCGCGGTGATGTGACCTCGCTGAGCCTCTAGGAGGCTTGGCTCAGGGGTGGCATCTTGGACCACACAGATCAAGACTCATGTTCAGAAGCCTGGAGACTGAGACTGAAGGTGGACCTCTTGGCTGGGTCTTGAGGGAGGGAGTTAGGAACCCTGCCCACATCATTGTGGAACAACAAGGGACCAAAGATAAAAACTAGACAAATAAACAGAACCAATAAAAGATGCTAGGTGGGGGTGAGTGTATCCAATTATGAAAACAGCAGTGAGGGACCAGGAATTCCAGTCATCCTTGGCTACATAGAGAATTTGAGGCCAGCATGGGCTTCATGAGCCCCTGCTATAAAACAAAAACAAACAAACAAACAAAAAACAAAAAACACCATTCCTGGTGCATTCAAGTGCCTAGCAATAGCAAAATGTTAGTTATTGATACTATGTTATTATATTTTTACTATCGCTTAACTATTACTGCTACAGCACTGACTGCCAGGCTGGCTAGGTGCCAGCCTTACAGAAAACAGCCCCACCAGAGGGAATCTTAAGAGACAGGACCCTGGCAAAGATTCAGGAGGAAACAGTCCTGCTTTGGGAGGGGAGGTTACAGGTGCCCCCAGAAATCTTAGGGGGCTCTCTCTATTGCCCCCTATCTCCACCATCAGTGAGCAGATCAGCCGGCGACAGTCC
The DNA here is from genome assembly GCA_001675575.1 of Neotoma lepida. Lineage (NCBI taxonomy): Eukaryota > Metazoa > Chordata > Mammalia > Rodentia > Cricetidae > Neotoma > Neotoma lepida. Next base: position 292,656 of record LZPO01116986.1, on the reverse strand, counting down.
CAGGTGGATCGCCTCTATGTAGCGCTCAAGGAGCTGGGGGAAGAACGCAGGGTGAGCCTGGAACAACAGTACTGGCTGTACCAGCTCAGCCGCCAGGTGGACGAGCTGGAACACTGGATCGCTGAGAAGGAGGTGGTGGCTGGCTCACCAGAGCTGGGCCAGGACTTCGAGCATGTGTCGGTGAGGATTCTTACGAATTCCGTGTCTTAGTTCTGACAAAACACCAAGGCAGCTTATAAAAGAAAGCGTTCAATTGGGCTTACCGTTTCAGGGAGTTAGAGTCCATGATGGCAGAGCAAAGGTATGGTGGCAGCAACAGCTGGGAGTTCACATCTTGATCCCAAAGTAGGAGGCGCACTGGCAACAGTCCAAGTCTTTGAAAACCTCAAAGCGCTCCCCCAGTGATACACTTTCTNCAGCAAGGCAACACTTCCTAATCCTTCCCAAATAGTCCCAACTAGGGACCAAATATTCAAGCATATGAGCCTATGGGGACCCTTCTTATTCAAACCGCCACATACCAACAATACTAGGAGTCTCTGGGCCTCCTTTTGAATTACCCCACCTCATGGCCCTGAAACACATGCATTTATATACTGTAAAGCACGTAGAAGCACTTGTGGCACCTGAGAGNGTGGGAAGAGGTAAATCCGAAGTTCCGGTCATCTTTGGCTACATAGTAAGTTTCAGGCCTAAGATCCTGTCACACACATACACACAAAATACCACACATGGTACACTCAATGCCTAGCATGGTGTTAGTTATTAATACTATNTATNATATTTTTTATAATTTACTATTTCTATTTTTGCTACAAAATGTCCAAGAACTCTTAGATGCTATTTTACTAAAACGATGCTTATTATCATGGTTCATATCTGTCACATAGTAACAGGTTGGAGGGGGCTGGGGTGTGTAGCATTATCACCCATTTAGCCGTCTTTTCTAACCCCACCCTTCGTCCCAGGTGCTACAGGAGAAATTCTCAGAGTTCGCCAGTGAGACCGGAAACGCAGGTCGGGAGCGGCTGGCAGCGGTCAACCAGATGGTGGACGAGCTGATTGAGTGCGGCCACACAGCGGCGGCCACCATGGCCGAATGGAAGGACGGGCTGAACGAGGCCTGGGCCGAACTGCTGGAGCTCATGGGCACTCGGGCCCAGCTGCTTGCTGCCTCTCGGGAGCTACATAAGTTCTTCAGCGATGCCCGCGAGCTCCAGGGGCAGATTGAGGAGAAGCGGAGGCGGCTGCCCCGCTTGACCGCACCACCTGAGCCCAGACCCAGTGCCAGCTCCATGCAGCGGACCCTGCGAGCCTTTGAGCATGACCTGCAGCTCCTCGTGTCCCAGGTGGGGTGACGGCAGCCGTAAAGCCAAGTGGGAGGGCCTGAGTAGTGTGGCTGGGAGTGTAGGTAACAGAGCGAACAACTGCCGTGGAGTCCACAGGCTGGCAGTGGGCAGAGAAAGCAGCCTTGGGGACAAGAGGAACCTGGGCAGATAGAAAGTGGGTATCTTTCATGGTGCCAAGGAATCCAGTCGAGATGGTGGGGGTGGGAGTGGGGTGAGGGTGGCAATGCTGAAACTTATTACTTGTTTTAATTTTTTTTTAAAAGACAGATAGCCCTGACTGGCTTGAGACTTATTATGTAGATCAGGCTGGCCTTGAACTTGCAGTGAGCCTCCTGCCTCTANCAGAAACAGAATGATCTAAGCTGGGAATGGTAGCTCATGACTGAAACCTTAGCACTTGGGAGGCTGAGACAGGAGGATTTGTCAAGAGTTCAAGGCCAGCCTGGGCTACAGAGTGTGACCCTGTCTCAAAAAAAAAAAAAAAAAAAAAAATGAAAGAAAGAAAAAGAAAAAAGCAATTTATGTAATCTACTAGACATAACACACCCGTGTAATCCCAGGAAGATCAGGATCAAGCCTGAATTTGAGGTTAGCCTTGACTCNAAACAAAAATTGAATAAGTATTTGGAAACTGGGTTGCTAGTAGGTAACTAGTAGGTAAATGGAACAGAAAAAAAAAATGGGAATTATACCAAATAGACACCAGGGTGGAAAGAGGGCTCCTGGGAAAATCAGATGGCTCTGAGAGAAGAGAAAGGTGGACTCGTGTGAAAAAGTAGGCAATGGACACGACAGAAATAGTTATCAGATCCAAAGTTGAGGTAGCAAAATGAAGGAAACCCGGTAGTAAAGATAAAAGCCAGGACACAGGTAAGTCAGTGAAGGAGCAGACAGCAGGCCTAAGGGACCTGTGGTAGTGAGTCTGTGAGAACTCTGAAGGCCCCTGGGAGCCTTAGGGAAGAGAGAGGGTGGAGCCTTAGGGAAGAGAGAGGGTGGAGCCTTAACCACGTGGTGGGGAAGAGGGATGAGCTTCGGTGGAAAGGCAGGGGCCTGGGTCTCAAAGGAGGAGAGGAGAGAACTGGGCCACAGGGGCGGAGTAAAAGGAGGAGCCTGAGCTACAGGGGCGGGCAAAGGAGGAAGGGAGGAGCCTGGACCGCTGGAGAGGGGAAAGAGGGAGGGACATGGACCACAGGTGATGGAGGAAGGAAGGGATGAATGGGAGGGCGGAGCCTCTGCCCGCGCAGGGCGGGTGCGCGACCTGGCATGCCCCTCAGGTACGGCAGCTGCAGGAGGGGGCAGCCCAGCTGCGGACGGTGTACGCGGGCGAGCACGCCGAGGCCATCGCCAGCCGCGAGCAGGAGGTGTTGCAGGGCTGGAAGGAGTTGCTGGCAGCCTGTGAGGATGCTCGTCTGCACGTCAGCTCCACGGCCGACGCCCTGCGCTTCCACAGCCAGGCCCGTGACCTGCTTTCCTGGATGGACGGCATCGCGGGCCAGATCGGGGCAGCTGACAAACCCAGGTGCCCCTTACCTCATCTTGGGCTTTTTGCCTACCTCTGGCGGTCTTCGGTAGCTGCCCAGACCTCCAATAGCCCCTTCGCATAGGAAACGCGAGCAGCCCTGGCAGCGCCTCTGTGTGCCAGGCACTGTTCTTGGTGCTTCAGACGTGTGAGAATCCCTTTTAGGCTTGGCGTAGTGTGCTTTCTGCCCTCGATCCTATTCGGGTGTTCACATTGGCCTTGCTGTGGGCATGTCATAGTATGGGATGGGCCAAGGCCTGGCCAGGAGCAAGGGAAGGTGTAAGACCATTTGAGACAGTAGATAAAGCAAATGCAGCAGCTTTAGCTTACTCCTTAGATCCTTACACGGTAGTTTTGGGTCAGTGTCCAGCAGAAGCCAAGCCTGGTGGCACAGGCCTGTCAACCAGATACTCAGGAAGCTGAGGCAGGAGAAGGAGTTCAGCTCTAGCCTGGGTAGCTTATCAAGACCCTGCCTCAAAACAAAAAGCAAACACAAGAGTTGAGGATGTAGGTCAGTTGGTAGAGTGCTTCCCTGGCACGCACGAGGCCCTGGGTGCGTCCTGGGTTGTGCAGAATGGGCCAGGTCTGGGGCATTTGCTTGCAATCCCAACACTAAGAAGGCAGAGGCAAGGGGATTAACTACATACCAAGTTTGAGGCCAGTTGGGCTACATGAGACTCCACTTCAAAAAAGTAAAATATTGGGGCTGGAGAGATGGCTCAGAGGTTAAGAGCACTGGCTGCTCTTCCAGAGGACCTGGGTTCAATTCCCAGCACCGACATGGCAACTCACAACTGTCTGTAACTCCAGTTCCAGGTGATCCAACACTCATGGAAAACACCAATGAAAAAAATTAATGTAAAAAAGAGTTAAANTTTTTTTTTTACAAGTTCAAAGCCCAGTGGCAGTGCACACTTGGGAGGTGAAGGCAGGAGTATCAGGGGTTCAGTGTCATCTTTAGCTACGTAGCCAGTTCCAGGTCAGCGTGTGCTACAGGAGACCCTGTTGAAGGGAGAGAGAAGGAAGGAAAATTGGATGTAAAGTTCTAGGTGCAATAAAGCAAAAATTTGGCACCTTCGAATCACTGAATTCGTGAAGACCCTGGGACCCTCAGAACTTGGCCAGAGAAGATCGCTGTCCTGGGATTCTGTAGCACAGCAGTGTCAGTGTGTTCATGGAGCTCTGCATCTAAGGGACAGGCTAAGGGTGGCTGCATGAGGCTTAGATCCCTGTCCCCTCCCCACCGCAGGGATGTGTCATCTGTGGAGGTGCTTATGAACTACCACCAGGGCCTGAAGACAGAACTGGAGGCTCGTGTGCCTGAGCTGACGGCCTGCCAGGACTTGGGGCGCTCCTTATTACTCAACAAGAGTGCCATGGCTGATGAGGTGGGGGAGAGACGTGGGGGGTGTCCCCTCTCTGCTCCTACCTTTTGCATACCCCGGATGCCTCTCTCACCCCACCCACACACTCCCAGATCCAGGCACAGCTGGACAAGCTGGGAACCCGGAAGGAGGAGGTGTCTGAGAAGTGGGACCGTCACTGGGAGTGGCTGCAGCAGAGTGAGTAAGGGCGTAGACACGAGTGGCTCGGGGGGCACAGGGGGCATACCTCAGCATGTCTGGCCAAGACCAGAGGGTGACAAGTGACAGGAGCATGCTTTGCACACCACCCTCGGGTCTCCAGAACCAAACCTACGGGCCTGGGAAGGCGAACGAGGGGGCTGCCTTACTTTTGAGCTCCTGATGGCTGATCACTGGGTGAGGTGTAGGTACCTTTAAAAGTAGCCCCAGAGACTGGGGGTGTAGCTCAGCTGGTAGAGCGTTTGCTTAGATCCATGAAGCCCTGGGTACAATATCCAGAACCTCATAAAACTGAGTGTAGTGCCACGTCTCTGTAGTCCCATGACACCCTGTCTCAAAGCAACCAAACATCCGCAGTCCCCAGAGTAGGGAGAGGACTTATTGAATAAAGTCACTTGCTGGCAAGCCTGGTGATCTGAGTTTGATCCCCAGGACCTCTTTGGTGAAAGGAGAGACCCGGATCCCACATAATTATCCTCAGACCTCCACATGAGTGCACCCTCATACACACACAATAAATACAGTGTACTATTTTTAATACATAGTAGTTCCATTACTCTCAAGGCTGGACTGGGGGTAGCCTGAGGGTACGGGAGGCCAGAAAACCATAGCTCCCAGCCCAGGGAAAGGTCTGAGGCTCTTCTGGTGCCACAGCTCCTATGCCTGTCCCCAGTGCTGGAGGTGCACCAGTTTGCTCAGGAGGCCGTGGTGGCTGATGCCTGGCTGACAGCCCAGGAGCCACTCCTGCAGAGCCGAGAGCTGGGCAGCAGTGTGGACGAGGTGGAGCAGCTTATCCGGCGACACGAGGCCTTCCGAAAAGCAGCGGCTGCCTGGGAGGAGAGATTCAGCTCTCTACGGCGCTTGACCACGGTCAGACCCCAGATCCTGCTTCCCACCCACNGTCCCTCTATAGTAGACTGGCACACCTGCTCTGGGTGCCCAGCCCCGCATTGGGCAGAACTGGACATAGATCCTTACTGGGCCCTAAGTGAGGGGCAGACCTGTAATCGACAGTTAAGAACCAACCCAGAGGAGGTCAAGATTTTGATGAAAAATAGGTTGAGTCTGGGGAGATGAGGTGGGCGAATTTGAGGGGGCTGTGGAAGCCCTTGGTCTGGTCTTGAGGAGTCCAATATGAGACTTGCAGAAAACTGTGAATGAAAAGGCCTGTTGTGATAAAAAGTCTTGAGGTCCTGAGGGGGACTGTTAAGGAAGATGGGGGGGGGCGGTCAGAAAAGCTGTCAGATGTGGTGGCACACACCTGTAGTCCCAGCATGTGGGAGGTGGAGGCAGGGGGATCAGAAGTTAGCTCAAGGTCAGCCTCAGTAATACTGAGTTTGGAGCCAGCTTGGGCTGCATGAAACCCTGTCCGTGTAGTTCCCCACCACAAACACTCCGCAAAACAAAGACCAAACAAGCAGAAGAGAAGGGAAGGGTGGGGAGGGGAGACAGAGAGAGACAGAGAGACACAGACAGAGAGAGACAGAGAGAGAGAGAGAAGCGAGACCCCTACAAGATCAGTGGGTGTTGAGTGTTTGTGGAAAGAACAGGAATCTGGTCTTGGCCAAAAACAGGCAGTGGCTGAAAACTCTCCTTCTCCTAGGAGCTAAGTTAAGTAGTGAGGGAAAACGCACAGCACCTTCGTGAATCGTCCCCTAGCCCCGCCCATTCTGCAACCTGACCTAACCTTTCTACCCCCAGATAGAGAAACTCAAGGCAGAACAGAGCAAGCAGCCACCCACCCCCTTGCTGGGGCGCAAGTTCTTTGGGGACCCCACCGAGCTGGCGGCCAAGGCGGCGCCCTTGCTGCGTCCAGGGGGCTATGAGAGGGGCCTGGAGCCCTTGGCTCGCCGGGCCTCGGACACGCTGTCAGCGGAGGTGCGGACCCGGGTTGGGTATGTGCGCCAGGAGCTCAAGCCCGAGCGCCTCCAGCCGCGCATTGACCGGCTACCTGAGGCCTCGGGGAGGGTAGAACCCGCGGCCCCAACAGCCACAGCGTTGGACACGACGGACACCCCTGGGACCCCGGCGGTGACAGAGCAGGTCCGGCCCCGGCCGGAGCGCCAGGAGTCAGCGGATCGTGCGGAGGAGCTGCCACGGAGACGACGGTCAGAACGCCAGGAGTCCACCGAACAACCAGAGGAGACTGCGCGGAGGCGGCGGCCCGAGCGCCAGGAGTCCGCGGACCATGAGGCACCACACAGCCTTACTCTGGGTCGCTATGAGCAGATGGAGAGGCGGCGGGAGAGGCGGGAACGGAGGTTGGAGCGACAGGAGTCCAGCGAACAGGAGACTCCAACCAGGGGAGAGTTGATCAAAGGGTGAGGACCTCTGTAACCAAGGTTTTAGGGGAAGGGAAAGCGGTGGTCTCGAGGGCCCAGGGGCTGGGCTTCTGGGCTCAGAATTGCTCAAGTGGGCGTGGTGGCTGCAGCCTATAGTGCTAGCATTTCCGAGGCCAGGATCAGTGACGGAAACAGACTTATCACCAGACAGTGAAGACCTAAAACATTTAGGGCTGGGAGGGTTAAGTCCAGGGGGCTTGGAAGCTCAGGGGGATGTGTAGAGAAGACAACTGTATGTTTAAAAGCGCGAAAACACCAGCTTGCCTTTGGCTCTCCTTAAAACTCAAAGGGAAACTAGGCGGTGGTTGCACACGCCTCTAATGCCAGGAGGCAGAGACAAGCTGATCTCTGTGGGTTCGAGGCCAGCCTGGTCTACAGAGAGTTCCAGGACAGCTAGGATTACACAGAGAGACCCTGTCTCAGGAAAACAAATAAACAAACCTCAAAGGACGTCAGGATGTGGTGACTCATGTGTGTGATCCTAGCCCTTAGGCGTGAAGGAGGACTGAGTCCCAGACCAACCACTCTGCAATACATACTGAGCACCAGGGCTACATTTGAGATTCTGTCTCTAAAACAAGTCATTGGAGTGTGGTGGCCCTTGCCTNTATTCCCATCCTTGGGAGGTAGCAGCAGGAGGAGCAGGAGTTCAAGGTTATCCCCAGGGAGACCAGAGGTCAGATCTTGACTTAAAAAAAAAAAAAAAAATCCATCAAGGGCTGAAGAGATGGCTCAGTGGTTAAGAGCACTTGCATTTCTCCAGAGGACCTAAATTTGGTTCCCAGCACCCACACTGGGTAGCTTACGACTGCCTGGAACTCCAGCTCCAGGGGATCCAATGCCTTCCTCTGGCCTCTGAGGGCAGGAGGCACCCACGTGGTACACATATATACATGCAGGCAAAACACTCACACACATAAATAAACCTACAAAAATTAAAAATAAAAATATTTAAAACGTTAATCAAGCAAATAAAAAAATTGAAGAGAGGGATTTGATTGTACATCGATTAGCTGTGTCAGGAACATCCATGGTGTACAAGGCACACACACGTGTGTGAGACCGCTGAGCTGTGGGCAGGGGCGTGGTATGAAGGCTTCTCCGTCCAGCCAGGTAGGACCCTAGCAAAAGGTACTACATCTCATTTGGGTCTTCTGCCCTTGTTCTCCAGGAAGGCCACCCTAGCTGACATTGTGGAGCAGCTGCAGGAGAAAGAGGCAGGCCCTGGGCTCCCTGCTGGGGTGGTAAGTTGAGCTCCCCCATCTATTTTAGAGTCCCTATTTCTCCAGCCTTGTGGCCTCCCCAATTTCCTCATTAGCTACACAGAAGACTAATACGCCAAGGTTCCTCACACAGAAATTCTATGCACCGTCTACCTCCTTAGACCCTGTCCCTACCTCCCAGCTTCCAGAATTCCAAAGTCTAAATTCGAATGACCCATTCCCAAAACCTAAGGGGTCCCCCTCAGCCCTGAGAGTCTTCTCATGTTCCCCTGCGAGATAGGTGGCCCTGCAGACCGATGGGACCCCTGGCCCTAAGGCTCCCCGAGACAGGATGCTCCCCTAGTCATCATGGACAGTACCCCTCTCCCCCCCTCCCTTCATTCACACAGCCGTCGCTGCCTCAGCCTCGTGAGCTTCCCCCCGGTCGCCTGCCCAACGGGCTTGAGCCGCCCGAGCGGACACCTCGGCCGGATCGGCCGCGGGCACGGGACCGGCCCAAGCCGCGCCGGCGGCCACGGCCTCGAGAGGGTGGTGAGGGCGGGGGAAGCCGGCGCTCGCGCTCCGCCCCTGCCCAGGGAGGCTCCGCCCCCGCTCCTCCGCCTCCGCCCACTCACACTGTGCAGCACGAGGGCTTCCTGCTGCGCAAGCGCGAGCTCGACGCTAACCGCAAGTCGTCCAACCGGTGAGCGCGTGGGCGGGGCTTTGGAGGGCTGGGAGCCCGCTCAGGGGGTTTCATGAATGAGTAGCGGGGCGGGAGGAGGGGGCGGGACTCAAATTCAAAGACTCCAACCCGTGAAGGGGAGGGGCGTGGTCGAATTTTAGGGTGTCCAATAACTAAGTGGATGGAGCGAGACGGGTGCGTGGCAGAAGTGCCCCTAACGTGAAGAAATTGGGACTCAATCTCAGCCACCACCGCAGGTGTTGACTATGGCTAAGGGGCAAACTGGAGGTAGAGTCCAATCTAGATGATTCCAGAGGGGTGTGAATTGGAGCTTCAAGATAGCATCCAATCAGTGAGCGGGATGGATCTTCCCACCCCATACCTCACCTCCACTCATGAAATTTCCGATGGGGTTCTGAAAAGGAACAGAGGCTCAACTGAGGATCTATTGGAGTGTTGGAAGTTATCTCAGTTTTCCAGATGAGCGGCTTCTTCTTAAGTTATCTAAATTACATTTATTTGTGTCGGGGTGGGAATTGTGTGTGAAGGTCAGGGGACAACTGGTGGGAATCGGTTCTCTCCTTCCCTGGGATCAAACTCAGGTCGTAAGGCTTGCCTGCAAGTGCCTTATTCTCCAAGCCATCTCCTCAGGCCCTAACCAGTTTGCGTGTACGTGTTTGTGTGTGTTTACTTTTAAAGTGAGTTCATCTTGTACTTGTCCAATATATTTTTGTCCAACTGAGATGCAGAATGTGGGACAGGTAGAGTCAAAAGGGGTACAGTGAGATCTAGACATGAAGTGAACAGGGCAGGATCAAACTTGGCTGGTGCTGACTGTAGTCAATTGTTTCTCCCTCGTCCCTAGACCAAGGTGGGACTGAACAGGGACACCCTGCTGAATGTTATTTTCTTGTCTGGGGACGTCTTCCTAGAGTGGGACTTAGGCTGGATGGGGAGATCAGATCTTATTTCAAACTATAGAGCAGGACGTCTTTCTTGAAGGAACTTGGCGAAGGGTAGGGAAATGAGAACTAGTGAATGAAGCAGGGGCTTTTGAAGGTGATGTGTGGGGAAAATGGACCAATGAATGAAACAAGGACTTGTAAAGGATTCAGTTTAATTTTTTTCAGGACTGGGGATCAAGCCCATGGCTTTATGTTCTACCACTGAGAAATACCCCCAGCTCCTCACTAGTGGATTCTAGGCAAAGGCTCTACCTACTGCTGGTTTTATCCCTATCCTAACAGCTTCTATTTAGGAAAGTCAATATGAGGAAGGCTTAGCCCAGCAGGGGCCAACCTAGGCAAACTCTTGGTTCTGGGAGCCCTAGCCACACCTCCCAGAACAGGAACAGCCTGGCCTAAGTAGCTAGGACAAAGGGTCAGACATAGGAAGGTCCAGAGGTAGCAGGACCCTGCATACACCCTGTGATGGTAAATGCTGTACAGTTCCCAAGCAGAATTCTGCAGCTCTGTCTCAATCACCATCTCATCACCCCAGGTCATGGGTGAGCCTGTACTGTGTGCTCAGCAAGGGGGAGCTAGGCTTCTACAAGGACGCCAAAGGACCAGCATCGGGGGGCACACATGGTGGGGAACCACTACTCAGCCTGCACAAAGCCACCAGCGAGGTGGCTAGTGACTACAAGAAAAAGAAGCATGTCTTCAAGCTCCAGTGAGTCCTTCCCACCGGCAGAAGGGAAGGGGTTCTCCATTTTGCTTTATTTCCCCTGTGGGCAGTGGATGATGGGAAGAGGGGTTGGGCCCCTCAAGATCCCTGAAGTCCTGTGTCTCCTGCAGGACCCAGGATGGCAGTGAGTTCTTACTCCAGGCTAAAGATGAGGTAAGATCTGGTCCTTTCACCCCATTGGTTGATCTCTGGTGGTATAGCTTCTTGGCTGGTTCCTGAACCCAAGTGTTGGGGCTATAGAAGGAAGGACCCACATAGGCCAGAGCTATCAGAGCTGTAATGGGAAAGCAGTGAGAACCCAGAAGAGCTTCGTGAGACAAGAGTGATGGGGAGGGGACCAGGGAAGGTGCCCTAATAGCTAAGTCCATTTTCTTTGCCATGGCCACTCAGGAGGCTGGAAGGATGGTAGGTCTAAGTTTAGAAGTGAATCATCAAGGCTCTAGAGAGATGGCTCAGTGCTTAAGAGCACTCCCTGCTTTTCCAGAGGACTCAAGTTTGGTTCTCAGCACATGTCGGGCAGCGCACAACTCCCTGTAACTACAGCTCCAGAGGATCTAACACCCTTTTCTGGCCTCCGAGGGCACCCATACACACATGGTTTATATTCACACAAACAC
>LZPO01116986.1:257674-274799 GCA_001675575.1 Neotoma lepida | reverse complement strand
TGCTTTTATTTGATTATTTATATTTAATTATCATCATTGTGTGCATGTGTGAACTCATAACACAGTGCACTTGTGGCAGTCAGAGGGAACCACATGGGTTTTGGCAACTGAACCCAGGTTGTGGGGCTTGTGCCAGAACTGCTTTTATATGCTAAACTAACTTGCCTGCCCCCAGCCTTCTCTTTACTTGCTGTTCTGAGACAGGGTTTCACTAAGTTGCCCAGAATGGCCTTGAACTTGTGTTCCTTCTGTCTCAATCNCCAAACTAACTGAGATTACAGGCCTNCATCACCAGGTGTAGCTTAAATTTCTGTCCTTTAGGAGGTCAGGGCCAGTGGGCCCCTGTAACCCTGCTCTGGTCTCCTCTCTTACCCTCAAGGTCAACCGGAGGAGCCAGGGATGGTGCGACTGGTCTGTGGTCACCACAACTGGATTGCTGTGGCTTATAGCCACTTTCTCGTCTGTTACAGGTGCTGAGGATGGGGATGGGGTTGTGGGAGGCTCTGAGGTGAGATTTGCTGATGTCCCCCAATCTCACAGGCTGAAGGAAGCCTCTGGCTGGCAGCTAGNCTTTTCCAGCCCTCGTCTGGACTGGCCNATTGAACGCCTGGCTCTCTCGGCTCGGGTGCTCATCGGTGCTCTGGGTGAGCACGACAAGATGGTGGCTGCAGCTACCGGCAGCGAGATTCTTCTGTGGGCTCTGCAGGCACAAGGTGGTGGCTCGGAGATAGGTATGCCCTTCAGACTTTTCTAGAACCCTGTAGACTTCTGTAATCTTAAAATAACCCAACCCATGAAACTGGATGCCCATGGGAAGAATAAGAAGTCGATGCCCTAGTCAATCTCTTTACCTTGTGAGAGAATATTCCAAACCTTCAGAATCGTGCATGTTTCATTTGCCTTAGACAAGGTTTTACTATGNAGTCCAAGCCTTGAATTCCAGGTCTTTCTGTCCTCAACTCCTGAATTCTGGACCATAGCAACACCAAGTGCCACATGCTCAGTTAACACACTGGTTATACTTTATTTTTATATATATTTATTTATGTGTCTGGAGAGAGGGGAGCATGCATGAAATCCTGGATCTAATCCCAGCACCATATAAACTGGATATGGCAGTACACAGCTGTAATCCAGCACACAGAAGGTGGAAGCTAGCCTGGGCTACATGAGACCCCGACTCAAAACAATAACAACAAAATTCAGTCCTCAGCTGTCATAGCCCTTTACCCAATAGGAGAGTTTAGCCTCTTTGGAAACCTCAGCCTGTTAGAATTCTACCTGCCCTTGGAGTTCCACACCCATCAAAAATTCTGTGTAATTCCTGGAATCCTCTTTGCCATGGGGATTCCATTTCCCAGTACAACTCATGGCTCTTGTGGTTCTTGCTGCCTCGGCCCTACCCCTGCAGTGTCCTTCCAGCCCCTTTCAGCCCTCTTTGCTGCCTCACCCCACCCCTGCAGTGGGCTTCCAGCCCCTCCTTGCTGCCCCACCCCTGCAGGTGTCTTCCACCTGGGTGTACCAGTGGAGGCCTTGTTCTTTGTTGGGAACCAGCTCATAGCCACAAGCCACACAGGGCGCATCGGGGTGTGGAATGCTGTGACCAAGCACTGGCAGGTAAGTTCGGGCCAGCCTGCCTCCCTCTTCTCAAGTGTCTAGACTGTGCAGGCCCAGGGGTTCCTTCCTATTTCATGCCACCTAGAGAGAGCCAGATAACCCTGCAGTGGGTGTGGGATAGAAAGCCATGGAACTCCGGGCCTGGTGGCACATGCCTTTTGTCCCAGCTCTTGGAGGTAGAGGCCAGCAGATCTCTGTAAGTTTGGGGACAGCCTGGTCTACAAAGTGAGTTCCAGGACAGCCAGGGCTACACAAAGAAACCCTGCCTAGAGTCCCCCAGTGAGGGGCTGGGGGTGTGGCTCAGTAGTAGAGCCCCTGCCTAGAATCCTCCAGTAAGGGGCTGGTGGTGTGGCTCAGTGGTTGAGCCCCTGCCTAGAATCCCCCAGTGAGGGGCTGGGGGTGTGGCTCAGTGGTAGAGCCCCTGCCTAGAATCCCCCAGTGAGGGGCTGGGGGTGTGGCTCAGTGGTAGAGCCCCTGCCTAGAATCCCCCAGTGAGGGGCTGGGGTGTAGCTCAGTGGTAGAGCCCTTGCCTAGAATGTCCCAGTGAGGGGCTGGGGGTGTGGCTCAGTGGTAGAGCACCTGCCTAGCATCCTCTGGCCTCTGTGGGCACCACATTCATGTGTACACACCCACATACAGTTACACACACACATAATCTTAGAAAATAATTTTTAAAAACTCAACAAAAACAGAGTAGAGAAGTGGGCCAAGGAATTAATGACAGTCTGAGATAGAGAGGAAAGTGCTAAGGCCAGTTACAGAGAGAGACATGATGTTACAGAGAGCCATGATGTTACAGAGAGAGACATGATGTTACAGGGAGAGACATGATGTTACAGGGACGGCTGTGATGTTACAGGTAGACACAGATGGTACCTGGCAAGGCTGGAAGGGTTAGGCTCAGGCCCAGGTAGCCTGGTCAGGCTGGGCACACAGAAATGAGCAGTGTGGGAGAAAGGCAGGGATGCCAGGAGGGTCCCACACTACTGCCTTTTTCCTGCCCCAGGTCCAGGAGGTCCAGCCTATCACCAGTTATGATGCAGCTGGCTCCTTCCTCCTTCTGGGCTGCAGCAATGGTTCCATCTATTACGTAGGTGAGCAGTGTTCTCCTGCAGTCTGAGGGGTGGGCTGGAGCGGGAGCCTCCAGCCAATCTGCCCCCCTCTGCCTGCCCACCTAGATGTACAGAAATTCCCTCTGCGGATGAAGGACAATGACCTCCTTGTCAGTGAGCTCTACCGAGACCCGGCAGAGGATGGGGTCACCGCACTCAGCGTCTACCTCACCCCCAAGACCAGTAAGCTATGAGAAAGCCTCTATCCCTGCTGTCAACAGCCAGCCCCAGACCTGGCCTGTAGCTGTGTCCCTGCTTGTGTGGCGTGTCTTCTGGAAGAGCAGCAAATGCTCTTCAATCACTGAGCCCTCTCTCCAGCCCCACCTGTGTTCCTTCTTAGTCTCATATTCTCTCTGTGTATCTCTCTGTCTCTATCTCTCTCTTTCCCCTCCATCTCTCCCCCCACCTTCTTCCTTCCCTCCCTCTCTCTCACCCTCTCTGCGCTGGTTCTGTTTCCATGACAGACCTTCTTTGTTGTTGGCCTCTCCCTAGGTGACAGTGGGAACTGGATTGAGATTGCCTATGGCACCAGCTCAGGGGTCGTACGGGTCATCGTGCAGCACCCTGAGACTGTGGGCTCCGGACCCCAGCTCTTCCAGACCTTCAGCGTGCACCGCAGCCCTGTCACCAAGATCATGCTGTCGGAGAAGCACCTCATCTCAGGTGGGCTCCCCTGCAGGAGGGACAACTTTGGGAGTCAGGAGGATGGGGCTCACAGTGGGGACAGCTTGTGTGGAGAGACAGCTCTCTGAGGCTGAAGGTCTCAGAGACCTCAGGTAGGAATCACAGAAGTGAAGGAAGACTGTAATGGGGACAGTGACTCAGGTCTGTAATCCCAGCACTCAGTAGGCTGAGGCAGAAGAATCACTTCCAGTTCAAGNCCAGCCTGAACTACAGAGTAAGCCCTTGTGTGGAAATATAGCTAAACTGGTAAAATGCTTTCTTAGCATAGCACTAAGAAGCACTGAGTTTGCANCCCAGCACTCTGGAGGTGGAGACAGGAGGGTCAGAAGTTCAAGATCATACTCAGCTATATAGTGAGTTTGAGGCCAACATGGGGGTACCTGATATTGTCTCTAAAAACTAAAAATAAAAAAGTTTATAGTAAGGGAACCAGTCTTGGGAAAAGGAAATATATATTGATCTACTCCTAGGGAGGATAAAGCACTAAGACTCTTGAGATCAAGGCCAGCCTGGGCTACATAGTAAGACCTTCCCTCAACAAAACAAAACAAAACAAAACAAAACAAAACAAAAACTGGGAGTTCAGTCAATAAACAGCCCACTGTACAAGCATGAGAACCTGAGTTCAAACCCCCACCACCCACGTAAAATGACTGCCCTTCTGGAGGACCCAGGTTCAACTCCCAGCACACACATGGTGATGCACACCAACAATCCAGTCCCCAAGGATCTGACCCCATCTTCTGGCCTCTTAGGCATCCTCATCTATCTACAAGCTCACAGATGGGGCCAGAAAGCTCAGTGGTAGAGCACATGCATACCTGTGAAAGGCCTTTGGTTTAATCCTTATCCCATGATAAATAAATAAAACCAACTGTCAAGTAGTATTCAAGGTCATGAAGTGGTTGCCAGACAGTAGTGTCTCTCATCTTTAATCCCAGCACTCAGGAGGAAGAGGCAGGCGAATCTCTGAGTTCCAGGCCAGCCTGGTCTACAAGTTCCAAGACAGCCAGGGCTACACAGAGAAATCCTGTCTCAAAACAAAAAANAAAGAGAGATTTTAAAAAATTATGTGTATGTGTGTGCAGATGCCAGCAGAGGGTAGAAGAGGGTGTCAATATCCCTGGAGATGCGGTTACAGGTGGTTGTGAGCCACGCAACATGGGTGCTGGGAACTGACCATTCCTCTGCAAGAGTAGCAATTGCTCTAAACCACTGAGCAGTCTCTCCACTCCCTTCTTCTTGGGTTTTTGTTTGTTTGTTTGTTTGTTTTTATGTGCATTAGTGTTTTGCATTGGTGTTTTGCCTGCATGTATGCCTATGTGAGAGTGTTGGATCCTGGGGTTATAGACAGCTGTGAGCCACCATATGGGTGCTGAGATTGAACCCGGGTCCTCTGGAAGAGCAGCCAGTGCTCTTAACCACTGAGCCATCTCTCCAGGCCCTCGGTCTTGTTTTTGAAGACTCTTATGGGGTCTGGGGGTTGCCCATATGCTAGGGTGGCTGCTCAGGGAGCCCCAGGGACCTGCTCATCACCACCTCTCCAGCGCAGGGATGACAAGCACGCATCTCCAGACCTTTATGCTCACATGGCAAACACTTTGTCAACTGAGCCATCGCCCCAGCCCTTGGGGTTTTGGCTAAGATAAGGTGTTGCTCCATAGCCCAGACTTGCCTTGATTTTAGGATCCTTTGGATCTAGCCTTCCAAACACTGACTGGGGTTACAGGTGTGTACCACCACACCTCTCCTTCACATTTCTTTTTCAAGTGTGTGAGGGTCACTGAAGAGGGCTGATTCAGGACAAGCCTGTCTGAGGCCGAGGACCTTAGAGCGGAAATGAAGGGCCACAGGTGCAGATCATCAGGGACAAGCATTCCAGTCAGAGGGAACTTTACAAAGGAACCAATGGGGAGAGTGGGAGGAGATAAATGCAGAGAAAGGGCGTGGCCGGTGTTTATGTCCTTGCCTTGGCTGGGTGTGGGATGAGCTGTAGGGGTTGGACAGGGGTTAGGAAGCCCAGAAAAGAGATGAGGTGGAAGGACCCAAGTGGGTCCATGGACAGGGTAACATGGTNAGACTCAAACCACTTCTGAGGCAGAGCTGACGGGATCTCTGGGCATCTGGAACTCCGGCATAGAGAATCCCTGAAAGGGGAGTACTCCGCAGCTGAGCCCTGATACCTCCGAAAGGGCTCACGCTGGGGGACCAGGAGGGTCGATCTGTGCTGGTGCCATGGCCAGGCCTGACCTTCGGCTGTCTCTCTGCTCTTTAGTCTGTGCCGACAACAACCATGTACGGACGTGGTCTGTGACCCGCTTTCGAGGCATGATCTCCACCCAGCCCGGGTCCACTCCGCTAGCATCCTTCAAGATCCTAGCGCTGGAGTCGGCTGACGGTCACGGAGGCTGCAGTGCTGGCAATGACATTGGTGCCTGCTGATCCCCGGCCCTTGACTCCTTCCCACAGACCTGCCTGAGCCGTGTGGGATCCCGCTGGCCCCTTAGACCTCTGTCTGCTCGTTTAGCTGCTCTGTTGCCCTCCAGCTGTGCTGATTACTAACCCCTGTTCANTTTCACGTTGGCTTCCCCCGACCTGCTGTTGACCAATGTACTCCCAGCCAACTCCACTCTGTCGGGCCATTGATTCCCACTGACCATCTCNGGACAGGCCCCAATGCTGTTGATCCTTGCNAGCCCGTAGTTCTGTCTGCCTCTGTCCACATGCAATTGCCTGGGAGCAGGATCTAGGTCTGGGAGTTGGCTCAGCAATGGGGAAAGAAAGGCTAGTGCTGTGGGGTATGAATGCCCTGTGGACCCTGTGGCCCTTACCCCGCCCCTGCCCGCCCAGGTCCCTATGGTGAGCGGGATGACCAGCAGGTATTCATCCAGAAGGTGGTGCCAAATGCCAGCCAGCTCTTTGTGCGTCTCTCCTCCACTGGGCAGCGGTGAGTACTGTCCCATCAAATGAGGCAGGACCAGGGAGGGAGGAGGCCCGAAAGGGGTCCTGAAGGGGCAGAGGTTACAGGGTGAGTGGGCCTCTGGGTTATGTGTGTGACACTGGAGAAACCCGAGGTCACTGTGCTAGACCTTAGACAGCCCAGGCCGTTGAGTGGGAAGGGGGTGCAGGCAAAGTGTCAAGGTGGGATGGGGTGCAGGCAGAGGATCGGGATGGGATGGGGTGCAGGCAGAGGGTTGTGGGTAGGATTGGGTTGCATACAGCCAGTGAGGGGTGGATGGGCACAGGGGAGGCTATAGGAGTCCATAGCAGGTGACCTGAAAAGGAGGCCTGGGAGTGTTGCTGGGGGCGTGGCCTGTTCAAAGAAACCTGAAGTTGAGTAGGAATGAACAGAAGAAAGCAGGAAGGGAGAGAGTATGCCTGCTGAGCACGGAGCATGTGCCAAGGCTGGGAAGAGCCACACTGGGTAACAGGCCTGCTCCTTGTGTAAGGAGGCTGAGGTCTTTTTCTGAGTGCATGGGAAGCTATGTCTGTAAGGGGGTGGACAAGAGGTCAAAAGCCAGGGATGACTTTGGGCCAAGTGACTGGTGGGAGACAAGACGAGACAGTGATCTGAGAGATGCTGGGTGACCCGCGGGAGGTGGCAGACCCAACCGATGAGATAAGCAATGGATGTGGGAAGGGTCCTGAGGCCCCCTGGGATCCATAAACATGGTTAGGGACAGAATATCGGAGATGCTGAAGCAAAACCAGGTCAAAGGGCTAGGGATGCCGCCCGGTCAGTAGAGTGGGTCAGTAGAAGTGTGTGCCTAGTATGCATGAAGCCTTGGATTTGACCTCCAATACTGAATAAACAGGGCATGGTACATGTCTGTAACCCCAGCACTCAGGAAGTAGAGGCAGAAGGATCAGAAGTTCAAAGTCATCCTCAACTACCTGGTCAGTTGCAGGCCAGCCTGGGCTACNTGAGACCCTGTCTCCAAATAAACAATATTGGCAATGAATAAGGATTGGGGTGGGCAGTGGAGGGACAGGACAGGACCTGAATGCTCAGAGGTAGAGACAGTGAGGAGAGGGACCAGGCTGATGACTCCTGACCCCTTGCATCCCACCAGGGTGTGTTCTGTACGCTCAGTGGATGGCTCACCCACAACTGCCTTCACAGTGCTGGAGTGTGAGGGTTCGAGGCGGCTGGGCTCCAGGCCCCGACGCTACCTGCTCACCGGCCAGGCCAATGGCAGCCTGGCTATGTGGGACCTGACTACCGCCATGGATGGCCTGGGCCAAGCTCCTGGTACTCCCTGGACCACTTCAGTCCTGTCCCAGGCCCCACCCTCCCTGTGGTTTCTCTTCCTAGGCCCCTGTCCTCTGGTCCCTTCGCCATCCCCTTTGGGTCTTTCTTGCTCCTCAGTCCTCTGCTTTTCCACTTTCTCTCTTAGCCTCTGACCCTAGCCCATCCATCTTCTCTCCTACCTCCAGTTGCTCTTGGCCTGTGACCCCCATCTTACCCCTGACCCTGCTTCTTTGCCACCCCAGCAGGTGGCCTGACGGAAGAAGAGTTAATGGGCCAGCTGGAGCAATGCGAACTGACCCCATTGGCTTCCTCTCAGCGAGGCACTTTCCCCAGTCCCTCACCCAGGACCTCTCTTACCAGGTAGCTGTAACTCCACTTCCCTCTCTGTGCAGTGGAAACAGCATGGTGACACAGGGGGACACTGAGTTTCCCTCCCTCNCAGTCTCCACTCAGCCTCCAGCAACACCTCCCTGTCGGGCCACAGAGGGAGTCCCAGCCCACCGCAGGCAGAGGTCCGGCGCCGCGGGGCAGGAAGCTTTGTGGATCGGTGTCAGGAGCTGGTGAGGGGTGCACCAGAGCCCCGGCGGCCACCGACCCCGGCCCCTCGACCCTCCACAGGTCTTGGGACTCCCCTGACACCTCCTAAGAACACTCTCAATGAAACTTCCTTTTGAACCTAACTGCTACAGTGCCTTCATATGGACTGGCCCCAGGGGACTTAGGGCCAGGGCCTCCTTGGAGTCACTGAGGTCCCTTAGCTTTCCTTTCCTAAAAGCCAAAGTCACCTCCCTAATAAAACCATTACTGCCAATACTGTTTGTATTCTTGTTTTGTTTTTTTGCGGGGGTGAGGGGGCTCCCCAGGAAGAGATGGAGGTGTAGGGACCAGTTATGTTCTAAGCTTTTAAACGTAGAGATATTGCTACAGGTGAGGTAGAGCACACCTTAATCACAGCACTGGAGAGGCAGAGGCAGGTGAATCTCTGTAGGTGGAGTTTTCTATCTAGACCACCAACCAGCTCTGTCCCACAAGCCACTCCCCAAATAACCACACAGAGACTTATTATTAATTATGAAAGCTTGGCTAATAGCTTAGGCTTGACTCCAGCCACCTCTTANAACTTAAATGAACCCATTTCTATTCATCTATGTGCTGCCCCGAGGCTCCTTTACCACATCTATGAACTTCCCATGTTGCTTCTTCTTCCTCCAGCTCCTGCTCCTCCGACTCCGCCCTCCTTCTTCCCAGCATTCTCTGTGCCCCGAAAATCCCGCCTAGCTATTGGCCAGTCAGTTCTTTATTAACAATGAGAGCAACACATCTTCACAGTGTACAGAAGGATTATTCCACAGCAGATCTCTGTGAGTTTGAGGCCAGCCTGGTCTACATATTGAATTCCGGGACAGCTAGGGATATGTAGACTCTGTCTAAAAAAAAAAAAAAAAAAAAAAAAGAACGTATTTTGGCTTACCCTCTGGCTTCAGGCTGGATCCAGGGGTTCAAAGGNTTAGAATGGCTTTCTACCTCTTGCCTGTTTCCTTCTTGGATACTTTGTCTGCAGTCAAGATGGTTCCAGAAGACTCCTTACTGTCCCTGTGTCCCTTCTGGCAGCCCCCACCCCAAAAACTCACAGGCCTGAGCTAACTGGTGACACACACCTGTAACACCAGCACTCTAGACGCTGAGACAGGAGGATCTCCATTTGTGATGGTTAATACCGCCAACTTGACAGGATCTAGGAGACAAACCTCACCCTTGAGAGGAGTTTTCTAGCTTAGGTTAGCCTCTATGCATTCCAAAGGATGGTCTAGATTCGGTTCNCTGAAGTGGGAAGACCCACCCCAAATGTGGGTGACNTCATTCCATGGGCTGCTGTCAGGGGTGCAAGGAAANGAGGACGAACTGAGCACCAGTGTCCAATGCTCTCTGCCTCCTGATTGTATATACAATGCGACCGTGACTTCCCCGCCACAAGGGCCTGTATCCTTGACATGAGCCAAAATAAAGCCTCCTGTACGTAGCTTTTGCCAAGTATTTTTCATACCAAGAGACAAGAAACTAACACAAAAATTAAGAGTCCAGTCTGGTGGGACGGTGGTGACCCACGCCTTTAATTCCAGCACTCGGGAGGCAGAGGCAGGTGGATCTCTGAGTTTGAGGCCAGCTTGGTCTATAGAACGAGTTTCAGGACAGCCAGGGCTACATAGAGAGAGACAGACAGAGAGACACAGAGAGAAGAAATAGGAGGCTCCACAAAGAAACTCTGTTACAAGACNAAAACAAATCACAGGATTGGTTTTCATAGGTTNGAATTGAGTCAGGCACCATTCCTGAACCAGTCCCTGTAGTCCATATGATGAAGGGTTTTCAGTCCTAACCTGGGCCATGGGCCCTCAGAAGCTAGGAAGTGAGGTCAGTCCCACGTGTGTAGAGTGGAAGAGGGGTTACGAAAGAGTACTGGTCTGGCATAGTGGCGCACGCCTTTACGCTCAGCGCTCAGGTGGCAGAGGCAGGCGGATCTCTCTGAGTACAAGGCCAGCCCAGTTTACACGGTAAGTTCCACGCTAGCCAACTAGCCAAGGTTACATAGTGAGACCTGGTCTCA
Organism: Neotoma lepida; assembly: GCA_001675575.1. Taxonomy (NCBI): domain Eukaryota; kingdom Metazoa; phylum Chordata; class Mammalia; order Rodentia; family Cricetidae; genus Neotoma; species Neotoma lepida. The sequence continues at coordinate 264,529 of LZPO01116986.1, read as the reverse complement.
AAAAAAGAAAAGAAAGAAAAACAAAAATAAAATAAAAAAACAACAAAAAGCCTAGGCAGAAGTCAAGGGCTCAANCCAGTGCTCATGCCTAGAATCTAGCACTCCTGAGGCTAGGGCAGGAAGATTCAAGGTCATCCTCCACTACATGAGCCAGACTGGGTTACATGAGNCACTGTCTTACTCTACCCCTCCCCAAACAATCCAAAGTGGCATAGAGTTCTCTGGATTTCCAGAGCCTCCAGGACACAAATGGGAGTGTTAGAAGGTGAATGACTCTAAAACCTGGGTGTTCTGGAATACCCACAGACCCCAAACTCAGGATTTTTTTTTTAACGTGCCAGGACACTATGTTCTGGGGGATATGTGAATGGTGTGAGTTGTAAAGAGTGTGTGGGAACTAGAATGTCAGGAAATCTAAAATAGGAGGTGCTTTGTAATGAACAGAAGTCTTAGAACACTGAAGCCACATTTTTCCATGCCAGAAAACTCTTGTACTTCTGGAATGCTCATGATTCTAAAAGAAACAGAGCATATTGTCATACTGAAGTGTATTTTCAATAATAGGAATGAAATAGTGTACGGAGGAGAGAACAATGTGGAGAATCTTCTAGAATGCTATGGTCCAGAGCTCTAGAGGGTTTTTGAAGTGTTGAGATCCTACTAGGATCCCCAAAATAACATAAATAGGATATATATATATAAGAAATGGGAACTGGAGACTCCAAATTCAGGGGGGAAGGGAAGCCAGAACCATCCCTGCCATCCCCGGAAGTTGCAGTGGTGAGCCAGAGGCTGTTGCCTAGCAACGAGCATTGACGATGCCCTGGATCCTGGGCAGAAGGGAGAAATTTCGGCAGCGCCCCCAGCAAATGCTCCAGCCACAGGGTAGGATATGGGGAGGGGAGAGACAGGTGAGGGACATTGTGTCCCAGAGGGCCACATGAGCAGGGACTTGGGGGGTGGCACACAAGGACAGAAGCCTGGAGCACAGTTAATGGGCAAAGCTGGCACTCCATTATTGCACCAGGTCAGCCCACGAATAGTCGTGAATGAGTCCTGACTGCCAATGTTACTGCTCCTGGGGCCTGTTGCTCCTCGACAGTGGGTGGGCTCTGATTTCTAGGTGTTAGCATGGGATGGAGGCATGTGTTGCTGTCGGTGGCAGTAATGGTGTGAAGGTGGCTGTGTGAGTCAGCCCGTGTGGCTCGTTACAGGGAGGGGCGAGGTGTGTGTACTGTATACCTTCCATTGGAAAGAATGGGAATAGAGGATGCTTTGAATCTAGAACATTCCCTGTCCTCAGTCTGAGGAGGCTGGTGCAGTAGGGCCTGAGGCCTGATTACCTTCTGTGGCTGGAACCCCAATATGCCTGGGGGGGGGCAGGGCTAATGCTTTATTTAGTCAACAAGCTGGCTGGTGTATGGTGGGCACACACCTGCAATCCTTAAACACGGGAGGTCAAGTAGGGAGGTGCAGATGCCCAAGGCCAATTCCAAGCAAATCCAAGGAAAAAACAGTTGAACTGTTGAGAGATGAGGCTTCAACCCAGAAGTGGAGTAACGCAGGAAGAGTGGGGTTTCGGATTCCAAGGGAAACCNTATCCCCTTTCTCTCTGTCTGAAGCTCAAGCAAAAGAGGCAACGTGGGGGGCAGACTGAAGCTCTAGGGNTTCATGAGACTAAGAGGGTGGGAACTTGAGGTTGGTTTGTTTGAAACAGGCTCTTGCCATGCAGCCCTGGACGGCTCGAATTTGCTGTTACACCAGGCTGGCCTGGAGTGTCTCTGGCTCTCCTTCCCAAGTGTCAGCATTCAGGGCTTACACTACCATGCCAGGCTGGAACTCAAGTTCCTAGGGAAGGGAAGCTGGCCTTGAGATCCACTGAGTTTGGAGGTTGTAAGGGGGGCCTGTAGCCTGGAACCCACTAAAGTGAGCTTACTATCTCTTGTAGCCTAGGCTCCTCCTAGTCCCAAAAGGAAGGGATTGGAGGTTTCCAAGAACAAAGGCTATTGTTCTGGGCTTGTGNGAGTAGTTGGGGGAGACTTTAAGGAGGCAGGGAAGAGGTTCTGGTGTCTTCTAGGGACCAAGGCAGAAAGGGGTGTGGCAGGGGTAGAGCTGGTAGTCCTCCGGGAGCTGTCTGGTCAAGGGCGTAGCCTGGATTCACAGAAGGGCAGAACTTGGGAGGGACAAGTCTTTGCAGATGGTGAGAGTGAAACAACGGACAGGGCCTTGGGAAAGGGCCATCTTTCTGGAAGGTTTGATGTGGGTGACAGAGAGGACACCTGGGTCGGATGTGAGATTGGTACTCCAATACCAAATTATTGTTTCTTCGAGATTTGGGGTGGCCGAGGAGGAAGGAAGGGCTCAGTATGTAGGGCTGGCCTGGAACTCAGGATCCCCCTGCCTCACCCTGGGGAGTGCCACCAAGTCTGGTTCATCAGCAGAGTTTGGTCTCTGGGTACCTGGGGAACTATCAGTTCCATTAGCCAGACAGCTACATTCTAACAAAATCTCCCAGCACTGAGCGACGAGTGAGGCCTGCTAGCCTAAGTCCAGCTTAGAGGACCTGGACCGCCCTGCGCATCCATCTCGGTGGCAACCACTTTTGTCCCTTGGGGCCTCAGGCTCCAGAGAGATTCTTCTGCAGTCAGTACCTGATTTCTGAAATCCTCCCACCTCCAGGAGAACTCCCCGCCCTGGCCACCCCGCCCGGCACCTGTCCGTCTAGCCCCTCCCCTGTCGCGAACCGATTGGCCTCTCTTAGAGCTCTGGCAGCGCAGGGATCTGATTGGCGGGAAGTTTCACAGCCTCAGGCTTGCACCGTGGAGAAAGTGAGTCGGCCTCCGGCTGGGGCGGGGGAGGGGGCGGGGCTGGGGCCAGGCCGATCCGGACTCACGGGACACACTGCCCTCCCGGAGCCGGACTCTGCACCCGACAGGATGCGCCGGTCTGGCCTCGGTGGCCACCGCCCCCTCCTCCTCCTGCTGCTGCTCTCAGCCGCCACCTCTGCTAGCGGCCCCAGCCCCAGCCCCACCCCCAGCTCTAGCCAGGCCGTCGAGGACACGGTGGTCCCGGGCCACCAGGCTGGGTAAGCCCACGGTAGACTCTTCTTCCTCGTGCATGCTGCACCCATTAAGTCTGGTGGTCCCGGAGGAGCAAGACCTTCAGATTTAGGAGACTACAAAGCAGTCTTTGGTAGGATGCTACGGCCAAAGCTCTTCGATCTATTAGGAGTCCCTATTTTGCTGGAGATAAAATTCGAGAGGTGCTGAGAATGTAAAGAGGGGGGTCCCTCCAGGGTGGTGGGATGGATAAGGCTCCAGCCAATTCCCGAGTTTATTGGGGGAGAGAAACCCAGTTGTTACCACGGTAAGGCTTCGAGTTGTCTTAGAATGAGATGGGTGCGGCCCTTAAACTAGCCTGGAGCTCCCCAGGTTTCTTGAGTGCTCAAGAAAATAGGATGCTGGAAGGTCGTGGTGAGATCTTAAAGAAAAATTGCCGTGTACTGGGTTTGTAGGGGCGCTGGATTAATTGGAAAGGACTTCTGGATTCTTCTAATGGATTAGGAAGATGCGAATGGGCCGCTGGCAGGGCGCTGGGGGAACCTGTGTAGAGGATCCTCGGGTTTTCTGGTGCTCTGGTTTGCTGAGATCAGAGCTCATCAGGATTGAATGAATTACCAATAATTTGGTGGCGAGATCCAGGGTAGTTTATTAACTTGGGGGTAGTAGGCGCCCATCTCCTCTGCGGGTGACAGGATCGGAGGAGACGGTCTGCCTAGAACCCCGGCCCTGCGCCTGGCAGCCCTGCGCTCCGTTACAAAGGCCGCGGGCTCCGCTCCCTCGGTCTCTGGGAATGCGTTTAGTAACCCGAGCCGNGCAGGGGGCGGGACTGGGAAGGGGTTAACCTGGAGAAAAAGTGGGAGGAATGGCGACCGGATTGGAGGGTCTCGGAGGCTGCCCCGGGACAGCCTGCTACCCCACTGAGCCCCACTCATCTGGAATGGGTTTGGGCATTGGATTCCCTTTCTCAGCAACTTCCAGGGTTGTTCTCTCTGGGTCTGAACGTGCACCTTCATTCCTCGCCCCCCTTTAACTTGAGGATAATGGACTTGTCGGGGGTGGGGGGGCTGGGTTGCGACGTTCTGGCAGTATAGCTGAAGGGTCGACCGCTAAGACCCGGTGGCGCGCAGACATGTCCAGGAAAGGCCCTTTCCTCTCAGACACTGAAGCCCAAGGGCCAGGAGACGCTGGTCCCAGGACGTTCAGCCTGGAAAGGCGGGAACCGGATAGGAGTCAGACCTCAGGATTCCCAATCCTGGACTTCGGTATCCCCTTCCACCTCAGCACTGAGCTGGACCCGCAGTCTAAGGAGACACCGCGGTGCACAGCCGCCGAGGTCTGTGTATGTGGCGCCACCTATCGGCCAGGCTCAGGATGGCCGCTGAGTACCGACTAGAGACGAATTGGTGGGCGGAGTTCTAGACCCCAGACAATCCGGGCTTGGAGATGCACTTAGAAATCTCCTTTCAATGTCTCTTAAAATCATTTTAAGTCTGGCCTGGTGGCTTACGTATGTAACCTTAGCATTAGAGGGGATTAANCAGAGGATTGTCGTGAGTTTGAGGGCTTCCTGGGCTACACAGTACGTTCTAGACCAGCCAGGGCTACTGTGCATGACCTGTCTCAAAATAATGACAATAATGAGTTCGAGGACAACCAGAGCTACATAATGAGAATCTGTCTCGAATAATGATGATGATGATGATGAATTTCATATGATACATGGATGTAAATGTTTGTGGCCAGTTTGCCCCCTCTAGTTGCACAGGCATGTGGAGAAGTGCTTCAAGTTGTTACTTATCTGTTTGCGGTTCCCTCAAGTCTTGTCTTGGTTTCTTCTCTGTGATCCACCCCTGCCTTCTTTTGGAGAGTTTGGGGGCGCTAGGAGCCTGAACAGCTTCCACTCTCCTATTTACAGTGTTGGTGCCTGTCGCTGCTGCCTAGGCCAGACACCTAGGAGGACCCGCTGCAGCAGAGGTGGGTTCTTCCACATGGGATATGGGTAAGTGGGGGGTGAGGGGTCCCCTTTCCGTGCCTCATCCAAAATGAAGAGATGATGCATTTGATAGAGGCTCAGCCTCTCTGATTCCCCACTGAGTCCCTGATTGTCTCTGAAGCTTCTTGCAGGGCCCGGAACTGCCCACCTGACAGGTGCACAGGTCTCCAGGGGTGCCTGACCCCAACACCTCCAGTGCCCAGCCCCAGCCCGGCGGAGAAGAGACAAGTGTCCCTCAACTGGCAGCCACTGACGTAAGCATATGATTCCTCCCCTCCCCTCCCCCCCCACAACACACATACACTGGTCTTTCACTGTCAGTCACTGTGTTTCTATTTATTCTTTTCCTTGCCTAGCTTAATCATTGCGTCTTTGCCTCTTGATTTGTTCTGTCTCTGTGCACCCCCTTTTTTCTTTCCATCCACCTCATCTCTCTGTTCCTGTGATGTCCCTTTCGTCTCTAAGTCTCATCTCTCCTCTCTCTCCATTCCTTTTTTTCTTCCTCTTCTACAGTCTTTTCTCTGAAAGTATTTCTCTAAAGAACATCTAAGGCTTGCTCCCCATAAAAGAGCTGGGGGCAGTGTTGGGCAGAGCCACTCCTAGAAGTGCGTCTGGCTTAGGAGGCCCCTTCCTTGAGGTGAGGGGATCAATTTAACAGTGGTGACAACCACTTCCGTCTCCTTCCACCCAGTTTGCAGGAGGCCCGAGCTCTGCTGAGGCAAAGGCGGCCCCGAGGGCCGTGGGCCCGGGCATTGCTGAAAAGGAGGCCCCCACATCGCGCCCCTGCCGGCCAGCCCCGGGGTAAGAACATCCGCCCTTCCTCCGCGAAGGGGACGGAGGGGGGTGGTTCCGGGCCAGATAAAGCCGTCTGGTTCCCACGGTGCTGCCGCCGCCAACCAGTCCCCCTTTGTAGCTCTGTTCACCCCACTCCCCAGGACGCGGCCACCTCTAGGGACCCCTGCGTCCGGCAGTACGAGGTGAGCCAGGGACAGAACTAGACGCAGGCCAAAGGCGCTGACCCATCGGGGTGGGGCCGGGAAGCCAGGCGTCCGGCTCCTGCGACTGAAGAGGGGGGCAACTCGCCCAGCAGAAAGCGAGGCTGAACCAGCCCAGACAACAAAAGCGATTGTGCGGGTTGGCGCCTGCCCGGGCACAGAATGCCCAAGATTGCGGGACGGCTGGGGGCCAAAGGCCTTCCCCTCATACATGCCAGATCCTCCCTTGGCCCTGTTCTGTACCCCAGACTAGAATGCTCTATAGACTCAACCACCCTCAGAAGCCCCTTCCTGCTGTGTGGCCTTCAGCCCAGATGCATCCCCTCCTTCCTAAAGTTTTCCAGATGTGAGCCCCAGACCAGATGTGAGGACCCCCACCCACAGTCTGAACCCATCCCCTGCCTTCATCCATTCCGACCTCTTCTACCAGGTGTAGAGTCTTGGCCTGATGTAACATCTTCAGGCGTAACCCCTAGGGTCTCCTCTCCAGAATCCCGCTCTTCTAATTCCTTTATGTGCCCTGTGCACCAACCCTTCTCATCACCCACAGATGTGCCATCTGGCTGCCCACATGGCCATCCTTGTCCTCTATCTAAATGAAGTCCCTTTTCCCTGTGCCTAGTCAGAGGACCAGCCTTTAGCTGGCTCCCCAGATGCGGCCCTCATTGCTCTGGTGGGTTTCCTCTGTATGGATTCAACTCCGTATGAGGGCAAACCCGCCCGCCCCCACCTGTTCCCTTCCCTGCCACTCCCCTGCGGGCCCCATCCACTTGTTGGAGCGCGGGTGGGAGCAGAGGGGGCGCCC
>LZPO01116986.1:243406-257489 GCA_001675575.1 Neotoma lepida | reverse complement strand
CGGGCCCCTCGGGCGGGCTGGGGCGGCGGCGCGGTGGAGCGCGGCGCTGCAGCCATGGCGGGCGGCGCGCGGCTGCTCTGGGTGTCGCTATTGGTGCTGCTGGCGCAGCTGGGGCCGCAGCCCGGGCTGGGCCGACCCCGAGAGCGTCTCCGCGTGCGCTTCACCCCCGCCGTGTGCGGCCTGCGTTGCATCCATGGGCCCACCGGCTCCCGATGTACCCCGACCTGCGCGCCCCGCAACACCACCAGCGTGGACAGCGGCGCGCCCGGCGGGGCGGCCCCGGGGGGACCCGGCTTCCGCGCCTGTGAGTGCGGGGTGGTGCTCCCGAGGGAGGAGTGCCCAGAGGGAGGACCCCCGGAGACAATGCCCTTGGGATCAGGAGATGAGATTCCATGTACAGACCTGCTGGGAAGTCCGTGGGGGTATTTGAGGAAGGGGGCTCCGAATTCCTGGTTTGGGTAATGGGTCCCTAGGGCGCTGATTTAAGGAGCAAATGAGTGTTTTCNAGGACCTTTGGTGTCTCACGCGAACGGACTGGGAATGACTTTCACCCCTTTCAGTCAAGGCAGGGATCTCAGAATTGAGGGACCTGGGAACTTTTGGGAAGGNGTCCAAATTCGGAGATTGTGCGTAGTGAGTTAGCAGGGACTGTTTCAGGGTCGCCTGGAGGAATGTCTCAAGTTTCTGTGTCTGTCTTTNGGAGGAGGAGAATAGTCAGTCGGGCATGGGATTGCCTGTGATGAAGAGCTAAGCGGGAGGGGGCCCAGAAAAGACAGTGTCTTTCGGCAAGACCTGAGTTACGGCGGTTCCACGTGCGACAGATATCCAGATAGGAGGCCTGGGGAAAGGGCGCCCCCTGGGGGAGGAGGGGACGAGCTTGCGCTTCAGCCTCCTCTAGACAAGAGGAGCATTCTGGGGTTCAGGTGAGGTCGGCAGGGCGCGCCACCTGCCATCCCACAGTATGAGGGTGGAATGGTTTTCTGAGGGTCGGGTTTTACTTGCCTCCCACTCCTCACGCCCTCTGGAATGGGGAGTGGGGCCCCTGGCGCCGAGAACTCGCCCAGGCTGGCCCCCAGCCAGCCCAACCCGGCCGGCGTGAGCTCATCTCCCGCCTGAGCCCCCGCCCGCTACCACTCCCTCTCTCCGCCCCTTCCTCCCTCCTTCCTTCACTCCCTCCCGGCCCAGCCCCAACTCGCCCGTGCCAGGCGCCGTGCCCAGGCGGGTGCCAAGCCCCTGGAGGCACAAGGAGGGACATGTGAAGGAGGGCTGACCTCGTCAAGACCCTGATGTCCTTAGCTCCCTGTTCTTCCAACGGTGTGGGACATGAAGTTAACTTTGCCCATCTAGTAGTAAGCCCCTGGTATGGGCACCCTAAGCTGGGGGGTCTGCACTCAAGCCAAGAGTAGGCAGTGGAATGACTGCAGAGACTAAGAAAGGCCCCTAACTTTGGTGGCTTCTACCTTATCAGAGACACTGCCATTTTTGCAGTCTTGCTTCTCAGTTGAGCCCTTCTTGAACTCAGTCATTTAAAGAACCTCGTTAAGGTACCTGGAGTCGAGGGTTAACGCTCCTAACAGGAGATCCGGGTTTCTGATCACCCCGGGTCAAACANTCNAGGAACTCCTCAGAGAAGTTCCGCCGTCTTTGGAGATACTCCTCTAAGCTGCGCCCCTCCCTGGAGAAATCCAGTATTGTCACCCAACGGCTTCCCACTTCCCCAGAAACCCTCAAGCACAAGCCTTAAGTGGAGATAACTCTTCCCCCTCCAGCCCGCCCCTCAATTCTCTTCCCACATTGTCTCCTGTTTTCTTCTACTTCTGATGTAGATTCCCGATTCCTCTCTTCAAGTTCTGTCCCACCCTCTCCCTAGGAACTTTTGACTCCCATCTTCAGAGAATCCCAGAATTGGTCTCAATCAACGGATCCTCCCAAGAACTGCAGAGACTGTTATNTGTCTGTTATCACAGAGAGCCACTAATCAAAACTCTGGGCAACCAGGCCCTTAGCTAGGAAGGGGTAGGACATTCCACAGAATTCTAAGGTCCCAGCAACTTGAGACTCTTAATATCTTGGAAACTTCCAGACTCCCATTTCTNCTTATCCTCAGCACCCGCACATGGGCCACACCCCCGCCTCCAGAAAGTCCTATTTTCTAGGCAACTCTCGGAAAGGGCTTGAAAGGCTCTTAGTTGAGAGCCTAGATTTGCTCTGAGCTAGCCTCTCCCTGCCTCCTAGAAAACGTGAGTCGTTTTTGAACCCCAGAGTTCATGCCTCCACGCTCATAGCTTCCGAGGACGCCTGTCCCCTGACTNGTCTAAATTGAGGTTTCCCGCCCCCCTCCCCGTGCTTTCTTTTGTACTATTGGGGCACAGAAAATCCCACACACACCTCCCCNGACAGCCCGGACTGTCTGCTCCCTCCTTCCCCTAAGCGCAGCTGTCTCCAGCTGTTTTCGGCGGCCCCAGGGGAGGAAGGGAGGGGGGTGCCCTCGAAAGACACGTCCGGCCTCCTTTGGCTCAGCAGTCCGGGGCTCCCCAAGGGTCCGGAATGCTGAGACGACGCCCTGCCCCCGCTGCACCCCTTTCTTTGTTTACCCGCCGCACAGCTGGCAGTGCCCCGCCCAGAGGTGGCCTGGGGCCCAGAGAGGGCGCGCGGAGGGGAGTAGAGGCGCGTCCCCGCTAGTTGCCCCGCCCGGTGCTACCGAAGGCGGGGAGGGAAGGCTGAAACTCTGCAAGCTGTCNGAGGGAGTAGGCAGGACTAAGTCTCCTAGCTCGCCCAGGAGTAGGAGGGGCGTGAGTCAGGGCAAATCAGAGGGAGGAAAGTGAGTGGGCGGAACTAAAGCTACCAGGTGTCATGGTTAGGCGGAGTTTACCATCTCAGGTAGAAGGCCATGTGGGCGGGACTAGAAAGGAGTGCCTGGCCAAAGGGAAAAGCTGGGACGTCTTGGATTCCAGCTAGCGAGGCAGAAAGGGAATGTGTTGGGTTGGGCAGAGAGCTATGGTGGGCGGAGTTGATCCAGTGGGCGGGAATAGCACTGTCTGGGCGGGGCTAGAACGCCCGAACTCAGCCAAGAAAATGGGAAAGTGAATGAAGAGAGAGAGGGGGCAGAGTGAACCCACTTAGTAGGAGGGACTATGTAATAGCTTCGCAATTTTACCCAACCGATGTAGTCAGAGTCAGCCAGATTTGGCCAATGGCCACAGACAGCTAAAATAAAAGTCTGGTGTGGTGGTGATATCCTGCTGTAATCCCNAAAGTTGGGAGGATCAGGGTTCAAGCATCGCTATATAGTGAGTTTTCGAGGCTAGCCTGGGCTACCCTAGCCCCTACTTCAAAACACAAAAGCAAATAAACGAAAAAGACACCTAAGGTGGAGAGATGTAGGATGAATGTACCTTGAGGGTCTCGCGTTACAACGCTGGGGACTGAGTTAGCTTAGGTTCCCCTGACACATGGCTGTCAGCCATAGTACTGATTTTTTGTGTCCTTGCTTTCTCCTCAGACCTATGTCCCTTGATCTGTCACAACGGTGGTGTGTGTGTGAAGCCTGACCGTTGCCTCTGTCCCCCGGATTTCGCTGGCAAATTCTGCCAATTGCATTCCTCAGGGGCCCGGCCCCCGGCCCCAGCCATGCCGGGACTTACCCGCTCCGTGTACACCATGCCACTAGCCAACCACCGCGACGACGAACATGGTGAGAATTTAGCCAAAGGGCCTCTGATCCCGCTTTCACTTCAATAACTTGACCATTCTCTAACCAAATGTGTTGCCTTCTCTGCTACCCTCCTAAGCCCGGTTTGGTAGCTTCCACCTGTAATCCCACCACTTGGGGTGCAGAGGCAGGAGGATCACTGAAAATTGCAGGCCAGATTACATTACAGCACCCCCCCTCCAAGAAATCTACCCAAATATCGAGTGCCGGACCTCAGCTCACCTCTCCAATCTACCCCCAGCAAAGCAGAACTCNTGTAGACATACCCCTTTGTCCATCTTGCCTCTGCTCAGGTGTGGCATCGATGGTGAGCGTGCACGTGGAGCACCCTCAGGAGGCCTCGGTAGTGGTGCACCAGGTGGAACGTGTGTCGGGCCCCTGGGAAGAGGCGAACCCTGAAGCCCTAGCCAGGGCTGAAGCGGCAGCACGGGCCGAGGCGGCGGCGCCCTACACAGTGCTGGCACAGAGCGCGCCACGTGAGGACGGCTACTCAGACGCCTCCGGCTTCGGTTACTGTTTCAGGGAATTGCGTGGAAGCGAAGTGAGACCAGGCCCGCGGGCTGGGGGAACCCCCTAAAGCGTACCACCGCGCGGGGGCGCGCTCACGCATCACTTCTCCAACAGTGTGCTTCGCCGCTGCCCGGGCTCCGGACTCAGGAAGTATGCTGCCGAGGGGAGGGCTTGGCCTGGGGTGTTCATGATTGTCAGCCGTGCTCGGAACACCTGGGTAAGCCCCAGGTCGTCCCCAGACCTCACCTCTTCTCCTCCGGGCACAGATAAACCTCAGTCACAAATTCTAGCTATACCTACCTTGTTAATGGGGGTCATTTCTAGTCTAGATTTTTTTCCATACCGTAGAGTCCATTTACTCCATTTTCTGATTTTGGTCACACTTTTCAATCGGCTTTTGTGCCTTGGTCTCATCCATGCATTTCTAGATCCTCCGAAGTTACTTCCNAAGCTGCCAAATGGAGGCGGATTTGGTACTCAAACCACACTTCACTCCTTTTAGCCCTTCCCACTTACTCTTTCTTCAAAACTGCTTGGTTGTTTCTCTGCCAACTTCTCTCTGCCCCAACCCCTGCTTTCTCCACAGGGAACTCCAACCCAGTGAATGGTCCACATGGACCTTGTCCAACCGGCTTCGAGAGGGTTAATGGGTCCTGCGTAGGTAAGGCACGGCAGGGATAGGAGGCGGGGCTGCTAGGGATGTAGTCCCTTACTCGCCCAAAACTTCCTCGGTTCTTGCAGATGTGGATGAGTGCGCCACGGGTGGGCGTTGCCAACACGGGGAGTGTGCCAACACTCGTGGCGGGTACACGTGCGTGTGTCCGGATGGTTTCCTGCTGGACTCTTCCCGTAGCAGCTGTATCTGTGAGCCACCAGGAGGGGCGTTCTGCAGCTGGCTCCCCAACNGCTGCTGACCTTAGACCGTATCCCTGAGTATTCATGGACCCTTAATCACCTCAGATACCCAAACCCTTCTAGACTTTCAGGTCCCCCTCAGATTTATCCTGGACCTTCAGACAGATCTCTGCGATGATTTCAGAAACCCCCTCCAGCCCTCAAACCTTTTACATCCAAGCCCCTCAGACTCNCGGAATCTTGAGTTCCTTTAAGACCTCCAAATTCTCTCAACCCCTTGGCCTCCAGACAGCTTTCAGATTCTGATATTCAGCTTCTCATTCATGCCCTACTTCAAGCCCTGGGCACTCTGAGCTGTCTTTCAGACCCCTCCCCGAGGCTTCCCTAAATCTCCCTTGCTCCCACCCACTAAATCTTCCCTGGGACCATTCCCCTATTCCCCCCTCCCAGAACTGCTGAACTCCTCACCCGCCCTGAAGAATTTCCTCCCATCCCCCAGCCCAACACGTGATCTCGGAGGCAAAGGGGCCCTGCTACCGAGTGCTCCATGATGGCGGATGCTCGCTGCCCATTCTTCGAAATATCACCAAACAAATCTGCTGCTGTAGCCGTGTGGGCAAGGCTTGGGGCCGCGGCTGCCAGCTCTGCCCACCTTATGGTTCAGGTGAGCTAGTCCTTCCGACCCATCCCTTCCTAACAGATACACACAGACTCTGTAGAGGCCCTGCCCTCAGTCTCTAAGGTTCAGCGCCTTCAAACCTGGCAGTGCCTTGGTCACACTCACAACCGTTGACCACTTACTTCATCGTCCTGGACTCACCCCTGGGCTTCACCTCTATCCTTAGCCACACCCACTCCTGGGTCACATAACCTTAAAGTTAGGTTGACCAGAACTCTCTGCCACCATCCCAAATGAGGAAAACGTTCATGGCTCTNCTTTGGCTTCCAGAACATCTTACTCTTTAGCCAATACACTACTCCATCCAGCATATAAGCCAGACTCCTGACATGATCTCAGGTCAAACTTTGTTCCCAGCCAAGGCCGGTTCATGACTCACAAGATCTCATTCTGTCTCCTCTCCGGACCTCCCCTTGTCTTGTTCTCAGAGGGTTTTCGGGAGATCTGCCCAGCTGGCCCTGGTTACCATTATTCAGCCTCTGACCTCCGCTACAACACCAGACCCCTGAGCCAGGATCCACTTCGAGTGGACTTCACTCAACCACGTGTCCAACCAGCCACTGCTCGGCCACCCGCAGGTGAGCTGAATCCTAGATGGAGGGGATGTCCTTTTCCAGTGCTGCCCAAGGTCCATAGGAAATGGAGATCAGAAGCAAGCAAGAACACCTAAATTTACATCCTCCTACAAATATTGTTTCTTTACCAGGCTTTGTGCCCACTCGGCCTCGGCCTGAACCCCGGCCACGGCCTGAATCTCGGCCACGGCCTGAACCCCAGCCACGGCCTGAACCCCGGCCACGGCCTGAACCCCAGCCTGGACCTGAATTTCCCCTGCCCAGCACCCCTGCTTGGACCGGTCCAGAGAGTCCTGAATCAGGTGCGGTAGGCATCTGAGGCTGGTAGCCAAGATTCTGTGAAGTTCTATGGGGCAAGGCTTCAGAGTGAAGGTGTTGGGAAAGATGAAAGATGTGAGGAAGGATGGGGAGAGGGAAGAATTTGAAGGTTTGGGTAGTGGNTCCCTCAGGTACNAGAGCCAGTTAAATTCTGAGACACCATTTCTTATCCCATAAAATGGGCATCTTGAGAGGTTTCCAGAAAATACCTCTGAAGTATGGGATATGTGAATGTCGTTGTGGGTGGGTTCAGGCAGATCTGATGAGACTTGCCAAGTAAATGACAGCACGATCCTCCAAGATTACACTTAGGGAGGGGACACTCGTCAAGGTACCTTGAAGGAACTCAGGGCACTGTTCTGAGATGGAAAGGACAGGAAGTTCAGAGTTATGGGAACCTGGCTGACTGGCTCCCCCAGGTCCCTCCTCCCGAGTGTGCCAGCGCAATCCCCAGGTTTGTGGTCCTGGACGCTGCGTTCCCCGGCCCAGTGGCTACACCTGTGCATGCGACCCAGGTTTTCGGCTCAGCCCCCAGGGCACTCGCTGCGTAGGTAAGCTAGGCAGAGGGGGTTCAGTGAAGCCGGGGCTGGGGTGGAGAGTCCTCTGCCTGGCCACCATGTAACTAGCCTGCTTCGTGCCCTCAGACGTAGATGAATGTCGCCGCGTGCCTATGCCCTGTGCTCCTGGGCGCTGCGAGAACACACCGGGCAGCTTTCGCTGCGTATGCGGCGCTGGATTCCGTGCGAGCCCGCGGGCTACAGAGTGCCTGGGTGAGAATCCCGCCCCGCGGGGCCCCAGGCTCCACCCCTGCTTGGGTCTTTGCTCTGCTCTCACTGCAGAACCGCTCTGCTCTCACTGCAGAACCGCTCACGGCTGCTCCTTCGCCTCCCCATGCTGGTCCAGCTCTATTACAGCACCTTGTCCTGCCCTGGCCACCGGCCCCACCCCTGCTCTGCATCTAACCTGGCCCTTCCTTTGCCTGTGGCCCAGCTTTGTCCAAATCCTGTCCCAGCTCTATTCTCACTAGCTCCGCCCTCCGTATCCTTGACTAGCTCCCGCCTCCAGGCCCCATCTGAGTTTTACAATTTCTGCAGTTAATCTGACTACGAATCCTGATTCCACCCCCAGCTCTCACCCCAAACTGCNCGTTCGTTCTCTGGCCCTGTCCCTGCCTTCCCTTTCTTCTTTGGGCCACAAAGATTCCTTTCCCGCCCTTGTCCTTTCCCAGGTTCTCTCTTCTCCGAAGTTGTCCCCTCCCACTGTCTTGCTCTCAGCAGCGGTTCTAACCAGGCTTTGTACTAACCTCCAGGATCGATCTCCGCCTTCGCTTTAAGCCTACCCACTCTAGCTCCGCCTACCTGCTTAGCTCCGCCCCGGACTAGCTTCGCCCCTCCCTTGTCCTGCCCCTTGCTGCTCCTCTCTCGGCCTCACATCTCTCAGGGCTCAGGGACTGTGTGCGTCTGCCCGTTACTAGCCTCTGGGTTCTGCCCACAGATGTGGACGAGTGCCAGCGGGTGCCGCCGCCGTGTGACCGCGGGCGCTGCGAGAACAAACCAGGCAGTTTCCTATGTGTGTGTCCCGCCGGATACCAGGCAGCACCGCACGGAGCCAGCTGCCAGGGTGAGGGTCTGGGAGGGGACAGAAAGAAAGAGGGTGTAAGGTGAGGGGTGGATAGGTAGCGATGAGGTTGGAGAAGTTGAGCAAGGGGGCAAAGGATGGCTTACTGATGGGGGACGCAGACCAGAGTCGGAGAACCAAATNTAGTGACCTGGATCGTATGGAAAGGCCAAGTGATGGAAAACAGAAGGGNTGGAGGATGGAGAAGCAGATGGAGAAGGGACAGAGATTTGAGTAATTGGGAANGGTGGCTGAGTTATGGAAGACAAANGTAGCTCAGTTCATGGGGACCAGCAAGGCAGAGTTCCAAGAANCCNCCACACAATTCTGTTAGGATNGGTGGAGGATGGAGAGTCAGAATGTTGGAAGACAGGAAGGAGGACCAGGGGAGAGTGGAAAGACAAGGTGAGGGAGCTCAGGCAGAGTGTAGCATGGTGTGGGAGGGGGCATGAATCACACCAGAGACCCCAGGGTTTGCTTGCTCCATGCAGATGTGGACGAATGCATCCAGAGCCCAGGCCTCTGCGGCCGTGGGGCCTGCGAAAATCTGCCCGGCTCTTTCCGCTGTGTTTGCCCGGCTGGCTTCCGTGGCTCGACGTGTGAAGAAGATGTGGACGAGTGTGCCCAGCAGCCTCCACCCTGTGGGCCAGGCCGCTGCGACAACACCGCGGGCTCATTCCACTGTGCCTGCCCAGCTGGCTTCCGCTCCCGAGGACCAGGGGCCCCTTGCCAAGGTAAGGGTGCTGAGCCCAGGCCTGCNGCACCATGGCATGGCTTGCTGTGGGGGATGGAGAGAGACGTTACTTGGGAGAGAGGCGTTACTTGGGAGAGAGGTCTTAGGATGGGCTCTGTGACAGAGGTCAGGTAAGAGGAGTATTGAGAAAGCTGGGCAGATCTGGCTGAATTCTATTTCTTTCCCTGCTTCCAACTGAGAAAGCTCCTATTCCTCCTCATGAAGTGGACTTGAACTCATGACCCCTCCCTGCCTCTGCCTCCTGAGTGCTGATATTAAGGGTGTCCGCCTATAATTAATGCCTGACCCATCTTCCCATTTAAATGTTTAAAAGCCACATTTATTTATTTGTTTATTTTATGCAGGGGGAGGGTGGGAGAAGGTNGGGGGGGGCCTGTGCCCCTGTGGGAGTGTGGAGATCAGGTGACAACTTACTGGGATCAGTTATCTCCCTCCACCATGTGGGTTCCAGGCTTGGAACTCTGGTGACAGATCTGATGAAAGTGCCTTTTGTGCTGAACCATCTNGCCACCCTATTTTGAATGATATTTTTGTATTGTGNGAACCTTAAAACTNAGACAGCTGTGGCAGGGACATGNACAAGTCAGTGCCTTGGTCTTCCTAGTGGCTAGAAAGACTATTAAGTGGGTGAACAGGGTTTGATTCTGTCCTNCTGGAAGGAGGAGACAGCCTTGACAGGCCNGGAAGGCTGGTTCAAGAGTAGAATGCTGGCTATCATGGTGCTTCCTGTCTGCAACCCAACCCCAGTGCTCAGGAGNCTGAGGCAGGAGGACAGGTGTGAGTTTAAGGCCAGTCTGGGCTACAGTGTGAGATCTTGTCTCAAATAAACAAAACTGGAGTGTTGGGGGTAGGTGCGGATGGCAGTAGGGAGGGGCCCAGGCCTCTTCCTCAGCTTGACTGGCCTCTTCTGTGTAGATGTGGATGAGTGTGCCCGGAGCCCCTCGCCCTGCGCCTATGGCCGTTGTGAGAACACAGAAGGAAGTTTCCAGTGTCTCTGCCCAACAGGCTTCCAAGCCAATGCTGCCGGCTCTGAGTGCGAGGGTGAGGCCAGGGAGGGAGGGAGGAGTGTGGATGGATAAGGAGGCATGGGGCCACTTCCTCAAGACCTTTCTCTCCTCTCTCTCCCCCGATTCTCAGATGTGGATGAGTGTGAGAACCACCTGGCGTGTCCTGGGCAGGAGTGTGTGAACTCACCGGGCTCCTTCCAATGCCGGGCTTGCCCTGTTGGCCACCANCTGCACCGTGGCAGATGTACTGGTGAGATGAGGCCCAGCTGGGACCTGGGACCTGTATTTTAACCCTGATCCTCAGATTTTTGACCTTTGACCTGGTCTNTGACCCTGACTTGACCCATAACTTGGGACCTGGACCTCAATCCCCTTACATGGATCATGACAACCAAATTTGACTCTTGACTCCACGTCCCCCTCACCTACAGTGCCTGACTTGACCACACTCTTGACTGTAGCTAGGTAGCTCTTGACTGTAACCTAGGAAGATGTGACTCGGCTGGGTCATTTTGGTGCTAACCATGACCCTTGCTGACAACCCCTGACCTTGACTCTCAGCAATAATANATTTCTGAACCCTCACTGTCTCTGGGTCCTAAATATGGCCCGTGACCCTAAATTTGGCTGTGCCATTTGATCCTAATGAAAAAAAAAAACCCTACANTCCTGACCATTTNATTCTGGTTCACTCTCCGTCCACATCCCTTCTCAGAATCTCTTCCCTGGAACGGATTTGGGTACATGATCCTTGACCCTGGCACTCACCCCTGACATTAGGCAGGATTCTGGACCCTGGCTGTAACCCCTGACTCCAGCTNACTCTGACCCATTTACTCAGCAGAATCTTATCTGATAGTCCTAGTTCATNATACCCCAATTCATTCCTTTCCTTAATTAAATTCTGATCCCCAGAGCCAATCTAGAGTCCCTTTCCCTGACCCCAGGATCCCTTAGAGGGAGTCTCAGATACCGAGATCCAAGAATGTCTAATCCTGAAGCGATCATCCGTCCTCCATTCAAGACCCCTTTCCATGACTTTCACCAACCCCTTTGCTCTAGTGTACCCCTTCTGAGCCCCCCAACCGCTCCCACAGATGTGGACGAATGCAGTTCGGGCACCCCTTGTGGTCTCCACGGCCAGTGCACGAACACCGAGGGTTCCTTCCACTGCAGCTGTGCTCCGGGTTACCGGGCACCATCTGGTCGACCTGGGCCTTGTGCAGGTGAGATGGCTCGCCCNAGTAAAGCCTGGGTTACTGGGCAAAGCCCATTAGAGATGTAAAACCGACTAAGAAAGGAGTTTTCAAAATAATTTAGTCTTCAAGGTTTTGACTTGAGTGGTAGGGTTATATTATGGTCAGTCCAACACTGACAATTGTCTGCTCTAGACATAAATGAGTGTCTGGAAGGCGACTTCTGCTTCCCCCACGGAGAATGCCTCAACACNGATGGCTCCTTTGCCTGTACTTGTGCCCCTGGCTACCGGCCTGGACCNCGCGGAGCTTCTTGTCTGGGTCAGTCCCTAGGCTGTATCCGAGCGTGGAAAGGGTAGACTTACAGCAGGAAAAGGAAGGAAAAGCGGAAGAGGGCGGAAAAGGGACTCTGAATTTTTGGCGGGTTTGGGGGAATCTACATGGCTCACTGGCGTGGAGCTTTCGGAGGCCTGGAGATGGCAATCATGGAGGAGCAGGACATGTCAGGAAAAGCTGAAGTCTGACAGCTGGGTAGTGATTAGAAAAGTCCTCCGACCGGAGGCGGGGCTTGCAAGAAAAGGTGGGGCCTAAAGCAGATTGGGCGAGGCCTTTCCTTAAGGCTTTGGAGCTTGGAGGATGGGGGATAGGGGAATTGGAGGGGTGTGGCCTGGATGTGGCAGAGCAGGATGTGGCCTTGGGTTTCGGATGCCCTGTCCTGCAGACGTGGACGAGTGCAGCGAGGAGGACCTTTGTCAGAGCGGCCTCTGCACCAATACTGACGGCTCCTTCGAGTGCGTCTGCCCTCCTGGACACCGGGCTGGCCCAGATCTTGCCTCCTGCCTTGGTGAGAGGCCCCACTCCGCTGTCTCCCTGCTTCTCCTACTTCCCGTCTCTTCTCCCATCCTTTCTTCTTTTACCCTCACCTCTGCTTCTCCCTCCTGACTCTCCTGCTCCCTCTTTCTCTCCCCGGCTTCTGTCCTCAGACATTGACGAATGTCGTGAACGGGGACCTGCCCTGTGCGGGTCTCAGCGCTGTGAAAATTCCCCCGGCTCCTACCGCTGTGTGCGGGACTGCGATCCTGGTTACCACCCTGGCCCTGAGGGCACCTGTGATGGTAAGACAGATCCCCCCAAATCTGTGACAGGTTGTTGGAGTCTGCTCCCCTGGGAACTAGAAGAGAGATAGCTTGCCTCANAAACCTAGAAGAGGTCCGAAGCTAACTCTTCTCTCCTCTCTTTTCTTTGGTAGAAATTAGCCACTGCAGTGTGCGTGTGTTTAATTATAGAGTAGGGGCTCTCTTATCAGGAATCAGGACATGTGAGACCCCCTCCCTTTACTGAACTGTTCTCATATATTTTTGAGGGAAGGGGTGCTGTGTGGATCAGTATTTTCCATAACCCATGAAACAAAACTATTATAGGCTGCATTTCCCTCCCCAGTGGCTAAACCTCTGACTCATGCAAATCGAATTTCCTAAGATCTCAATCATTAATTCCAAAGATTTCAGTAAGTACCTGCTGGACACCAAACACTGGGGTCACGGCAGGAAATGAGCCAAACAAAACCCCTGCTCTCTGAGCTAATGTGGGGAGTAACTATGTAAATAAATTCAGGAACCATTCCACAGATAACTCGGAGGCCCTTTCTGTATGACAGGCGCTGTTGATGCCTTGGCAGGCAGAAATCCTTTTTGGTGTGGGGTTTGTATTGCAGGATGGTCACTGTCTGCACACCAATAATTTTATAGGTACAGTGCCAAGGTTGTTTTGTTAAGACAGTATCTTGCTGTGTGGTCCATGCTGACCTTCAACTTGTTTTTTGCTTTGAGACAGCCTGCATCCTCTACTCCCCACCTCGTGTGTGTGTGTGTGTGTGTGTGTGTGTGTGTGTAGCTCTGGCTAGGTTGGAATTCACTATTGTAGGACACACTTTGCCTGGAACTTGCAACAATCCTCCTGCCTCAGCCTTCCTAGGACTGAGTTTTAGCCATGCACCGGAACACCTGGCTCTGTCTCCCAAGTGCTGGAATTGCAAAGCATATGCTACCATGCCCAGGTTAAAGTCAGGTTTAAAAAAGACGTTATGTGGGCTGGAGAGATGGCTTAGCAGTTAAGAGCACTGGCTTCTCTTCCAGAGGACCCTGGTTCAATTCCTAGCACCTGGTTCAATTCCTAGACAGCTCATAACTGTCTGTAACTCCAGTTCTAGGGGATCTGACACCTTCACACAGACATATGTNCAGGCAAAACACCAGTCATATGAAATAAAAATAAATTTTAAAAAAAGAAAAAGAAGAAAGAAAGAAAGAAAGAAAGAAAGAAAGAAAGAAAGAAAGAGGCTATGAGCCAGGTGTGGTAGTACTTGCCTTTAATCTCAGTACTAGGGAGGCAGAGACAGGCAGATCTTTGCGAGTTCAAGACCAACCTGGTCTACAAAGAGAGTTCCAAGACAGCCAGGTCTACAGAAAGAAACCCTGTCTCAGGACAAAAAAAAATCCCAGAAAGAGACTATGAGATTGAGAATATTCCTCAGCCAATAGGGTGCTTGCCTCGAATGCAAGACAGATAGACACTGGATAAATGCATAAACCTAGTGCCGTCCTGTGATCCCAGCATTTGGAAGGTGGAGGCTGGAGGATCAGAAGTTCAGGGTCATCCTTGGCTACGTAGCAAGTTTGAGGCCAACCTAAGCTACATGAGACCTTAAATAAAAGATCACGCTAGCTTTAAAAGGGAGAAGAAATAGGTGTGGTGGCATCCACTNCTACAGTCCCAGTAATTGGGAGGGAAGGCAAGAGGNGTTAACGGGTTTCCTTGGCTACATAGAAATCAAGGCCAGCTTGGTTTACACAATTTAAAA
>LZPO01116986.1:151041-169804 GCA_001675575.1 Neotoma lepida | reverse complement strand
GTACCAGTTCTCTCTTTTCATGATGTGGGTCCTGGGGATCAAGTTCAGGTCATCAGGTTTGGTGGCAAGGTCTTTAACCCAAGAAACCATCTCACCATCCCATAGAGCACTTTCTTTAAGTGAAAAGGTAAAGAGCTCAGGTTCAATGAGGGAAAAAAGCCATAGTCCATTAAGATTCTTATCAAGAACAAATCTANTGTGAAACTGTGAGGAAGAGAAATCTGTGCTAGTTTTACTACAAGCTGCAAAAGTTACACCCACAGTGCGTGACAAATGCTTGCTTAAGGTGAGTAAGGCACCGTGTAAAGTGGCACGGCCTCTAATCCGAGCATTCAGAAGGTTGAGGCAGGAGGATGACAGCCTGAACAAAGGTGAAAGGTATTCAATTTGTGGGCAAAAGCCTGGAATAGAAATCTTCCTAGCAACATCAACATGTTACAGCAGAAAACACTGTTCCTAATTTGTAAGTCTGACTTCTCCATACATATGTACAGGGGAAAAAACAGTCTACGCAGGGTTTGGAACTAACTAAGGGTATCTAGGAATGTGAGTGTGTCCTCTGTGGATGCAGGAGGGCCCTGTATTCTGAACAGTGGTAAATAAATTGAAGAATCCTTTTCTGACCCAGATGTGGTGGTGCATACCTGTAATCTCAGCACCTGGGAGCTGGAGGCAAGAAGGATATGCATGGTATACATACACTTCCTCCCAAGAGTACCTATTTCAGCAGGTTGACAGTGCAGTATCACAGTGGGAGTGTTCCGTCATATAACAGTCTGCCATTGAGACGCTGGTGTGGTGTACATGCTTATAATCCTAGCACAGAGAGGTGGAGTTCAGGGGTATCCCCAGCTACATAGGGAGTTTGAACCTAGTCTGGGCTACATGGCATTCTAGCCCCAAAACAAACAAAAAAGGAGCCAAGGAGATATAGCTCCGTGATTAAAATGCTTACCACATAACCATGGGTTGGGTGTGGTGCACACAACTGTAATCCCAGGTGAGGGGAAGCAGTAACAGGTGGTCCCTGGAGCTCAATGGGCAGCCGGTCTAACCTACTTGTTGAGTTCTGGGCCAAAGAGAGGTAGGTGCTGTCTCAAAAAACAGATGGGACCTAACTAGGGCTATTCTCTGGCATCCACATGCCTTGGACATACATGAACACACCTGTATAGACATCACCTTCCCGATAAAGACAAAAGTCCTTCTTTGGTACTGGACAGTGCTGGCAGGGGTGGATGGGTGACAGAGCCAGTCTCAGGCCAACAGAGGGATGAGTGATAAACTGAGGGACATGTGTCCAGGTAGACCAGGGGCGAAGAGGATGAGTGAGGACCTGTGGGAACATTGGGAACAGGCAGATGGGCAGGCACCATTGGTTGAGGAAGGCTTTGGGGAAGCCTTTGTCTCCAGATCCTACATGGGGTTGCTCTGGCCTGTCATCCAGTGTCACTCTGCTCCACAGGGTGGGTCATGCTTTGGGCTGGTGTTTAGTCCTAGTTTATGTGGTCTCTGATACTGGCTCTACTTCTCAAGAGCCAGGGCTGTCCTGAGCATTTAATCAGCACACCTCCCCTATGAGAATACTCTCCTGAGGCCACTGTACAGAATCAGGACACACAGCCTGGTAAGGGCTGACCCGAGACAGAATCCCAAATTCATCAGGGTCCAGGACACATGTTTTAAATGACTGTTGTCTGGACTGTCTCCTCACCCTGTCTCTTGAGCGTGGCACACTGGGAGTCATAGCAGACTTGTGAGCCATACTGNAGGGGTTCCTCTCAAGGTATCTTTTGCTTTTTTGTTGTTATTGTTGTTTTGGTCTTTGAGATGGTGTCTCAGATAGCCCAGGCTGCCTCAGACTCAGCTATGTTGCAGAGGATGACCTTGAACTTCTAATCTTCCAGTTTCCACCTCCTGAGTGTTAGGATTATAGGCATGAACCACCACACCTGGTTTATGTGGTGCTGGGGTCGTACCCAGAGCATGATGTATGCTATGCAAGCATCCACTAGCTACACCCTCAGATGTGAGTTGTCCTTAACTGTTGCACATGACCATAATTCCAAGATATAGCCACACTGTTCTGTATAGCTATAGTCTGTTCATTTTCCATAGTCCGCCATTGAGACCCGGATGTGGTGGCACATGCATACAATGGAGAGGTGGAGGCAGCAGGATCAGGAGTGCAAAGTCAGCACAGCCACACAATGAGTTTTGAGAGCTCAGGCTACATATAGATATCCTGTCTCAAAAAAACAAAAAAAAGGGTGGGGGGGGGGCGCAGAGAGTTGGTAGAGAGATGGCTCAGCAGTTGGCAGCATGTTTGCTGTTCTTCCAGAGGACTCAAGTTCTGTTCCCAGTGCTCACATTAGGTGGCTCACAACTGCCTGTAATGCCAGCTCCCACGGAATTCAAAGTCTCACAGACATTTAAAATAATTAAAATAAATTAAATAATTTTTAAAAAGACTCAACTGGTCATTGAAAACACCATAAAAGCCAGGTATGAGGCACACCTGTAATCTCAGCACTTGGGAGGCAGAGTCAGAATGACTGGAGCAAGTTCGAGGCCAGCCAGGGCTACATAGTGAGACACTATCTCAAAAACAAAAACAAAAACCACCATAACTTATTTGTCCACCTTGCTGGACAGATTTGATAGATTTGGGTTCCTAGGTTGGGATGTGTAANATTGGTGCTTTGAGCATCCTAGAAAATTCTGATGGTATACAACAATATAGATGTCCATATAGACTCTATCAAGGAGGCCGATGGTGGGGTTGCTGGGTATGTGGACATAGGGCTCTTTCAGGAACTAAGGACATGGCTCAGTGGATAAGCTGCTTGCCACATAGCAGGAGGACTTGAATTTGACCCCAGAACCCTGTGAAACAGTCACAAATGGCAGTATGTGCCTGTAATCCCAGCACCAAAGACAGACACAGGAGGATCCCTGGGTCCGCTGGCCAGCCAGTCTAGTCCAATCAGGGAGGTCCACATTCAGCAAGAGATTCTATCTCAAAAAAGAAGGCTGAGGGGCTGGGGAGATGGTTCNGGTTAGAAGCACTTGGTGCTCTTCCAGAAGACCCAGATTTGGTTCCCGGTATCCACCTGGTGACTCACAGCTGTCTATAATTCCAGTTCCAGGGGGATCCAACCCCCCTCTTGTGGGCATAAGAATATATTATAGAGATTCAGCTGGATATTAGAGCTATACCTAGAAATTCCAAGGTTATTTTTCTAGNGGAAGCCATTTATCATGGAATATTTGGTGTTATCCAGCCTTTAATATTTCAGCTGTCTTCTGCTATGAAATTCTTGTNTGCTCAAATANTGCCAGACCATTTTGGCAAACTGCTAAATTTCTCAGACACTGATCTACTAGGTAACTAACTGCCCTGCAAGGCCTAGGAGACCAGNGGGCTGTAGATGCATAGCTTTGATTCCTGTGCAAATGAAGTTCAGACTGTCCCTTGCCTTCAGGCCTAGTGGCCTTCCAGAGCAACTGACTCAGAACAAAGGAGGTTTTGCATATCCAGGTGGAGTGAAGGGTGGAGCGGTTTTCCTGGCCAGGCAGAGAACTGTGTGGCCGAGAGTTAGAAGAACAAGGCGTTTTCTGTAGATGGTAGAGAACCTCGTGGCCAGAGAGAAGACAAGACAGAGATTCTATAGAGAGTAAGGCCTGTCTCTTATACACATCTAGATGTGTATAAGAGACAGGTATAGAACTAGGAGGGATAGATGGAGGACGAAGGAACAGGGGACGAAGATGAGGTTGAAAGCATAAGGGCTTAGTTGTTACTAGGGCTATGAGGGGACAGTAAAAGAAGGGACAAAGAGGAACTGAGTGTCAGGATGGAACTGAAGCTATGTAGATAGGATTTTATCCCAGAGGAATAAAGTAGACGGNCAAAGAGCTTGGTGTACTTAGATTCTTTCCCNCAAAATATTTCTCGCCATTTGTAGTTTCTCTTCTGAGCTCCTGGGAAGTATATTATTAAGGCTGGTCCTATAATAATATNCAAGAACCCTCTTCTGGTCTCTGTGGGCACTGCATGCATGTAGTGCATGGACANGCATGCAGGCAAAAAAGAAATCCATATACAAAACAAACTAAAAAATTTTTTGGAGTTTTTGTTGGTGTTTTGAAATAGAGTCTCATTATGTAGCCCTGGCTGGCCTGGAACTCTCTATGTAGATGAGGCTGGCCTTGAACTTACAGAAATCCACCTGCCTCTGCATCTGCACCACCTGTACGGTGCAATTGAGCCCCTTTGTGAGACCACAGCAGATANGACACTCTGAGAGAAGTGACCTGTGCAAGCCCCCAGAGGACATGCAAGAGTAAGGAATGGATGGATAGATAAAAGAGCCACAGAGAGAAAAGAGGAGTCTGTAGTGCTATGTGAGGATGCAGACTGCCAGAGGTTAGACAGTAGTACCACATCCAGCCCAGNCCAGANGGGAGGGAAGGGAGACTGCTGCAGGGAAGGAGTTCTGGCTCTCCCAATCCACCCATCCTGTCCCCCACAACCAGAGCCGGCCGGGGATGTCAGCTTACCTGAAGGTCTGGGCACAAGCAGCCTCTCTACGGTAGTCACACT
This sequence comes from Neotoma lepida, assembly GCA_001675575.1. Classification (NCBI taxonomy): domain Eukaryota; kingdom Metazoa; phylum Chordata; class Mammalia; order Rodentia; family Cricetidae; genus Neotoma; species Neotoma lepida. Next base: position 165,198 of record LZPO01116986.1, on the reverse strand, counting down.
CCCAAGCCAGCTCTTGCTGCAAGGCCTGCAGGCTCTGCTCAGCAAACAGCCCTGGGGTGGGGTGGAGGGAGGGCAGCTGAGGATGGCTGCCTGTCCCCGACAGAACCCTGTCCCCGACAGAACCCTCAGGCTCCCATGCGCCCGGCTTCTCTGGTCCCTCATATGTTTCTCTTTATATGGCTCACTGTCCCATGCACCTCTATTCTAACTTTTACACACCCCCCCTTTTCATTCTTCCTTTTTTTAAAAGACAGACTCTCATGTAGCCCAGGCTGGCCTTCAACTCAATATGCAGCNAAGGCTGACTGTGAACTCCTGATCCTCCGGCTTCACCTCCCAAGTACTGGGATTACAGACATGCTACTATGCTTGGTTTTGCATTTGTGCTGGGGTCTCTCTACGTAGTCCAGGGTTGACCCCAACTTTCAGCAATCCTCCTGCCTCAGATTCCCTGAGCTAAGATTACAAATATGAGCCACCAGACCCAGTTTACCCACCTCATCATGGATTCACCTTCCTTCTGTCTTTCCCACAGCTGTGGTCTCTATGGAAGTCTGTCTCCCGGGTTTGGCTCTGTCCTGGGAACTGCTCCAGCCTTGAAGCAGCTCTTTTCACTTAATGCTTAGCCAAGGATGACCTTGGACTTCTGACCTTCCTACCTTCCCCTCCTGAGTGTATGGGTCCTGTATGTCCTACCACATCCTATTTGGTATCAGAGCTCAACTCTGGGCTTTGTGCATGCCGGACTAGCACTCTACTGAGCTGCATCCCTAGCCATTTTCTGCCTTTTGTTTATACTAAACTCACACTGCCCTCTGCCTCTCATCTCACTTCTAAGCCTGTCTACATCTACTTCCTTTCTTCCCTACAAGTATACCATGCTCTGTCTTCTATTTTTTTTTTTTTATTCATGCTCTGTCTTCTACAGGTGATCTCTCCCATGATGCAACACAAAGGTGCTGCCCACTAGCTCCTCTCTTCTGCTTCTGTGGTTCCCTGACACAGCACACCGGTCTGTCTGTCTGTGCATTTGATCTGGGCTTGTTTCTTTGTAGCCATGCCATATTCACTCATTCTCACTGAACTTTCTCTGCTTGGCATCCTCCTGCAACCATGTGATGTATATACACTCACCATGCTGTCCCAGGCTAGCCCCACTTCCTCTCTTTAGGCATCCCTCCCTTGATGGGGACAGACAGGGCACCTCACCCTCTGGCAGGCCCACACTCATCTTGAGCAGGGCCAGAAGGTTCTGCACGTCACTCTGGATGCTCTGGGCAACACCTGGGTACTGTCAGGAGGGAGGAGGGGGTCAGGAGTCACACATACCTCAGGGACAGCACAGTGCCCACCCCAATCCNTGCCCAGCCTCCCTGCTCACCTGGATCTTCACAGCCACCTCAGTCCCATCCTTTAGCACGCCTTGGTGTACCTGCCCAATGGAGGCAGCAGCAAAGGGCACTTCCTCGAGGGAGGCCAGCTTTTCCTGCCAGTCCTTGCCCAGCTCCTCTTCTAGAACTCTCTGAAGGGAGCAAGCATGACAGTTACCATCATAGTTCCGGTTAGCTGAATTTATTCCCTGTACTGAGCACTTGTGTTAGCAACCCCGGGGCTCACCCTTGGCTGATACATCATTTTACAGATGTGAAAACTAAGGCTCAGGGAGAAGTCTCTTGCCCAGGTGACGGACCAGCCAGGTGTAATTATTTATTTTGTGTTTGAGTGGAGGAAACAAACGTAGATTTATTAAGGAAAGAGAGAAGGAACTCCTAAGACTCAGAGGAGTTCCATGGGCGGAATATCGACATTGTTGTTTTTGTTTTTCTGAGGCAGGGCCTCACTGTGAAGTCCTGACTGGCCTGGAACTTGCTCTGTAAAAAAAGTTACCCTTGAACTCACAGAGATCCGCCTGCCACTGCCTCCCGAGTGCTGGGATTAAAGGTGTGCACCACCACCGTCCTGGGAGATTGTTAATGAAGACTGATAGCATTCCTTATTAGATTCCCATATCATTAAGTCATAAAGTGGCATGGTGAAGATGAAGATGGGCTTCCTTTGGTTCTGGCATGTTTAGAGTGCCTCAGAAAGCCACTACGACCACCTGGGTCATGTGGTAAGCAGCAGAACACAGACAGTAGGCAGGTAGGTGGCTGGAGCCTACGCCCTCATACAGTTATAGAACAGCTCAGTACCAGGTGTTATGCTATCCTATTTATGGCTAAACTCTCCTTCAGTTTTGTTTGTTTGTTTGAGGCTGGGTCTAAGGTAGCCCAGGATGACCTTGAACTCCCGATCTTACCGCTCCCATCTCCAAGTGCTAGGATTACATGTGTGTGCCATCGTGTCCTAGCATGAACTCCTTTAATTAATCACAGCTCAAACTTGCATGTCACTCATGGAGTAACAGGGACAGGTTTAAGAACNTTATGTAATATAAACTAAGTGCTTTGTAGATTATGTCGATTTATGCAATCCACTGACGTAGGCTACTGGCCACTGGCCACTCCTCCAGCTAAGTGACCTCACATGCGCAGTTCAGTAGCCAAGCAAGGGGCGTAATTCGCGCGCAATATGATCATGCATGTGCAAGGAAATCCCCGCCTCTTCCTCCTTTTCCTTGTCTTTCTCTCTTCCCCCCATCTTTCTCTCTCTCCTTCTCCCCCTCCCCATCTCTCTTAGGCCTGGCCATATTCTTTCCTGTCCCCCCACCCCCACTTTTCAATAAAACTCTGATACTGGGTTTTGTTGTGCCTGATGACTTTTCTCGCACAGTAACTACAGTGCTGCAAATAACTAACATTGGTGCGGAGACAAACCAGGCTCTCCCAGTGCTTTGTGTCTGGGAACCTGTGCCGAGGTTCTGCTCCACCCACAAATGCCCACTAGCCTACTTTTTTCATTTGCCCAGCCACTGGACTGCTCCGCACACACACGGGTTGCACCAAATTGGTAAGTTTTCCAATCCCTCACCACTTCCCACAACTGTAGCCTGAGATAAATTTTTTGCTGTCGGACCCGCTGCATCCTCAGACTGCATACGGCCTACAGATTTCACTGACCTGACGGGGTGGTAAATGCCTGCATGAGCCAAGGGCCCCCACCTCTTGCTTGATGAAGCACTATGGTGGCTCGTGACTGTTTATAGATCCGTTCCTGGTCCTGGGGACGCCCGGGACCTTGGCCTTGGGTCATTGCGTTTTTTTATTTTTCCCTCTCTGCTGCAGTCATGGGACATAAGGCTTATTCCTCCTACCCTTCCTCTAAAATATACCAATAAATATGGCCGCTTAACGGCTGCCTGGACCCCAATATTTCACGGGAATTACCTAATTCTGCAGTGAACGGGCAAATAAGAAGAGTTATCTTATCTTCAAGCTTTCTACCTAAGCACTGAACCCTCCCTTTCTGAGTCTTTCCCTTCTGCCCATGTGTAAGCTAAACCTGGGGAATCTCTGACTCCAAAGAACTTCCGCCTATCTGTTCTGCTCTGCTCTCTGGTATTGGGTGGACTCTCTGGTATCAGGCGGGCTCTCCAGTATCAGGCAGGCTGCTTCTGAGTCTTTCTCTCCTGCCCACGTGTGCTCTGAACCTAAACTTCCGCCTATCTGACTTCCGCTCAGCTCTCCGGTATTGGGAGGGCTCTCCGGTATCTGGCAGGCCATTCCCACTGCCCAACTCTGGCTCTCCCTTCCACTCTTCCTGTTACTCTTTCTCAAGCTACCTTGAGAAGCACAGACAGGTCTGGAAGCAGCCTAGGATGCATGCAAATGAGTTCATGGTTAGAACCCACAGTGGGAGAGCTTCCCGGCACCAGGGCTAACTTAAGTGTCTGGAGAGATGGCCCCTCCCACAGGCAAGTCTTAGTTGTGGCATCTAAGGTACCATGCATGGGAGAGATGACAAAGCTTGTAAACAGAACTGCCAAATGCTGGCACACGCCATCCAACTGCTGGCTGCCTAAAGGTTTCCAGGTCCCTGTTTTAAGCAGCAGAGAAGGCCACTGATCTTTGTGCCTGCCTGGCCCCACATGGGCCAAACTGGGCCTTGTCCAAAGTGTCACCAAGAGGAACATTGGTCAGCTGACTGCCCTCCTGCACCTCGTGGCATGGGAGCATCAGACCAGAACCTCCTAGCTTGGCTGTGGGCTCATAGGGAGCATAGGGTAGCCATTACTCATGGGGCAATCCATCTCCTTCCCTTTGCATACTGGAGCCATTTACTCAGTCCTGGAGGAGTCTGGGGTCTACCTTTCCTTCTCATTTTCCTATTGTCGGGATAGAGACAGCCTTATCCACCTCACCAGACCCCACCACTTAACTGTATTTTCAGGGGTATCCCTCTCACCTACACATTTTCAGTTGTGCCAACCTGCCCCATGCCCCTAATGGGAAGAGATTTTCTAGCCAAGATAGGAGCTTTATTTCATTTGCTCCCCCCATGTGCCTTACTGCAGACCTGTCAGCAGGGCCTCTTCTCCTCCTCATGCACAGTGTGCACAGACAGGACCCTGTTCTCTTAATTCCAGAGGACACCAGGGATCCACTGCTTTGCCATGAGGTCCCAACCCACAAGCTTCTCCTTCCTGATTCCCTCTCCTAATTAACTACTCAGTTAATTGTTACAGGGCCCACCATAGAGCTGGAGGACGAGAACCATCAAGCATACATCCAGGTGGTAAAAAACTGTAACAGTCCAAGGGTATTTATACCCCCCCGACTTGAAATCTGTCTCAGATAAGGCTTATCTCTCTCTCAATAACACTTTCCAATATAGCAGAGTACTAAACATTGTAACATCATAGCCCCCAGCTTAAGATTTTAAACTTCCCATGGCAACTTCTTAATATGTTTAAAAATTCTTCCAAGCTCCAGAACCAGCCTAAACCCATCTGGACAGGTCAGATCTGCTTTGGATAANTATAACCCAAACTTTCCTGGTCCGGGGACCCCCTAAGGTAAAAACTTTTTTCTAAGCTTTTCTCTGTCTCACCAGCACTCTCTCAGACACAAGCAGCCAGAGTCCCAAGCCAAGAAAGATGAACAACCCCAAAGCAGCAGACAACAACCCACCACATCAGGACGTCCTGGCTACTTCAGAAGCCCCCTTCACTACCACCCCCCAGAACTCTGACGCCCACCAAGTCAGCTGGAAGCAGTTCTTGGGAGACACGGCGCCCTACTCCTGTTCACCTGCCTTCTTTTATAATAAGCAAAGAGTCTGGAATGTTGGAATTCCTGGCCACTCCCCCAGCTAAGGGACCTCATATGCACAGTTCAGTAGCCAAGCAAGGGGTGTAATTCTCCAGTAATGTGATCGAGCATGTACAAGGGAATCCCTGCCTCTTCCTCCCTTCCCTTACCTCTCTTCTTTCCTTCCCCCTCCACCATCTCTCTCTCTCTCTCCTTCTCCTTCTCCCCCCATCTCTCTTAGGCCTGGCCATATTCTTTTCTGTCCCATACCTTCTAATAAAACTCCGACACTGGATTTTGTCGTGCCTCATGACTTTTCTCGCACAGTAACCGCAGCACTGCAAATAACTAACAGTCACCATTCACCCAAACTGGATACTCACCAGCATCTGCCAGCGGGGCATGAAGTCGGCACTCTGGCGGACTCTCTCAAAGATGTGCTGCAGCTGGGGGCTGATGAAGCTATTGTCTTAGGAGACAGTGGGATGAGGGGAATAGTGAAGGAGATGGAGAGGGGGTCCATGTGAGCACCTGAAATCAGGGCTCGCTGCCGGGTGGGGTGGGGTGGGAATGAGGTCATAGGTCAGGAGTTGAGGGTCATGCGGTACCTTGGATGCTGAGCATCTGGCCGATCTTGAGGGCAGCCCCCCGGACTGTACATAAGGTCTGCACGATCCTCTCAGCGTTGGCCTCGGAAAGGAACGGGCTGGAGCCCAGTCCAGAGCCGCCCTCTGTGTTGAGAAGTAACCATCAGTGTCACATGCAGAGAAAGAACCTTCATTTTGTTTTGTTTTGTGTTGTGGTTTGGTTGTTTGGTTGGTTAGTTTTTTTGATTTCTTGAGACAGGGTTTCTCTGTGTAACAGCCCTGTAGATCATGCTGGCCTTGAACTCACAGAGATCTCTCTGCCTCTGCCTCCTGAGTGCTGGGACTAAAGGTGTACGTGTCATTTCCAGCTTAACTTTTTTTTTAAACTTACAACGTAGCTCAGGATATCCTTGAACTCATAAAACCTTCTTGCCTCTGCTTCCTGAAAGCTGATATTACAGACAAGAAATGATAACTTANAGAAAAAAATAAGCTAGGCATGGAGATTCAGGACTGTAATTCCAATAATCAGGAGGCCAGAGGCAGGGAAGGATCAGCCTNGGCTACAGGAGACCCTGTCTCAAGGGAAAAGAAAAAAGCGATAACAAAAACAATCCAGAATCTATTATGCACTCTGCCACCACTGCACAGCCACCAGAGGGGCTAACTAAAAATGCTAATATCATGTGCTAGCAAAGATGAGCAGCAGATTGAACTCAGACACGTCTGATGAGAGTGTGCTAGCACAGCCCTCTGACAAACAGGCAGTTCCTCCTCCAGGTGTACTCTCAAGGGAAAGAGGCAGAGTGCCGACAGTTCTGAACACACGGTTACTACATCTTGCCACATGGGCACATCCCACTGACATACAGTCAACCACAGAAGTCAGACAGGCCCACAGTGACTGCAGGGAATGCCTCTGACCACGGCACTTAAGCAACCTAGTCAAAAGGATCAGAAGTTCAAGACCACGCCTTTAATCTTAGAACTCCGGAGGCAGAGGCAGGTGGATCTTGGTGAGTTCGAGACCAGCCTGGTCTATATAGCAAGTTCCAAGACAGCTAGGACTACACAGAGAAACCCTGTCTCACAAAAAGAAAAAAAAAAAAGATTTTTTTTTGTTTTTGTTTTTCGAGACAGGGTTTCTCTGTGTAGCTTTGCGCCTTTCCTGGAACTCACTCTGTAGACCAAGCTGGCCTCGAACTCACAGAGATCTGCCTGCCTCTGCCTCCCGAGTGCTGGGATTAAAGGCGTGCGCCACCACCGCCCGGCAGATTTATTTTTTTATTTGTGTGTGTATGTGTGTGTGTGTGCCATGTGTGTGCTAAAATCTGGAGCAGCCAGAAGAGGGCACTGGATTCCTTGGAGCTGGAGTTACAGGCAGTTGTGAGCCACCTGGTGTGGGTCATGGGAACCAGTCAGTGTGTGTGCCTTCTACGTGCTAGATAAACAATTTACAACTGAGCCACACACGCCCACACCCAGCCCATCACTAGTAAGCGAAATTCTATCCCAACCTGAGCCCTGGAAGCCAGGAGCGGGATGAACCACGTGACTGTTGCTTCACTCACCATGCTGCAGACTTNCTCCTGGCAGCGACTTCTTGGTCACNTCAGCCAGTGCTCCCAGGCCCAAGCCCACAGCCAGCCCTGAAGAACAAGAAAGGAGTCTCTGTGCCTGCCTANCCGGGNTCTTCTCTCAGACCCTCACTCCTGCCTCTCCGATGGGTGTTTAGAGACCTTTCGTTACTCAANTAGTAGGCAAGCACCCTCCTAGCTCAGGTGCATCTCCATCTTTTCTTTTCTTCTGGTACTTTTGACTGAACACAGGGTCTCACAGATGCTACCAAAACCTCTACATCCCTAGCATCTTAAAAAAAAAAGATTAAGACAGGGTTTACTAAATTGGCCAGTCTGGCCTGGAACTGGCTTTTTCAGTCTAGCCTGAAGGTCATTACGTTACCTTGAACTCCTGATTCTCCTATTTTACCTCTCAGTGCCGAGATTTTAGGCACATGCCACCATACTTGGCCTTACTTTTTTATTCATTTATACACATATATTTATTTGCTGGGCAGTGGTGGCACACGCCTTTAATCCCAGCACTTGGGAGGCAGAGGCAGGTGGATCTCAGTGAGTTGGGCCAGCCTGGTCTACAGAGTGAGTTTCAGGACAGCTAAGACTGTTACACAGAGAAATCATGCCTCCGAAATATATATGTATGTATGTATATGTACATATACATAAATATGTATAAATACATACATATTTATGTATATGTATGTATGTATGTATATACATATTTATGTATATATATGTATGTATGTATATATACATACTTACATATATATTTATATATATGTATATTATATATATATACATACATATATATTGGAATTGCTTCTCAGCCCTTCTCTTTGTGCCCAAGTCACTTATTCCCCAGGTCTTCCTCTCCCTGAAACAGGGTGTAACCACCCAGGCCTACTCTTCACTCCCTCCTTTAANGTTCTCCTCAGCTTTCATTCTCCTCTTGTATATTTTTTGGAGACAAGTGCTCAGTGTGTAGCCCTGGCTGACNTGGAACTGACTCTATAGACCAAGTTGGCCTAGAGCTTACAGAGATCTGCCTGCCTCTGCCCAAGTGTTGGGATTAAAGGTGTGCACTGCCATTCCAGACTTTGATGCTTTTTAGATTTATTTATTTATTTTATATGAGTGCTCTATCTGCATGTCTGACTTTATGCCAGAAGAGGCATCAGATCCCACTATAGACAGTTGTGAGTCACCACGTGGATGCTGGGAATTGAACTCAGGACCTCTGGAAGAGCAGCCAGTGCTCTTAACCTCTGAGCCACCTCTCCAGCCCTTGACTCTCGTTCTTAAAGATATGTTTGGTCCCATGCCTCTTTCATTATCACCACCTCTAGCTTGCAGCTGGCATTTGCCAAGTATGTAGTTTTGTTCCCGCACCTCTGTGAAGTGTGTCTGACAGAAAATCTCACATTTTGCAGAAAGGGAAACCGAGGCTCAGAGAAGTGAAGTATATTGCCCAATCATAACATGAGGATATCCCTCTCCTCTGAAACCCTGGGCATACCACTGCTTAGATTCTGGGAGCCTACCTTTAACATCTGAGCTATGACCTGTGATGAAGGAGAGATTTACACTGTAATAACCTATAGAGAGCAGGGCCTGTTATCTGAGCACTTGCAAGGTGGAATGAGGAGGCTCGGGGGTTTGAGGCCAGACTAGCTTACAGGAGGTATTATCAGAAAAAGCATTTGTGTGTTGAGGGGTGTCGGGAGTGTGTGGTGGTACACACCTTTAATCCCAACACTTGAGAGGCAGAGGCAGGTTGATCCCTGAGTTCCAGGCCAACCTGCTTTCAGGCCAGCTAGGGCTGCATAGTGAAACCCTACCTCAAAAACAAACAAGATCATATGTGTACAAACATATATGTATCCATATTCAATATTTATTTGTATTTTCTTCTATGCTATTCTCTTTCTTCTCTTCTTTCTCTTTCTCTCTCTCTCCTTTTCTTTTTTTTTCTTCCTCTCTTTCTTCCTTTCTTTCTTTCGACAAAGTCCATGATGCCCAGGTGAATTTGTGGGTTCAAGCAGTCCTACATTAACCTATCAGGCAGCTGGACCTCCAGGCACGCACCACCAGGCCTGGCTTTTGCAGATATTACAAAAGCCTATGTTACCATGCCTAGGTCCTCCTTTCCCTCCTCCTCTCTCTCCCTTTCTCTCCTTTACACAAGGTCTCATGTAGCCCAGGCTGGCCTCAAACTCACTATGTAGCCAGTGATGACCTTGAACACTTGATCTTCCTGTTCCTACATCTCAAGTGCTGAAAATACAGATGGGTATCCTGGCCTCCTCCTCCTCTCCTTTCTTAAACGTTGGTTGCAACACATTCCTTTATTTCACACAGGTTTGAACAATCCTGCTACAGGACCTAAAGTCAAGTCAGCTCCCCCCCACACCCCCACACCCCCGGGCTCCACTCCTCCACCAATAGAAGAAATAAGCACACACTGTACAAGATCTTGTTCATTACAGGTTCTCAATAAATGTTAACGTTTACATTTCTATTTTTCTGGGATTTGCAGGTCTCTCCCTCCTCACCCTGCCTCTGATTCATCCTTTCCCTTACTTCACCCTGCAAATGTTGCCCCTGATCTAGGTCACCCGAAGATCCCCTAGGACACACCTACCCCCAAAGCTGGCCAGGCGACTGATTCGGGAGGCAGGTACCTTGCGTTCACGAGCGCGATCACTAAGCTGAGAAAGGGGAGAAGGTGTGAGGTAGGGAAGATGGGCAGAGTGGCGGAAGAGCCCTGCCAGTCTGCTGCCACCTTCCTCAAGANTGGGGTCCAGTGGCGTCCCAGAGTATCAAGGGGGTTAGGGAGCGGGGAGCAATGATACCTGAGGCCGGGGTGCCTTCCTGAGGCGGGCCTCTCGTGCCCTGCGAATGTCCTCCTCACTTAGGCCTCTTCCAGGCCTGTCCTGATGAACATTTTGGGCCCGACAACCCCTACATGGTCCCTGCAGAGAAGTGGATTTTAGTAGAGTGAAGAGCTAGCCCTCCTTTTTGGACGACTCTCATTTTACCCTCTCAAGCTTCCCTTANCCTCTTTTCCTTGGGGGCCCCCTCTCCAGCCTCTTACCCACCAGTGGGGCCTAAGCCCCAGGGCCCCACAGGGCAGATGAACAGTCCTGCCCAGCGGTCCACGGGTCCCGCGCAGCATGGCCCCTAGCTCCAGCCACATTGTCTAAGGGAAAATAAGGATTACAGGACTGGGCCTCCTTGTTTCCCCCGATTCTTTGAACCCCCTCTCCCCGTTAATTGATTTCCAAGTTCTCCTAGTTACCCCCNACATTGCTAAGAACTCAGGTTTTCCCTAAGCGCCTCCCCAACCCCCCACCACCATACGCCTCGCCGTTGCTAGGGTTCTTCCCCGTTGCTAGACACCCACAGATTCTCCAGGACTACTCTCTACTTCTCAGAGCTCCTCTTGTTGCTAGGCACCGCCTTACCCTGGGCTGCTAAGTATCCACAATTCCTCTCCTGTTCCCCCCAAAACACCCCGTTAAGGGGCACCTCCCCCGTTGCTAAGCACCCGGTCCACCAGGCTCGGGCTCCCAGTCTAGCACACGCCGGGCCTCTAGAGCTTCCGGGAACATCTGCACGCCCGTCCCCTCTGATCAGCTAGCCAATGGTAGTGCTGCGGCTTGCTGACGTGCACAAAATACACCCTGCTGAGTGAGGAGGCGTGGCAAGGGGGTGGGACCTAGACATTGGCTCAGTGCATCTTCAGGGTNAGCCGGGAGGCACGTGAGCCCCAGATATATCCACGGTCTTTCTTGAAAGCATCGAGGGAGATGCTGAGCATCCCTNTCTCTTCTCCCCCCTATTTTCTTTTCTCTTTCAGCCTCCTCTCTCTCTCTTGCAGCCAGTGATGGATGTCCTTGAATTCCTGATCTTGCCTTCACTTCCCACCTGCTGAAATTGCAGGTCGGCACCATTGACATCCAGCTACGTTTCCTCCGGACGAGCTCCAAAGCCATCCTATGTGTTTAGATCTACCCCGGCCCCCGCCAGTGGATGCACAACCCCCAGGGCCTGGTGCACGTGCATGCTAAGCAAGCTTCTCTACCATTGAGCTGTAGACTGAAGTTTACCATCCCACAGCACTGAGCCACACCCCCAGTAATTTGAACACACATTCTTCCAAACATTTTCCTTTACACACAGCCTCTCCAGTCTGCACCAACACCCACACCCTGGCACCCAGCCTCCTTCCTTGCCCATTTAAATCCACTGCCTTGCTTATGAACTGTTTTCCCGCTCGGGCCTTCAACTTAACTCCCCTTGGCTGCATAATGTGCCTGTGTTCCCTCCTGCACTCCGCTCTCGACTCCCCACCCACTCAGGAGATGGCCGTCAGTGGGGGCCCTCTGTCTCCTGAAGGACTGGCATTTCCCAGAACATACTCAGTCAAGATTCCCAGTGCTGAGTCAGGAGCCTTGGCATGGAAGAAAATTGACTCATTCTTCTTGTCTGGAATAGAAACAGCTGGTGGTTGGGACGTCTTTCCCACCACGGAAGAGAGGGGAGAACTGCAGATGTGTTCCTCACTGCACCCTCCTCTCTCTGTCTAGCTAGCCCCACCCTCTCTGTCGGGAATTAGACCTCCCTGTGTCTGTCCCTTTGCTTTGTGACCTCAGAAGAGCTCTCATCCGCCTCTGGACCTCATGTTCTCAAATTTGTATAATGAATGAGGTAGGTTCCCGTCTCTGACTTCTCATTAGCCTGTGAAGAGATGACTCATCCTGGAGCCTTGGGCCTGTGCTCAATATACCTCACATGGGTGACTCAATTTCAAGACTGAAAGCTCCTCCTGTCCTCCTCCAAAGGTGAGGGTCTGACTCGGAAGCTGCAGGCTTCTCACCATAAGGGACAGGCTGAAAAATCACCTCAGACAATAATCCTACAGGGCCACGGCTCACCGTGGCCTTGTGCCACATGCTTCATATACCTGAGTTCATAGCACACATTACAAAGGAGAGCTATGGAAGGGCAGAAGTTTCAAAGTCCTCCCTGGTAAACTGGGACCACAAAGCCATCCAGGGTGGTGTATGTCTACAATCGCAGCATTTGGAAGATAGTGGCAGGAAGATCAAGAATGTAAGGTCATCCTTGGGTTTGAGGCCAGCCTGAGCTACATGAGACCCTGTCTCAAAATAAATAAAAGAAGAAATGGAGCTGGAGGTATATATAGGTCAGTGACAGAGCATGTGTGATCTCCAACATCAAAGGCGGGGGTAGGAGGCAGGGCTGGAGAGATGGCTCAGCAGTTAAGAGTGCTTGATTTTCTTCCAGAGGATGTGAGTTCAGTTTCCAGAGTCCACCCTGGGGAGCTTACAACCATCTGTAACCCCAACTCCAGATCTGACACCCTCTTCTGGCCTCCAGAGGCACCTGCACAGGCACACACATACACTTANGTAAAACTAAATAACAGATCAACCTTGTACCTCAGCATCCCTTACTGCCAAATGATTGGCGGAGGCAGTGATCTAGTACCACCTCCTGGTACATAAGTCCTCTAGACATGAGATCATCTTTATTTAGTTATTTAAAAATCCAGGCCCCCGTACATGTGCTCTGCCACAAAGGTAAATCCCCAGCCTCTGCTTTTTTGAAATAAGCTCTCACCATGTAGCTCAGGTTGGTGTTCAGTTAGTGAACATCTTGCATCTGCCTCCAGAGTGCTGTGATTATAGGAGTGTGCCATCACTCATGGTTTAGACATGAGATTTCTTTCTTGTTTTAAACTTTGGAATTCCTTTTTTAAGATTTATTTTATTTTTAAGTATGCATATGTGTATATCTGTGTGAGTGTGTCAGATCCTCTNNAACTGGAGTTACAGACAGTTGTAAGCTGTCATGTGAGTGCTGGGAATTGAACCAGGGTCCTCTGGAAGATCAGCCAGGGCTCTTAACCTCTGAGCCAACTCTCCAACCCCTGGAATTACTTAAAAAAATTACCTATTTATTTAGCCGGGCGGTGGTGGCACACGCCTTTAATCCCAGCACTCGGGAGGCAGAGGCAGACGGATCTCTGTGAGTTCAAGCCCAGCCTGGGCTACTGAGTGAGTTTCAGGAAAGGCGCCAAAGCTACATAAAGAAACCCTGTCTCAAAAAACAAAAAATACTTATTTATTTTGTCATTATTATTTTTTGAAACAGGGTTTTTTATATGTAGCTCTGGCTGCCCTGGAACTGGCATAAACTCACACAGATCTGTCTGCCTCTGCCTTATGAGTACTGGGATTAAAGCTGTGAGCTACCATAACAGGCTTTAAAAGATTTATTTTTATTTTATTTTATTTATGTTTGTTTGTTTGTTGAGACAGGGTTTCTCTGTCTTATTTTTATTTTATGTGTATGAGTGTTTTTGCCTGCATGTNTGTCTGTGCACCCTGTGCATGCCCTGAGGCAGCCAGAAGAGGGTATCCAATCCTCTGGAATTGTAGTTACAGATGACTGTGAGCCCCCATATAGGTGCTGGAAAACAAACTCCAATCTTCTACAAGAGCAACTAGTGCTCTTAACTGCTGAACCATCTCTCCAGCCTCGGAATTCTAAAAAAACAACAAACAAACAAACAAAAAGAACATCTACTTATGCTGTGTGGTGGGAGCACAAATCTCCTTCTGCCATGTGGTTGTGGGATAGAACTCAGGTCAGGCTGGAGGGACCTGCTGAGTTATCTCATTCCTCTCTCCTTTGTTTATGTGTGTGTGTGGAGGGGGGTGTTGATAGGGTCTCTAAGTAGCCCAGGCTGGCCTCGAACTCACATAGATGCAC